>JAMAJY010000020.1:0-372616 GCA_023628775.1 Lecanicillium sp. S3808
GGGGGGATCACTATAAAGTAGAGTTGATCAGACGGTTTGAGAATGCGCGCAAGGCTTCCTAAAACTTGAGATGACAAGGGCATAATTACGCAATAACCAATTTAAGCGAACAAAGGCAGGGCAGATAGTGAAACGGTCGCAACCCTGTGACGGGGAGCGTGTTTTACATGGGCGATGAAAATGTCTTGGATATTCTGGGGCTGGAGGGGGTCCTTGTATGGTACGGAAGCTGTACTTGTGGGCGAGTTGCTTTTGGGCGCCGCAGTACGTCCGGCCGAAAGGAGTCCGCCTTGTTTGGGGAGAAGAGAAGGGAAATTCGGTATCAAGGGAGATGCATGGCTTTTGTTAGTAGCCTGTTGTGGTGTGAGATGGATTGTGTGGTTGCCATTGGGATCGTTTGTGGTGATTGTGTGTCATGGCCATGTGCCAGCGAGGACGGAAATAAGCGGTTAAAGAATGATTGTATTACAAGAAAATTCCTGTTGAAGTCTGCATATGTTTTATAAATGTATTTGATGTGACCAGAAAACGGGAACCGAGCACCCACATAAGATAGGAAAGTATGCAAAAATATATGACATCGTTATATGCACGACACGGTGTTTTAAAATTAAACGACTCACGTAGTTTGTCTCACCCTTTGGATGTAATTTCAGGATTGGGCTAATGACGCTCTTGCAAGGGCAACGAACCACCTTCCAAAGCGCTTCTTGGCCCCATCGAAAGAGCCTTGTTTTTTGCATTTATTAATGTCGCATCCCGGCCCGCGACCTTTTTCTTCTTCTCCACAACGGGCGCGGGCGCGGCGGTAACGGCTAATTGGCGCCGCGCGACCCCAAGGCGTTGGATGGATGGAGGGAAACAACACAAAGGAAGAGTTATGAGGCGCGTTGACTGATACAAATTATAAAGCACAATGAGAGGTGAAGATGACTGTATTTGGAGTGGGAAATTGCAGAGACGCTCAAGTACGCGTATTACTCGTATGTACCCGTATGTTTTTTGACGCGCATGTAGGAGCGAATCGTAAGTCTGCGGCTCGATGACATTACACGTCCTTTCTTTTTTTTTCTTCACACGCTAATTATTGTACAATTTGCCTACCGCGTGAGGGAAGCGAGATGAAGGCGAGGCAAGGGAGCCAATATTAACATGCAAGTGCGTGCCATGGCTGCGGTTCCTGTTAGTGCCGTTCCCAAGATGCTGGGAGGAACAAGAGAATAATGCGAGACACGGCTACCCTTTTTATGTAAGCCTGTGTGCCTGGGAGATTAAGCCGTGGGCTGTTTTGGTGGGGAATGGCGCACCCATGTTTTGGCCTTAATTTTTTTCTTTTTTTTAATTCTTTGTTCAGGTTGAGCTGAAAACGGCCAGGAAAGGAAGTGAGCAATAGGCGGGAAAGGAGGGGAAAAAACAACATGCGACGTCTTGAAAAGGAAAGTGAAGAGTTGTTGGATCTGCCAAAAATGGAGGGTTAGTTGTGTCTTGGAGTTCCATGCTACATAAAACCTCGTATTACACAGATGTGAAGCGCCTAAGTTGGCTTCCAAGTTGTGCTGTTGCAAGGCTGGCCGCCAGGCTGTCTGCCGGGTGGAAGACTCAGAGCAGTGACAAGTACCGACCAAGTACCGGCTGTCCCTCTGTTCGCTCTCCCACAACGAGAGGCCCCACGGCACGGGCAGCTGTCTCAAACGGCCCCGAATAAGGGCCCTTTGTTAGCATGAATAGCAAGTCCAACTCGAAGCAACGCTGGGCTGTCTTTGTATGGGTTTCTTACTCGTATTATACGGTACAGTACTTGCTCGTACAGTAATTAGTCGGCGCATCCATCCATCCCATGCAAATTCAGCCCACAATCACAGAACGGCGGCATCTGAGTGGGCTGTCGACGCCCCTCTGTTGTCTGTCACTCCAACTCACTTTACGAGTACACACGCGCTTTCACTGGAGCCGCCGTCGTCACAGCCCTTGCAGGTTGCAGCCTTGGCCCGCACTTTGCATCCCTCTGTATCCCGGTCTGCTGTCCATTGTTTTGATAACAACGCTCACAGTCGCACAATCTAGCACAGCAGCGTCCTTGTAGGAGGGCGGTTAAATCGCTGAACCAGGTCTCCTCAGAAAAGAAAAAGGAGCACAGGAGCGTCACTTGCTCGTACAAAGTATGCAATAGGCCATCACCCACTCCAGTAAGTAATTAGGTACGTACTCGTATTAGTCGAGGGCGCCTCTACATACCTTGGTACCTCAGTACTTCATTCGACTAGTGGTACCCGCACGGTACCTGCGGCCGCTACAAGTACCTCCTCGTAACGCTCCCATCAGCCTACTGCCAGCGCCTGCCCACCCGCACCCGCACCCGCACCCGCACCTCAGCTTCCCTCCCCCCTCTCTCGCCCTCTTCTTTTCTTACCACCACCACCCTTTTTTTTTTTCTGTTCTTGTTCCTTTTCGCCTCTGGACAAAGATCAGGTCTATTATTAGAACCATCCAACGCCAGATCCAGCCCCATCGTCCTGCACGACCTACACGCGCCGAGCCATCACGAGCATCACGGCTATTTTGTACTAAAAAGTATACTTTTGCTGTGGCCCGACATCTGCCCGGCGCTTTCACTGCTGTAGCGCCTTGCCGTCGTCGAGCTCTGTGTCGCAGCCGTTTGCGTCCTCGCGCTTCTCCTTAAGCTTGGCCTCCCACCACACCAGAACCTTGCGACTCGACCACCGACCGCTCTTTGCGCTCTGCATGAAGCTCGCAGCTGTCACTGCCTCGTCCTCGTTGCCTGCTCCCGCGTCCGCGTCGTCATCCTCGAGCCTCACTGGAGCCGCGGATCCTTTTTTCCTCGTCATCGCCTGCTCCATCCCGCCGCCGCTGTCGTCGTCCCCTTTCCCAGCGCCCCCCAGTCGCTGCTCTCCCGGCGGGGACAGGCGCTACTCTTCTTCCTGCGCCAGCTTTTTGCCCAAGAGTCCACTCTTCCGCCTTGCAGTGGGTCTTGCTGCCTTTACGCGACCACATATCCTTAAACCTGCGCCTTTGCCGGTTTGGTTGTTACTTTCTTAAATCCCGGCTCTCTTTGTTGTTCCGTGGCCTTTGAGCTCTAGTATTCCCGACTGCTTCTGGACTACTACGCCTCACTTGCGCCTCGCGCCTAAACCCCCCTCGGAAACGAGCTCGGAACAACCCACGCGGAGTTTGCTCGACCTCGCTCCTTCGATTGGGTCTAATATTACCGATTCACCTTTCCCTTTCCTTCATCCTTTACCTCGTCACAGACAGCAACAATGGGTCGAAGAAAGATTGAGATCAAGGCCATTAAAGATGATCGCAACCGCTCAGTGTAAGCAACTTTGGCCGGATCGCGTGCTGCCTCTAGCTACTCTTTCACCCCTTTAGCATCTGGCTAACATTGTTCTTCTTCTTTTCCTACTCATAGAACGTTTCTCAAGCGCAAAGGCGGTCTCTTCAAAAAGGCACACGAGCTCTCGGTCCTCTGCTCCGTCGACGTCGCCGTATTCATATTCGGAAACAATAAGAAGCTCTACGAATATTCCTCAGCTGACATGCCGAGCCTGATTTCACGATACCAATACGTACGTTTACCCGTTTTCTCCAACCTCTTATCCTGTCTAACAACCTTCCCTTATACAGCATGGTGGCCCCAATGAACATAAAGGCCCCAATGACTATAGTGGCGGTGCCGACGACGACGATGACGAAGACGGCGACATGACACCACCAAGAGGACACGATGGGCCAGAAGCGCACATGATGCCGCCCCAATATCACGGCCAGCAACCACCGCCTTTTCACCAAATGCGACACCACACCCCCTCTGATTCACCACCCGTGCCTAATGGCGCTCCGTACCACGGCCACCCTGCTCATCACCCGCCAAGAGGACATACACCGCAACCCCCGATGGGGCAGCGCCCAGATTCTCGCAACGATAGCCGACGTCCGCCTCACGCCATGGTACCTCCTTCTGGTCCTCATCCATCGCATCCTGGTGTTGCTTATATGCCTGCGCCACCGATATACAACCCCCCGCCTGGTCCACAGCAGAATATGATGCCGCCTCAAGGTCCTCAATCGCAATACTACCCCGGCCCTCAACAACAGCAACAGCACCCCCAGTACGCCGACGAGAGAAGACCGCTTCCTCCGCAGCAATATGCTCCGGCACCAGCGCATCAAGCCATGTCTGGTCCTCCACGCCCAGAGCAGACCACAACTCAACAAGGCCAACCGCAAGATCCCCGACAGCCTACCGTGCAAGTGTCTGCGCCACCTGACCGCCGCTCAATGGATCCTCAACCGCCACCACCTGTAGAACCAAAAACAGAAGGTTCTGATCGCCCGCAGGTGCCTATGCTGAATACCGATTCTGCCATTAAGAAGCTACCACAACGCAAATCACACAGTATATTTACACCTATCGAGGAGAACCGATCTATACTCTCACAGCATCTGGCATCCTTTTCCGCGGAGCCGCAAGCCAAGGGTGGTGAAGCAGCAGGCAATAGGGCGCAGTCGTTGGATGGCGCCGGCGGACCCGGTAACAGAAGTGGTGGCTCATCGCCGCCGCTACAACGGTCGCATAGCTCTCTCGAAAAGCCGCGAAACCCGTCCATGCCAGAAGCGACGTTTCCACCACCTGCACGAGCCAACAGCGCTACTGCCGGCTCGGTTATAGGTGGCGCCAGGCCTCGCGGGCCGCGATTGACTGTTCAGATACCTGATGGCGCGTCTGAGGCCGGTGGGAGTGCCACTGGCGAATCAAGCTCTCCTCGAAATCCAGCCGACACGCCAACGCAGTCCAGGCAACGGCACGGCTCTGTTGTACTCCCTCCGCCATCCCCGTCTGCCTCTGCCCTACTGTCTGCAGGTGCCAGTGGACCTCCAAACCCATTTGCGCGACCGCCGCCGCAAGAGAGGGTCAATGAAACACCTGTATCTGCTCTTCCGTCTCGCTTTCTTGGGGGCGATTTCCTACCCAGCCCCAGCAGCTTCTACCCAGACTGGAACTTTCGAGCGAGCGATAACAATACCTTGCCTAGCCCGTTGAATTTCGCTACACCGGTGGTTGGTTCGGGCCCCAGTTTCTTGCGCGACGACCAAAACAACCACAGCCAGCCTGCGACGTCTGGAGCAGCTCCAGCCAGCTCGGCAGCCACTGCAGGATCAAGCAGTACACAGACGGCGGGTGACCCGGCCGAGGGCAACAAAACAGAGGCAATGAAACGCAAAAGCGACGGGTCAGCTGAACCAACAAGTGGCGGGCCTACGCCGCCGACGGAACCAAAGCGAGTCAAGGTTGAATGACGTTGAATTCATGACATGAGTTGTTTGGCATAAATGGCCATTGGCTCGGTAATCTCATTTTGTCGTTTTTTTTTTCTTTTCTTCTCTTCATATCGTACATCTTTTCATACATGTTTCACAGCACGACTGACTGATACCCATTTGCGCCGAAGGAGAAAAATAGTTGGTTAACGATGCTCATGTATATGCTGTCGCGGCCTTTCTTCTTTGTTGCATGTTTTACAGGAGTGTTTTTTTGGCTCTTTCTTCGTTTGGGGCTTACTTTTGACTATACCTAGTGCTGGGGTACGAGAGGGTTGCTTTGCATTTACACGGATGCTCGGTCTGAGATGTCGTCTCATGAAGACTTGGGTAGATGACGCGCCGGGTTATTTATATTTCCTTGTCATGTATTGGGGATAATTTTGGCGTCGGTGTGTCTTTGTACGTATGTGTTTATTGTTTGTTGTGTCAGATTTGGGGTCTTATGCTTTGGAACAGATTAGACTAGGGCGGTGTTGTTGCCGGAAGATGAAAAAACAGAGCTATTATTCAATCCTTGTTTGCCCGTGGTACATTGTTTGCCTGTCTATATTGTTTACATTGCCAATAAACGCGAGCGCGAGCAGTTTGCTTGGAAAGATTTTAGTCACTTTGTAAGTACACATCTGATACCGTAACATGCATAGTTGAAATGCTGCTGTCGTTGCTTCTACGGTGTAATGACTGTAACGTCGTCATATATACCTGTATACTCAAGGAAAAAACAATGCCATTACCGAGTATTTCATGTCGTCATTACCAATTCATTGCCAAAAAATTCGCTTCGTATAACCTCATGCAGTGTTCAACACCCCCTTTAAAATCCACTGTACAGCCACGTTAGCAAAACACATCCAAAAACCAGCCACACAATCCACTCTCAAAAAGACTTACAAGCTGCCCATTCGCAACCTCAATAGCCACCTGCTCAACCTCCACCTCATCCGGCATAACCACCCTCTTCCCGCCCTCTCTCTCCTCCCACCAAACCACTCTCCCGGCCACCGTCTTGGCCTTGTCACCGCTCGGCCACGGACTCTGCGTAACCAAGTGCGCCTCGACGAAGCGCCGCAGATTCTCATCCGCGCGCTCCTTGCCGCCTGAGCCCTCGTACGCCTGCGCGCCGTACGCCTTCATGTCGCGCGGGTCTTCCCACGGCTTGTAGGGCATTGCTTCCACGGCCGAGTTGAGGGGCGCGAGGACGGTGGTGTTGGAGGTAGTGCTGGAGAGGAGGGATTCGGTTGAGGCGTCTTTGCGGGCGAGGGAGGAAAAGGTTGTTAGGGCGCGGTTGGTGCCGAGCGTGTCGCCCAGGCGGACTTTGGGCTGGATTGGGTGGTCAGAGAATGAAGGTGGTGGTGGCATGACGGGGAGTTGGCCGGGGGGTGGGTGTTGTGGGAGGGAGGCGGCGACGGAGGGGATGGTGATGAATGCTGCTGCGGCGCTGGTGAGGGCGATGGCGATGCGTTTCATTTGGGAGGGTTTCTGGAGGTTGAGGTTGAGGTTGATGGTCCGTAGGTGGGGTGACCAGTGTGACGAATGCGGTGGGAGCGGCGATGCGAATGGTAGGGATAGTTGGGGCTATTCGGGCAACCTGAGTCGTAGGCTTGTTATGCTGGGCTAAATAGATTGAGGATAAAAGGACTGGTTGCGATGTCGGATGAGATGTCGTTGAGATGCAAGACGTGATGTTGAGATTGTGGAGGTTGAAGGACGGAACATGGTAAATACGTCAGAGGCACGCGGACGGACGGGTTGTGCCATATGCTGGGTTTGCTGAATAAGGCAAGTGTCGCCGAATTTTAGCCCAGGTGAGCTGCTGCGGTGGACAGCAGAGGGGCGTGATTGGTCACAGGTTGACGTGGTCCCTGTACGTGTACGTAGGTATTTTATTTGGAGAGATGGGATGGGATGAAAGGGCTAATGTGCGGCAATTGATTGCAAAAAGCAGGGTATTGTATGGACGGATTAATTTTTATCTATATTTTGTTTTCGGTATTGCTGCTGTTGGATATATGGACTGTGGATGTGGTTGGTGGAAAGATGTCGCGCTGGTCGTGTGTGGCCCGACAGCTGCGACAAGGTTTAGATGTTCTGGCTATTACAGACAAGTTGAATGAGAGGTGCGGTGTGAGTGTGGCTTGGTGATAGTTCTTCAACTGTTTGTGTTTCTCATAAGCAAATGATGCTATTTGATTAGTGGCCATGTTTTATTAATGTAAAATGAATACTCGTCGCTTTGCTCCAAACTGGCTTTCACATGCTCCCACTTCGACAACGCAGCGAATGCGCAGCCAATAAAACGACGCTGATTTGCGCTACGCACAGTGGCAGTCATCTGACCATCAGGCTGCGAGAAGAAAAGGTCACCCCAGAGTGTGGAGAATGGGGCGGTAGTGGGAGGGTTTCGCGGGGGAAGAGGTGGTAAGCAGCTTCACATGCCAAAATGGCTGGTGTGCTTTTAGGGACAAGAAATGTGAAATTTGGGGGCTGTTGTGCAGGGTGTGGCATGTGGACGGTTGGAGAAGCAGGTGCATTGTTTAGATGAATTTGAAGAGGGTGATTTGAAGGCAATATTCTGCTGTAGTTGTAGATGGATTAGACGATTGATCGGGAATCCGTTGGAGCAACTCTCAACTCTCCGGTCCCGGCTCTCCATTCTCCGGGTCGAGGAGAGGAGAGTGTCCGCATAGCCGATAAGAGAGCTGGTAGTTGGGAGACAGAAATACAGAGAAAATGGAAGAAATTTGCTGAAATGTATCCTCTGTAGATTTACGAATTTTATTACTTTCGCTTCACGTCTAGTCACTTTTATTCATGGATCGGCCCGTGGCGCTCAACTGCTTCGCCTTGCATCCCACGACCGATAGAGACATGCCGCAAGTAGTAGTCTGCCACATCAAACGGTAAAAACCACATGCCCCAGTTGCAGGCAAATCATGTACAATAGATTAGAAACAGACTTGATGAGAGGAATTTATACGCTACACTGGTAGCAGTTAAATGCGCCGTGGTGCGTCGCAGGCACATCCATCTGCGTGCGTACTCGTCTGCGCCGGCAACTCGGACCAAGAGCACATGTGGCAACCGAACCGATATCTGCGGTAATTGGTACCTATTTCGGGGCCATCTTAGTACGAGTACGGAGTAGATTATGGGGGTCAGGGTCGGTTACAAGGTACCGTGGGGAATGGTCCCGGTTCGCTCGGTGCATGTGTTTTTTCTGCCGTGGCAAGGGAGTTACCTTGTCGATATTATTTTTCCAGCGCTCTCTAGATATCAATTGACCTGCTGCTGATTTTTTCTGATTTTTCTCGATGCTCTAGGGACGAGTAGTTCGCTTGTTCTCTGGGGACGACGTCTCTGACATCACAGGCCGCTCGCTGAATAAGTCTGCTTTCGTTGGCTCATAGGACCCCCCCAAAGTGGAGATTCCCCCCTTCTGCAGCGTGACCCCCCAGCGGCCGGTTACTGCTGTCTTTGCTGCTCGTGGCAACTGGCGGCGGCTGTATCCCACACCACACCACATTACTGGCTGCGACCACCACCCACACTTCTACCTCGGCTGTCTTGTCCCTCTCGTCCTCGGCCGGCCATGCTCCACCAGCCCAGGTCGCCTTCGTCACTCTTGCTAATAAACCGCCCGGAGCACGGCCGTCGGCTACCTTTTTAACCTTTAAACTCTCTGCCATCGCTTCCCCTTCTCTCTTCCATCTCCATTCACCTTTGGTTCGATTTTCGACCGGCTCTTCTTTTGGCTTTCGACTCAGCTTGTACGCGGCATTTGCTTTTGATATCCCCGTCGTTTTCTTTAGCAACAAACAGTCACAGCGCCGCTGTCGCCATCTTTCCCTCTCGCCTCGCCCTTTCGCCCGGCTTCGAACCTCTGGCTTAAGCTATACACTCTCTCTCTTTCGCCCACACACAATACACAAATCACAGCCATGGCTCCCAACGTCATTGTTGTCGGTGGTGGTCGTAAGTAGTTCCCTTTCTCCGCTCGTTTCTGGGCGCATTGCAAGCGCTGTCTTCTCAAACCCCGTTTGCCGCTGGCATCGTGGGCCGAGTGCTTGCACATGCTGTTTTGGGAGAGTTCGCATGCGCTAACCAAACCTCTCTCCATAGTTTCCGGCCTGAGCGCTGCTCACACCATTTATCTCGCTGGTGGCAACGTCGTTGTCCTTGACAAGCAGGGTAAGTTCCAATCTTCAAAGTCATTCTCTTCTCTTTTTTGAAGCTGGACGCGCAACTCACATGCATTTTCCTCTGCTCTAGGCTTCTTCGGTGGCAACTCCACAAAAGCCACCTCCGGTATCAACGGTGCTCTGACCCGCACCCAGGTCGACCACAACATCAGCGACAGCGTCAAGCAGTTCTACGATGATACTCTCAAGTCGGCCCGTGACAAGGCCCGTCCTGACCTCATCAAGGTCCTGACCTACAAGTCTGCTGCCGCTGTCGAGTGGCTGCAGGATGTCTTTAACCTCGACCTCACCCTCGTCTCTCGTCTTGGGTAAGTCTTGCTCCACGAACCACACCGGTTTTTTCAATTGTTCAAACCACGAGCTTTGCTGACTTTTCCTCTCCCATCCAGCGGCCACTCCCAGCCCCGAACCCACCGTGGCCATGATGCCAAGTTCCCCGGTATGGCCATCACCTACGCTCTGATGCAGCGCCTCGAGGACCTCGCCGAGGCCGAGCCCGAGCGCGTCCAGATTGTCAAGAAGGCTCGCGTTACCAGCCTCAACAAGGAGGGCAACAAGGTTACTGGTGTCACCTACGAGCATGACGGCCAGTCCTCGAGCATCGACGGCCCCGTCGTCCTGGCCACCGGTGGTTACGCCGCCGACTTTGGCGACTCTTCGCTGCTCAAGGAGCACCGTCCCGATACTTACGGCCTCGCCACCACCAACGGCACCCACGCTACTGGTGACGGCCAGAAGATGGTCATGTCCATTGGTGGTAACGCCATTGACATGGACAAGGTCCAGGTTCACCCTACCGGTCTCGTTGACCCCAAGGACCCCGGCTCCAAGTGGAAGTTCTTGGCCGCCGAGGCTCTCCGTGGTGAGGGCGGTCTGCTCCTCAACGGCGATGGCGACCGCTTCTGCGACGAGCTCGGCCACCGTGACTACGTTTCCGGTATGATGTGGAAGGAAAAGGACAAGGGCAAGTTCCCCGTCCGCCTCGTCCTCAACTCCAAGGCCTCCAACGTCCTCGACTTCCACACTCGCCACTACTCTGGCCGTGGTCTCATGAAAAAGATGTCTGGCAAGGAGCTCGCCAAGGATATTGGCTGCTCCCCCGACCATCTTCAGGACACCTTTTCAAAGTACAACACCATTGCCGAGGGCAAGGAGAAGGACCCCTGGGGCAAGAAATACTTCCACAACATGCCCTTCAACGTTGACGACACCTTCCACGTTGCCGTCATGGAGCCCGTTCTCCACTTCACCATGGGTGGTATCGAGATCAACGACAAGGCCCAGGTTCTCAACGGCGAGAAGAAGCCCTTCGAGGGTCTCTTTGCCTGCGGTGAGCTGGCTGGTGGTGTCCACGGCGCTAACCGTCTTGGTGGCTCTTCTCTGCTTGGCTGCGTCGTCTACGGCCGTGTTGCCGGTGACACTGCCAGCAGCTACCTCTTCCAGCAGGCTCTCCAGGGCCAGGCTCCTGGCGCCTCGCGTCTTGGTCAGATTTCTCTGCACCTCGACCCCTCTTCACCCGGCAAGCTGACCGTCGAGTGGGCCAACGGCGGTGCCGCTGGTGCCTCTGGTAGCCAGCCTCAGGTTGCTGCTGCTGGTGCTCCCGCTGGTGGTGCTCCCGGCGCTGCTCCTCCTGCTCGGCCCGACCCCAAGAAGTTCGAGGTCCCCGAGAAGGAGTATACCATGGAAGAGATTGGCAAGCACAACACCAAGGAGGACCTCTGGGTCGTTGTCAAGGGCGTCGTCATGGACCTGACCAACTGGCTCGACGAGCACCCCGGTGGTCCCCAGGCCATTATGAACTTTATGGGCCGCGATGCCACTGACGAGTTTGAGATGCTGCACGACGACGAGGTCATTCCCAAGTATGCTCCTCAGCAAGTCATTGGCCGCGTCAAGGGCCAGACTCCCAGCCTTGAGCTGTAAGGCGGCGGGAGTAGCAAAATAAATTTGACGGATGATGAAATGTAGAAGAAGGAGAAAATATCCTCCCTTGAATGTATCAACCCTACAGGCTGTTACTTTTTGTGGGCAATATGGCGCTATTTGGGACTTTTTGTTTTATTGAGTATATTCCCTTTGTGGTCTTTTGACAATGTACAGATAGCAATTTATGCATGCATACAAATCAAGTCTTGTGCTCTTGAATGTGAATAATGTGCCGTAATTTACTACGTGATTTAAATGTTGTTCTATCTTGGGGTGTATAATTACCTACCTTTTTTTTTTTTCGAAATAACGTACAGACCCATTGAATTGTGTACCTCTGCAATGATTCAGCCAAACTACGCGCCCGCCATTTAAATAATTTCGAGCCCTTGAAATCTTATAAATCCAAGGTATTTAAATAGTGCAATACCAGATTCTGAAGCTTCCAATCAATTTGATATTTTGTTTCAGTGAACCGAAGCTGTGCTTGCCAAGACCACAGCGTCAAATACAGCAGCTCTTTCACACCGAATCAAAACAAACTCGTACATGCGTGTTGATATTGGGATAGCTCATCGCCCCTTTGTGAGCATATTATAGGCGTTTAAAGCATTGATATGTCTCCTTGAGGTCAGTTTATCAGTTTATATATGCAATTTGCTATGCTATGAGCAGATTGATGTACGAGGTATATGTAGTGAGTGAGAGGATGGGAGGGTAGACGACACAACTTGTTTTCTTGGGGTTCTGCAAGGACATCCTTTACTGTTGAAAAGAAAAGAAAATGGATCACTGCTTACTCTCTACTTGGCTCGTAGATTTAGCTGCGCAGATGTGGCAAATTCATTCCGGATGCAAATATTCTCGTTTTCCAAGTTGCTCTACGGATTGCGGGCATCGTCTGTCAGTTTGTCGTCGTTTACCAACATTGGTTCGTAACTGGCGCAGCGAAAGTCTGAATAGTTTCGTTTGCTGATTATCAGACATTCAGGTATCCAATATTACTGAAAAGATATCATAAACATGTTGAAATGTTTGTGGAGATGCAATGGGCGGCGATACGCAAAGTTTACCCAGCAGCCACTGCAGACGGCCCACGAGCAAGTAGCCGGCATCGGCAGCGCCGTGAAATAAGTTAGCCTTACCCTACGTTCCTGATGTGTGTTACTTGCAGAGATTGCAGAGGTTAGGAGGCGCAATTAGGTCAGTTCAATAGTCTCTTTGTTGGGCAGGTTGGCTAGAGTTACGGGGTCCAACCCAACCCCCTGTCAGAAGCCAGGCTCGCCAGTGCTTACATGTATTACATAGCTCGGCACTCGGTTTTGTCTGCTTATTACGGAGGCTATTTTTTGAGCCGATGCAGCTTGAGCTAGTCCCATGGAAGAAGCTCGCAGACGGAGTGAGAGAATTGTATCCCATACACATTGTCATGAAATGCCGTGGATCTTACGGAGCCTGGCCGGAGTATCGGGCGTTGAGAAAGCCACCAGATTCTAGGAACCGCTCGGATGTCTGAAGCTGGATTGCTCTTTGCTCGGCATGTTTCAACGACCGTATACTGAAGACGTCGAACCCATGCAGAGGGCTTGACTCGCGACACTGGTGCCGCCAGCCTGTGGCCACCTGCAGGGAGGTTCAGGTGTTGAAATGTTTCGCCGTCCGACAAGCCACCAAACACTAGGTCGTCGACTTCCCCGCATCGCAGGCACGTAGAAGGAGCGGTGGTGAGAAGACGGTGACAAGCTAGTGGCAAAGAGACACTGTGTCTGATTTGTGCTGGCTGCCAGATCGTGTATAGTGGCCGATCGTTGCATATCGTCGCGTTATTGCGAGAGATCCGAATCATGTTGGTTGTCCCTGGCGAGGGTGACTTGCAAACTTCTTTGCAAAGATGGTTCTGTTGTAAGCAGGGGCCAATTGCCCCGTTATTTACTAGTAGCAGTCGGTGGCCGGAGCTTTTTCATTCTCGTAGAAGTTTCTAATGAGAAGATACCACGTTCTTTGCTTGAATTCCAGTTGCTTAATAGTCGATAGGGCTTTACGGAAGTTACTCTCAAGTTGGAGGCAAGGGGAGGATTCAAGCAAAGCAGTCTAACTTCAAACCAAAACACATGTGCAAAGAGCAATTTATATTAGGCAGACGCGACCAAAGAACGGCGAGTAGAGAGCGACCTCGCCACTCTGGGCAAGACTTTGGCAAAAGGAAAGTTATTTCGTGTCGAACATGTCGGTGGGTTTCGGCGGTTTGCAGATTGAGATGGGTGTGCTGGAATGTCGCTGTTTTGCGGGAGCTGCGAATAAGCTGAGACATTGACGTATGGAAGCTATAGAGAACCGATTAAGAAAGCGGCGTCAAGACTAACCAACAAGAGAGACGCAAGTGCTGAGAGAGCGTGAGAGAGAGTGGTGATGTTTGTTGGTGGTGGTCGATGCGGGAAGCATTTGTTTGTTCTCTTGGAGGAGTGAACGATGCGCACTGTGAGTGGTGCTCTGCCGTTGGCTGGCTACTACTATACTCGTAGGTAGGTACCTTCCATTGGCAATAAAGCAAGAGCCAACATACTTGTACACGGTCCAGAGCTGGTACACGCTCGGCCTATTGCCCGCGCCTCGTGCCACGATGATTTATTATTAACCTGCGTCATTATGGCTTCGGAGTACTGTACGAGTATGCAATAATAGATTTTGCTTTATTACGTATGTGCGAGTACGGCGTTTGGCGTTGACTTGGCAGACCATTCGGCACTCCGTTGTCCGTTGCCCGCTGTCCGTTGTCCGTTGTCCGGGCAAGTACAGTACATCCGGAGGGAGGACGCCAAGTACCTCCGTCATTATGTGCTGCAAAAGCCCAGACTCAAACGCCACCATGTACGGAGTGCATGGAGAGCAATATACTTTACATTGCTCATTCCCGCTTCCCCGCCGCCATGGTTCGGAGAGGCAAAAAAGAGCAGGCAGGAGCAGGCAAAGGAGAAGGGAAATGGCGGCGCTGATGTGATGCTGTAATTTGCTGACGGTTGCTGCAGCTAGCAAGCTGGCCCCTCCGCCACGCATGACCAGGTTGCGGCACCGGCATACGAATAAGCAGCACCACTCGGCAGCCGAGTCTATTAGGTTGGTGTGAAGGCTGGCTGGGCTGGGCTAACATTTTAGTGCTGTGGGTGACGGATTTGTGAACATGTACTCCGTACTCCGTAGACAAGAGGCTTTTCCCGCCACGCTGTTATACCTAAAACGCCTTTATTATACCCGTACAGGCTACAGTAGCAGCATGTACTCGTACGTGACGGCCGGGATGAGCGGCTGGGATGCAAGTACCGCATGTCGTCGGCAAGTGAGCGGCCAGAAGTGTGAATGTGAATGCTTGAAAGTGCTCTCTCTCTTTCTCTATGGACCACGCCAGCCAACCCAGCCAACATCCTCATTTACCACCAGAGAAAAAGCTTCCGTCATTGCTTATCCCACCATGCCCTATCCTGCCATCTCTGCGTGACCTCTCGTGGTCACTTTCATCTCGCAACGCACCCTCTCCATTTTTTCGCTCTATTATCTTCAAGCCAGCGTCGTCGCCAACCGTCTCGTCATGCTCCATTTGGGTGCGGCCAGATCGATCTACGGCCCTCCGATGCTACGCTCGTGGGGTTCCCAGAGTGCCCGGTGGCCCTCTGAAGGATCACGCTTGACCAGCTTATGTATGGGGACCATCCACTTCATTAGCACATCCCGCATTATTCTTAGCCCACTGCTCTGCAGAGTTTGGTGTACGAGTAATTACTCGTAGATGCTCGATGTAGCGACTTGCGCCGTCTGCCAGCGGATATGTACCTACAACCCCTGTGGCTGTCACTTGTGTTCTCGCCAGGGTACATCTTCCACTGCCCGCGACCGATGCTCCGTTCCGTTTAGTAGCGGTTTCCTCAGCGCTGACGTCGGTACTCGCAAATCTGCACGGGTGCATAATTTGTAGACTGGTCACTTGCAGAAGACCTACTGCGGATGCGGGCTGCGTGGATCTTCAAGTCAGCGCCAAATGCTCACTTTCTTTTCTATTAATTACCAGGTTCCTGTATCCTAATGAAGCCAGCTTGTTGTACATCCCCGTATGCCTGAGATGCGTATGCGTCCCTCTACCAGGTACCTACCTGCCTCTTCCTTTCAAACACCACTGTCCAACGCTGGGGAAGCGGGGCCGCCGCTGTAAAACACACTGGAAGCACCGCTAAAAACAGTACATTCCTGGCCAGCAAGCCCCCAGCGCCAAACCAGGCAAGGCGCCCTACGAGGGAGGGTGGGGCCGACAGACCACCTTGTTGGTAGGCGGTCCAATCACAGTCCGCCGTTAGAACGCTCCAACCAATCAACGGTCAAAACGGCTGCCGATCCCTACCGCTTCTGACCACACCCTGTCTCTTGTCTCTTTGCTTCGATGCAAGTGGTGTCGACGTTGGCGAACCACCTCAAGGGTCGAGCCACAGGCCCGCGTCCTTTTTTAACCCCCCCGGCCCTTCAGGTCAGCCTGCTGAGCAAGAGGCCAGAACAGGGCCCTCCATCCCCCAGAGTCACCCGCTTCCAGCAGACAGTCTTCCACCTCTGGCCTGATTCTGGTCTCTCCTCCTCCCTCACTCCACATCCTTATTCCGGTGTCAACCTTTTCTTTCCTTTCCATATTCCACCCCTTTGCCTATCCAGCGATCCTGTATTCCCGTCATCTCACCCGTGGTTTCTCTCTTGCGACAATCGTTTTCCTTTTCGCCATCTGATCTGTCGCTCACACAGAAACATACACGTACAAGTTTCGCCTCGTTTTCCAACTCGCATCTCGTCTCGCCTCTCCTCAACCAACATTGCTTCTGAATATCGTTACCGCTTCTTCGCAGTCGCTGATCGCCATCCCCCAACGACGACCGTCTCAACCGACCGATTAGCTTGTAATCCGTCGCCAACTCTACTGCAGCCGGCTCGCCTCTCGCTCTTGCCCGGCGGGGCTTCGTTGATCGCTTCAAACGGCCGCCGCCCCGGGTTTCATAGACGGCGCGCAACGCCATCGCAATAACAGGTACCGTGGATTGAAGGTTTCGACGTCGACACCATGGCTATCGCCATGGGCTGGCACAAGCCCGACAATGTCGCTGGCTCGTCGGCACCGGCAATCATGGTTGGCCTCTTTGTCGCTTCTGGAGGTCTACTGTTTGGCTACGATACTGGGTATGTCGTTGTCACCCCGACGGGCTCGTCTTGGTTATGTGCATTGAGAGCGTATTCTCTCTATAAGGCGAGGGTGTCTTGGCATTGAATCATTCTTAAAATGCCTAGGCACTGGTCGCCCTTGTTACTGGATGCCTCGATTTGCTACCCCGATGTTGCCGTACTTTGTCCCGATATGCTAACGTGGTCCACAGCGCTATTAATGGTATTTTGGCTATGAACGAGTTTAAAAAGCAATTTGCACGAAGCTGCAGGGGAAGGGTACAGAATCTCGAAAATGATGTAAACATCTGTCCAGAAGACTCGTCAATAATCGTCGCTATCCTGAGTGCCGGTACTGCTCTAGGCGCTCTTCTGGCTGCGCCCGCCGGCGATTTCTTCGGCCGCCGCAAATCTTTACTTCTCTCCGTCGGAGTCTTTTGCATCGGTGCTATTTGCCAGGTCTGCGCAGCTGCCATTCCTATGCTGTTAGCAGGGCGGTATGTTGCACACGCCGTCAAGCCATCTCGTTTACCTCGCTAACCCAAGCCACAGATTCCTTGCTGGTGTCGGCGTCGGAGCCATCTCTGTGCTCGTTCCCATGTATCAGTCCGAAATGGCCCCTAAATGGATCCGCGGCACGCTTGTTTGTGCCTATCAGTTATCAATCACCTTCGGATTGCTGTCCGCCTCTGTCATCAATATCATCACCTCGAAAATCGATAACTCGTCGGCCTACCGAATCCCCCTTGGCCTTCAACTCGTTCCTGCTCTTATTCTCACGGCCGGCATGCTCGTTTTGCCTGAGACTCCTCGATACCTCGTCAAGACGGGACAAAAAGAAGCCGCCGGTCTCTCACTCAGCCGTTTACGCCGGCTCGACATTACGCATCCTGCTCTCATCGAAGAACTCCACGAAATGATTGCCAACCACCAATATGAGCTAACGCTTGGTCCTGCATCCTACAAGGACCTATTTACTGGCACACCTCACTTGGGCCGCCGCACGTTTACTGGCTGTGGCCTGCAGATGCTTCAACAACTCACCGGCATCAACTTCATCATGTACTATGGCACAACCTTCTTTGGGCGGGCTGGCATTGACAGCCCATATACGAAATCACTCATCATCAACGTCATCAACGTTGTTTCGACACTCCCGGGTCTGTTAATAATTGAATCGTGGGGTCGCCGGAGGTTGTTGATGGTTGGCGCCATAGGTATGGCTGCCTGCCAACTTCTGATGGCGACCTTTGCGACGGCTGCTGGTGACGACCTTGTTCGCGCTACACAAAACATCCTCGTCGTCTTTTGCTCTCTCAACATCTTCTTCTTTGCCGCATCGTGGGGCCCTGTTGTTTGGGTCGTCACATCAGAAATCTATCCTCTCAAGATTCGTGCCAAGGCCATGTCCGTCTCAACAGCGGCCAACTGGGTCCTCAACTTTGGCATCGCCTACAGCACCCCCTTCATGGTTGATGAAGGCCCTGGTAATGCCGGGTTTGGTCCCAAGATCTTTTTCATCTGGGGCGCTTTCTGCCTCGTTGGCGTTCTGTTTGTGTGGTGCATGGTGTACGAGACGAGCAAGATAAGCCTGGAGCAGATTGATGAAATGTACGAGCGAGTCAACCATGCCTGGAACAGCAAGGCTTTTGAACCCAGCTGGAGCTTCCAGCAGATTGTCGACGAGGGCTGGTCACCAAGCGCCATTCCTCCTGTCGGGCATGAGTTGCAGGCCACGACATCACAAGCCAGCAGCACCGACACAACGTTGGGCGACTCATCATCTACAATTACCGTAGAGAATCGGAACAATAATACTGGCAACAATAATTCATCAGAAGAAAACAAGACAGCTATACCTATGGCCAATGTTGATTTCAGCTATTAACTTACTTTTACATATACCCCTTTCAAGCAGGTCGTCTTTTTTTCATGCAGTCGATATGACTGCTTATCGGTCCATTGTTTTACTTTGAACAACCCGTTTATTTATTTGGACTATTTGACGCCTCATGTGCCATGGATTTTTTTCGGATTACAAGCGACGGAGTTATGATGCAAATGGAGTTTACATGCTTTACCCCCACAAAGCTGGAATGAATTTTATGCGACGGACTGGGAGGCGATGGGGATTATTCTTATTAATATGTATGACCGGCTTGTACTGGCGAACTCAGTCAATATTTTTATTACAGCAGGATAGCCTTTGGCGCTGCTGGCTCTGATTCCTAGACACATACCTTTCAACATTGGAAACGGAGCAGTTTGATGTAAAGCGCTGCATGCTATCCGGGGAGTTTTCTTAAACTGGGATGGGACTCCAAGTTATTGGGCTTAGGTTTAATGTTTCTAGCACATCAAAAGAATATGGCTGTTTTTGTTGTGAAGTTATAACCACTGTCTTGACGTGAGGTGTGATTGATATGAGTTGTTGATGCACCACCCCCAATGTCTCGCAAGCGATGGCGCTATGTCTTTGCTGCCGAATGGCTGAAACACTAGCCTTGCACGCCACCTAGAGCGACTAGGTTACCAAAAGAGAAATAAATAATAAATAAAAAAGCCACAAGTAAAAGCCACTGACAAGGCAGGAAAGAAACCACGCACGAGGTCAAAAAAAAAGACCAAAAAAATGAAATCTCAGAGGACGGAGTCGAACCGCCGACTTTTCGGTGACAATTTGATCCAATTACAGCCGAACGCCATTATCCAACTAGACCACTCCGAGTTGTTGGAAGGCTGCCTAATTTGCACTTATTAAGGTGGCACAGCCCACTTGGGTGAGTCTTTTTGACTTTGTGGTGCGTTTAAGTGGGTTTGATATACGAGTAATGTTATTAATACTGTGCATGACACATCTGGAGTTACTCAAAGAATTACACTTGAAATATTTCCAGGTAGTATCTTTCATGTTTTTAAATCGGTCTAGTAAAATTCACTTTTGTTGAATATATGCCGTGCTACTACAGGATCCAGCAATGCCCATTCTCTCACAGTGATGCGTACACACCCTACCATCACTCATTTTGAGGCTCAAGAATAGAAACGAGAAACTTTTTGGTTGCCTGAATCGCTACATCGGCAATAGCATCTGCCCCTTCAAATGAGGGATCAAAAGATGCCAACGTGAGCGATTCGGGCTTTGCGTGCTTAACCACTTCACCCAAACAGCCCTCGAGGTCGTCAGCCAGTAGACCGCCCGGCGTAGCAAATTTATTCGCTTTGCCGATGGATGAATCCAGCGAGTCTAGATCAACATGTACCATTGTCGAGTTGGGTTTTTTACGCTGTAGCTTTTCAGACAGCGCCTCGCTAAAGTCGGCCGTCTTGTCGGCGCCGCCCCAGACGACGTCTAGCCCAGAAAGCCGGACCAGCTCTCGCTCCTGGTCATCTACGTCTCGCATACCGACATGAATAAAATTTGCCAAATCAAGCGGCTTGTATCCCGGAACAGACTGCAGCATGCGCTTGAAGCACGACCCGGTCAGGAGCGAGAGAGCCATGGAGTCGCCGTACCCGCTTGTAAGTGTATCCGGCGTGTGGATGTCATCATGGGCATCGAACCAAACACATCCCAATGAACTTTTCGCAGCACCTTTTATTCCTGTGGTTATATCTGAAGTAGTAGTAGCAGAGCACAAGCCTGCCGCGACGCCGACAGAGGTGCTGCAGTTTCCAGAGAGGATTACGGGGAAGGCGCCGTTATGTCGTGCGGCTGAGACGAGCGTGGAGACCTGGCGAAAGGTTTCGTAGCTTTGAGCGACTTCGCCGTCTTTTTCCAAGACTGTCTCGGCTTGTACTTTTGAAATGGTGATTGGGATGTTTAATAGGGTTTTAAGCTCCGTTTCGAGGCCGCGGGTTAGGAGGTAGTCTGGGCCGAGGCCGGGTCCGACCCTGTGACGCCCGCAGTGGAAGGGTGAGAGGATGATGGCGATTGATTTGTACATGGTTCTTTGTACTATGTTGGCATTGAAGAGCATGGTGTTGTTATTGGATTGGTGTTTTAGTATGCGTGCGCTACTAGTTGTCTTATATGTAAGAGGTATTATGTCATACGCCCTCTCGCTTGTAGACTCATCTTTGGGCATGGTCGGAGCATAACGGCACTTTCTGTTTAGTTACAGCTCCGCGTTCAATTGCGAGCCATTCTTTCACAAGGGCCATGACATCGATTGCGCCCTTTCAGCCTCGCAATCGGTTTTTGGCGGGCAGCCACCGACATTGAGTCACTCGACGCCACGATGTCTCATATTTACGGTGGGGACCGGCTTACCCTATGCCGATTTATGTGAATGGTATAGGCCCTTTCCTGCGCCTAGTGTAGGTCAAATACGGTTAAATTTTACCTGTATTTTCTAATAGACTAATTTCTGTTAATATATAACATTTTTATCTAATTTTTGTGTGTATTTGTGAAAGCTTGGTGACATTATATATTGGAACTCGCTTACAGGTAGTAGCTTAAACGGTCATGCTTATAGATGGAAAGGAGTGAATTCAAACACAGCCTCCGTAGAGCATTAACACCGTAAAGAACAAAAAGACAAATAATAATAACGCGTAATTCCGCACAAAAAAAGCCCCAAAACATACATTTTCAAGCACAAGTAACGATATTCAGCAACTCGTGGCACAAACGCGTCCGTCGGTCGTATTCGACGCGGCCCGCATCGGTCCCCACCTGCGACTTTTCCCTCCTACACACATGGATACTTTGCGCCAGCGCTCGTATCACAAGCCTCGAATAAGTTGGGATTTGCGAAGAATGTGCATCTTGATATGCCAGAAGCTCGGCTGTTTCAAGGATTCAGCGAGCTCGGCATGCCGCGTTTTGAGCTCGCTTCGGCAAGTTGTTCCAAGTCTTGCATCAAGAGACGCAACTCCTCTGACGACCTTTCTGTGAGGTGAATGTTCTGGTGACTGCACAGCTTGGGCCTGTCTTTACCACTGCTGCAATATTGTGGCGTTGAAGGTTCATTCTTTCCCGCCTTGTTGCGGGTATTGGCGTCTGGTGTACTGCGATGCTTGTTGGCTCGGACGGCTGCGTTGCTCTCCTGTAGCGCGTTGGTTGACAAGGGCGCTTGTGGCTCGTCTGTACATAATCCCCAGGAGGAGCCTAACGGGTTCTGAGTCCCGGGATTACCGGGGATTTCGCAGAATGTCGCAGCTATTTGGCATGAGCCGTTCGTGCACTGGGAAACCATGCTCCCAGGCTTCTGATCTGGCGATGAGCTGCGTCCGCAAGTCGCACAGCTCTGCTGAAACTGGTTGCCCGCTAATTGGGCAAGTGTTAGATGTCAAGAGAGCATGAAGACTTGAAAAAGATGTTGACTTGCTCATTTTCCTTGTTGTGTCGCCCGGCCAGGCCATGACCTCTTTTTCTGTCACAGAGAATACGACTGGTGTATCATAAACTTGGCCAAAGCAGGCTAAGCACCCCGCAACGTTGCTAATCTTGGTGGCTTAACCAGGCTGTAAGCGGGTTGTTGGACCAGATAAACGAGGTTGAAGAAGCTAATAAACGAGAAACTGAGAGGCCAGAAGCTAGCAGAGTATATAAAGTCGGCCAACATCCGTAAAGCCTCCTTCACATTGGCTCGAAGGTCTTCATTTCAGCCGGCATGGCGCTAGGAACTCGGCAGGCGGGAAAAAAGCAGCACGAGGCAGATTTAATATACTAGGGGACACTATGAAAAGGGAAAAAGAGCGGGAGTAAAGGACGGCGGAACGAGTAGATAAACCCGATCCTATTGAGCCCACAGACTGTACTTTTGACAGGCACACCAACTGTTTACGGCACGCGCAGTGCAACTGGTCATGTACGTAGGCTGATAGGGCAACCCGATGCGGGGAGGAGCAGAAAATGAAACTCTCCATTCGGGTTTCGGGGCTTCCCAATATGCAAGTGCGGACGCGGATAGAGTTGCCGCCATGATCATTATCACCGGTGAAATGTGGGTGCGGCTGGCTGCAAACGCCATTTGTGTCGGCCAACTTTTGTTAACGAAAAGAATTCAAGGCCGTGCTGATAAGGCTGGCTAGGGTGATATCATAGCTCCAAACTCTCCTTTCTCCTCTTCTTTTCCCTTTTTATTTTATTTTATTTTATTTTATTTTATTTTAAATTTTCAACATAAAGGTATTGTGAACAAAGCATGCGAGGAGTCCTTTTGTCCCATGTTAAATTGATAACCCAAAAGTGTAACCGTCGCACCCCTGTGTGCCGACTTCCGCCTCGCTCGCGGTCAAATACGACTGGCGGCGAAGCGTCATGTAAGAAGCGGCAAGGCAGCGGGGGAACCAGCCAATGGAACGGATGATCACCCCGGACGTGGCCGCATCTTGATTCCTTTGTCGGATGCAGGAAGCCGTGTCTTCAGTAACATTATTGGTCTTTATACGGCTAATTCGCAACCGGCCGGGTTCCTCATCCGACATTTGGACCGCATGAAGCGCTGCGCATCCTGCTCGTTCAACTGCATCTTTGCAGCCCCGCTCCGCACGATGGAAACGAGGCTGCGCACCACTTTGTAATCTCTATCTGCGGGCCTGACTCAGCGTGATCGAGTTTGAGATTTTCTACTGTAATAAAGCCAGTGGCGGTAAGATGGGACTGAGGTATCCCTATTGGCTGGCTGAAAGAGCCGTGACGCTGAAGTTTGACTTACATGGGCTACCTGACTGGTTCTGGATGCCGCCTCTCGTATCGTTTGTGTTTCTTCTCTTGCCGACTAGGGCTTAGCTGAGAATAATATCAAGGAGGCTTTGACGACAGGGATTATCCTATGGCCGTCGCTGGTTGGTTGAAAGATGTTGCTGGTCGATAATCTGTCGAATTGTCACTGAACAAGGCTGCGCCTAAATACATTCCACCCACCGCACCATGTAACCTATCCTCTTGGATGCATTCCCTGGTACTTAGGGTGATTACAGAAACACTCAATAATAACACGTGATACTACCAGCAAATAGGACAAGACATCTGAAGGATTCTCTGATGCACTGCATTGTTAAAACGAGCTAGTGAGTCACAGCACTTAAAAAGAATGCGTGACGGGATTCTAGAACTTGTACAGAAACACCAGCTATTCCCTTTAACTTTCCAAGACCACCCGGTGACATTTTTCAGATGTACCCAATTATTTTCTGCAACAAAGAACCAAAGCTACTCGGCAATAGAACCTGACAAACCCGGGAATGTTGGACCAGAGGGCACAAACCCATACTGCCCGCGTCAAGGCTCACTAGACAAAGCCGTTGATGGTGTTGACTCTCGGGTACTCGTCTGGACTACACGAGTCTCTATATTCAAAAGAAGTCTTCTAGCAGCCTGCTGACCGCGAGCTTCAGCATTGCTGTTCGTGTTGGAGCCCTCGTTGGGGTCAACGGCGTTGATAACAGGCGTGTTTTCATCCACGAAGAGGTCCACATCGCGACTTGGACAGTCAGAGCAAGCTGACCGCTCTATCATCGGATGTATCTGTAGCCCGTCGCATCCCTTCATCGGTGACCAGTTGAACGACGATCTGATCTTGAAAGAGGTCGAGTCTTTGATCCTGAGGAGCTTCTTCACCGGGACGCAGTGGTGCAAGTGTGCCTTGAAGATTCGACAACAAACGCGGCAGTTTGTTAAAGCGACTTCACACATTTTGATTGCAGAGACATGAAGTGATTTTTGTGAATAGTGACGTTGAGTATCAGATACTCCTGGATTGGTGTTTGCATAAAAATCGAGAGTCTGCGCGAGCAGGAATCCGGATAGCGCAATACTATGGCTGGCGACAATATAAGCAGACGAGATCTTTGACAAAGGTTCCCTTTTCAATACTCACATTCAAAGGTCGAATACTATAGAAGAGGTCGTAGAAAACAGTTGATTGTCATAGTGATCTGCTAATAATAGTCTGGGGCGCGTAAAACAATATATGCAAGCCGCATCCGTTTGCCGCAAAACTTTGCCGAACGATAAACTTATCGCTATAGATACCTTGCTAGGTCACGGTCTAGTAGGTTTGACCAGGTTCACTCTAAATTTCGATGCAACAAACGAAACCGCGGCAAGGGAAGTTGGGCGGAAGCATCCTGCCCTGTTTACGGCGGACATGGTTACACAGATCACGCCTCCCACCGCGTGGCTAAGGCGTACCTAGACAGTAACACCAAATGCATTAAAAATACAGTATAAATCAGGCAAGTGGTGACCCAAATCATTGTAAAGTAATGCTTTTCCTTGAGTGTTATGATAGTCGCTAGGTCAGCCTTCTCAACGCAAGGTTCAACGTCAGGGTATTTGTGGCGTCGTGACTTTGCCAGGTGATTACATGATCAACTTAATGTTCATGTTGAGTAATTATAAAGAGCTTGTAGTTTATTTTGAATAATATTTGATGGTCAAAATTCTGCCTCAAGAGTTGAAGACTTACACGAACATCTCACACAGTGCCGATGAGTTGGGCAAGGTGCGTATGTACACTGTAAACCCGCACTGTGGGTCGGTGCCGAGGCCGTCAAATCAGGGGTCTCCGAACTCCAATACCTGTCACGAGCTCTCGCAAGACACGTATGTACCAACTCCAAGCTATCCAACTCGCGCCACTCCCTTCCGCCGTGCCAACTTGCCCGACCATACACTCGTTTTTAATATGACCTGAAGAGACGCTTCCTGACCCAAATTGCACAATGGGTCTATTCTCCTTCTTAAGTCGCGTCTACGACGTTGACACGCTCGACACACGCTTCACAACGTCCTCGTCCACTCCCTACCAAACCGTCGTTGAGGCGCGCGACGACCCAGTCGCCCAGCGGGAGACAGCGGCCAAAAATGAAAGCCGCGCGCAGCCATCGAAATGGAACACGCCAGAGTTTTATTTTTACTACCTCGTCTTTATTCTGGCGGTGCCTTACATGTTTTGGATTCCGTATACTGCCTCGAGAGGTAGGGCTTGTGATGTTGCACGGCCGAGGTCGACTAGAGCTAACTGACTTTCTTGTAGAATCGCATCCTAATTACCACAAATTTGAACCACTCCTTTCCGAAGGCTGGGTACCGGGCCGCAAGATTGACAATACAGAGCCTCAATATCGCATGTTCCGTTCCAACTTGCCGTTCCTGGTCCTACTTTTGATCCTTCATCCGATACTGCGCCGTGCTTTTGACAGCTTCTACAAGTCCAATGGTGGCAGGCAATCTGCAGCCGCGACCCGTATGAACCAGCGAGCTTCCTTTGACTGCGTGTTTGCTGTCATTTTCATGTTTGCTCTCCACGGAATTTCTGCATTCAAGCTGTTCGGCATTCTATACATCAACTTTCAAATCGCAACAAAGCTACCCCGGCCTTATATCCCTGCAGCAACCTGGGTCTTTAATATCTGCACTCTATTTGCAAATGAGCTCTGCGGCGGCTACCCGCTACGTTGGGTGGCGTCGCTCATATCGCCGCCAACAACTTTGGGTGCCGACCTTCACTCTGTCGATTCGGCGCTGATGCAATGGGGCGGGTGGCTGGATAGCTTTGGTGGTATCATCGCACGTTGGGAAATCATGTTTAATATTACCATCTTGCGGCTAATTAGCTTCAACTTGGACCGATACTGGAGCGTCGAGAAACGTAACACCAACTCCATCGAGGTAAGTATCCCAGATGGAAGCAATTATGTTCTGGTACTGATATGCCCAAGAAGAAGCAGCTTGACCCGGCGAACCTGTCTGAACGAGACCGTGTCTCGATACCCGCTGACCTGAAGGACTTTTCGATGCGCAACTACATCGCCTATGTGCTATATGGACCTCTCTACTTTGCAGGCCCTATTATTACGTTTAACGATTACATGTCTCAAATCAAATATCGCGCCGCGAGCATAGAGAAGCCTCGAACCATTCTCTATGCAGTGCGATTCGTACTTGTGCTGATAGCCATGGAGCTCATTCTGCATTTCGACTACGTCGGCGCAATTAGCAAAGCGAATCCAGTTTGGAGCGATTATTCGGCGGCGGAGCTCAGCCTGCTTTCTTTTATGAACCTACACATTATCTGGTTGAAGCTCTTGCTGCCTTTCCGATTGTCCCGCCTATGGGCACTGGTTGATGGAATTGACCCGCCAGAGAATATGACGCGCTGTGTGAGCAACAACTACAGCACACAACTGTTCTGGAGAGCATGGCACCGTTCGTACAACCGCTGGCTGATTCGTTATTTATATGTTCCGCTTGGCGGTGCGTCGTTCCGAACGTGGCAGTCTTCTGTCCGATCTGTCTTTACATTTTTTAGCGTCTTTACATTTGTGGCGTTGTGGCACGACATCCAACTGCGTCTCTTGATCTGGGGCTGGCTGGTTGTCTTGTTCATGGTGCCCGAGTGGACAGCAACGTACTTTTTCCCCAAGCGACAGTGGGAGAGTAGGCCGACAGAATATCGCATACTGTGCGGCGTTGGTGCAGTGGGCAACGTTCTCATGATGATTTCTGCCAACTTGGTTGGGTTTGCAGTTGGATTGGACGGCTTGGAGACTATCGTAAAGAGTATTCTGCATGAGTGGTCTGGCGTCATCTTTCTGGTTGTCTCGAGTTCATGTTTGTTTGTTGGAGTCCAAGTCATGTTTGAGATTCGAGAGGCGGAAAAGCGCAAGGGAGCGATGCTCAAGTGCTAGACACGTAACTTGGAGAGAAATAATTCAAGCTTGTATATTAGACGGAAAGGGGTATCTAGATTCTGTGCCTCTATTGTACAAATGGTATTAGAAACAGTCATTCACGTCTCGTTTGTGGTTGAAGTGCTCCGTCTACGCCGACTGTCGATTCAGCTCCTTGTTGCCAGCATCGCCCATCTCAGCATCATCTCCGCGGCCAGAACGGCCTTGAGCAAATTTACCCTGACATCCAAACTTGGTCTCGGTAATCCACACACGGAAACGAATCAAAGCCCACACAACCGCAAATATAACGACAATGGCCACCGCAATCCCCAGCACATATCCCGCAACTAGACCTCGTCCGCCAACCGCATCGTGGTCCAAGAAGCTATAAGTATACCACCCTTGATCTTCCAGAGTCACAAATGCCAGCGCAAGATATCCCAGCAGAATAACAATGAGCCAAAGCAGATGAATCCACGGCGGAGGGGCAGTGCGCGGGATCACCAGCTCAAAGAGGGCAAAGGCCGAGTTGAGGGCGTGCTCCGTGGTGTTGGACCAGGCGTTGAAGCGGACGGGGAACCAGGGTCCTGCGTATAGTATCGCCCAGTAGACGATTGTGACGAGAAAGGGCAGCGTGACGATTGTGGTGTAGTAGAGCGAGTGTAGGGCTTGTAGGGCGCGTGGCCAACGGTCGAGGAGTGCTCTGCTGCCGTGGAGAGAGTAGCTGATTGTGTGGGCTGCGGCGGTGGCAAAGTAGAATGCTAGGCCCCAGTAGGTGAGGACGGTGAAGTAGGAAAAGGAGCGGCGGGAGGTTTGGCAGCCGCCTTGGGACGGGTGGGTGCAGTTCCAGCCTAGGTTGAAGAAGAGGGCTGTGAAGGCGTAGATGGCCTGGAGAGATGCGTGTTAGTGGCGAGGTTGTGGGGGAGAGAAAGAGCAGCTGGGGTTCAGAGGTTTGGAAGAGGGGTTTGTTTTCTTACGGTTAGGGTGCGGATGATGGAGAGGAGCCATGGGTTAAGGAGCCATGATGTCTCGAAGCGATGGGATGGATCCCATGTGTCGGTTCCGAGTTTGAAGGGTTTGGTTAGCCGTGAGAGGACCATTGGTATGTTGGTGCTTTAGTGGATGGTCGCGGTTATGGTGGGCTGTTGAAAGAAACGAGCTAGTTGGCCAAGTTGGACGGGATATTTAGGTATTTTGAGTGTTGTGGCTATTGAATGTGTTGTTGGTGTTGGGATTGTTGATGACTCTGAGTGCCTTGTTGGTCTTTCCGTATGGGCTGCGGAGGATGCGTCAAGAGCGTAAAGTGATTTGGTTTGTATTATTGACTAGTGGAAAAAAACAGACGAGTTGTTGTTATATTCCGCGGCGTGGTACGCGCAAGGAAGAAGAACGCCACTGCGATATAATAGAGTTTCGTGCGAGGCTTGGCTGGTGTTGAGAGGCAAAAAGTTTTTGGTGCAACCTGTCATACGAATACGGTTCAGCTACGCTCGGGCCGTGTAGACGTGTACCCACACGGCCCGATTTGCTGAGCAAGGGGACGAATTGAGTAGTTATCATGCGTTGCGACGTGGCTACTTGTAAGCAGCTGTATTTTACGAGGTATAATAGCTATTGTGCAACGGGAGTGATATTGTGTTGGTCTTACAACACATTTCTGAAGTGGCGTTTGGTTTGCTGGCTTGTAGGTGTTAGCGCTAGCGGCTAGCAGGACAACTTTGTACTAGACTGGTGTCAATGCGAGAGAACCACGGTTCTGATCTGGGAAGGCCCGTGTATACCACGCAGAAGAGGTTGGAGGTCGGGACAGAGCACAGTAGCTGTATTTTCTTTAAAAGGCAGAATAAGCAAATCACAAGTAAAGAGTCCTTTCACTGCACAATACAACCATGACCTTCTACTCGAGACTGGTCAGCCTAATTAAATCTCCAAGTATCCACTGCCAATCTCAGTAGTGGCCCAGTCGAATCGCGCGATTTGAACATGTACAGGCTGTGGCGGGCAGTTTCCTGTATCACGGAAAACTGCCCATTCAAAGGGATCAAAGAGGCCCCTTGTACTGTACATGGTGTACCTGTACATACACCTGTATCGCTGCCCTCGTACGATGGATGGATGGCACCACAGAGCCGGATCGACGCGGTGGACGTGGGCCATGCCATGCGCATAATAAGGAGCGACATATGCGCCAGGATGATTGGATGGTTTATTACTGGGCAAGGGTAGTTTAAGATGGGTTCGGTACATCATTGTATTGTTATAGGTTTGCGTCGCGCATAATGCCATGGTTTGACCATGGAGTGGCATAACGACTAGCGGGATCGTACGAGCCTTTTGCGATGTGTCGCTTGCTATCCGATTCGGCTATACCGGAGCATCGGATATTGGCTCGCCTTCTGCCCGGGTGGTGAATATTGAGTGCCGGACAGAGGAATGAATGATGCGTCCAGCTTCCATTGATGGCTTTCAATAAATGCAAGGTTCAATGCTACCAAGGGCCTACAGTTCATGGAGGGAGGGTCTCTAGGATACACAGGCATGTCATCACCCCAGCCTGTGAACTTACTCATGTCCGCATGCCAGCATCCGCAAGTTTGTGCGACTACTAGGCTCCTAGTCGTACGGAGTGCGTATACCCGTAGCATACAAGTACCGTCGGGAGGAGCGCCGCCTGGAACAAAGACACACCTGCAGGAGAAGCAGTTTTCAGAAAAAGCTGCAACACATCGCGTCTCAAACATGGAATCTGGGTCCCGCACTGGGTCTTTGGGTAAAGGTATCCATCCCCCCCGGCTCCCTGGGATGGCTGCAAAAGAAGCATGGCGTGCCGATCCTGTTTCTGAATCATCAGCGAGACAAAGTCTTTGATTTTAAGCTTGGAAGCCCTGAGAGAATGACTGTGGCTATTTTGGGTCTGTATTATGGAAAGGCAGACGCGTGAGGGAGAGAGGTAGAGAGAGACGAGAAGCTTCACACCAAGTGGTTCCCTATCACATGCGAGTTCGCTGTACGCCTCCTTTATTACAACCAACGTAATTGTTTCGTCAAGAACCCTTTGCTAGACTATTCCGACGGCGCCATGCATACCAAATGTGCCCCAGGAGTCAGCAGGCACATAATTCTTCAAAAACAGACGGGATGTTGTGTTGTGCAGACTTGTGCAAGCTGCTAGCGCTGCAGCACCATGCATGCCCCTGCCCCTTGCAGAAGCTGGCTTCTCCGGCTCCCCCTTCTAGCGTGCTGAAGATTCCTAATTTAGCGCCCGTATCTGGACATTGTTCCTCTACGGTCTCCAACGAGTGACTTGTAAAACCCACCTATTAGCAGCAGCCTGTCTTGTACCACCGCCCACCCACGCACTAAAATAGCTATCCCGGTTGGCCATGCTCCGGGCGCCAATTGCGCCACTCATCAAATTTACACGCACTTGCCTCCCTTTTCTCCTGGGTGTCGAGGCTAGGGAGAATAGATGGACATGGCCCGACAAGAGGTGTGGACCAGCTGTGGAATTTGCCCAGAACGGTCCCCCGGGTCCCTGTACCCTCCCACGCAGCTGAATCCTCCAGTGGACATGCTGGCTAACGAATAGTTGGAGGTGGTGGGGACCAGTACTCAAGCCCGCCCACCTAGCGGCCCGTTGGCGTTGTGGACGGGCTGCAGGTACAAGCGTGGTGTGGTGGGTAGGTAATAATCTTTCTGTAGGTAGGTAGGTACCTGTCAGCAGGCATTGATTGCGCCCAGCCCTCCAGCATCTGGACGGGATGGGCGGTACCTCGAGTGTTCCACGTTCGTCGTGGCATTGGGCAAGAGTGAAAAGGCCGTCTCGTCCTCCATTCGCGCGACAGCCTCATCTCCTCCTCCCTCCAACCTTTGGTAGGCTTCGGCCACTGGCTTTCAAGAACTCTCTGCAACTTTGTGCTGGCATCGCTCTTTCCTGGCCTCCACACTGTCCATCTCATCTTGCTTGCCACTTCGCTCGCTGCTCTCCTCCCGGGCCCTTCTTATCGCAAACGAGGTCCTTACCCGCCGTCTACCCTCCTTGTGCTACGTCCTGGCCTATCGTTGCCCAACGCTGCCGAACCGTGCGTCGATAAGTCAACATCTCGATACGGCCTTCTGGCCGCTCGCTTGGTTCCGCTCCGGGATATTTCGTCGTCTTCTTCCACGCATTCGAAAACGTAGACGACTTCTACATAGTTGAACCTCGACGTCTTGCAAGGCAGCGTCTCGTCTTCATGTTGGATGGCGCTGTCCATCCCCCATGCTCCCGACAGCCCCTAGGCATATACACAACCTCTACTATAACAATATATATAGTAGTCGCCCGCCATGGCTGCTCAACTCCCTCCGCTCAACTTTGGAGAAGGCGGTCTTAGCATTGACTTGATGCCTTCTGAAGATAATCATGCGCCGTCGTCTGAAACACAAAATCCCTTTGCCGACCCCGATCCCGTCGAAACAGAAACAATCACGGCCAATGACGCCACTGCAGACAATGATCATGGTGCCGACCGCGAACATGGCAATCCTTCAGATAGTAGTGTTCCCCAACACCCGATACCCTTCCTCCAGGGTGCATTTGCAGAGTCGCTTCGGGAAGCAACAGTAGGAGGTGCTGCAGAGAAGCCCAAGTTGCGTAAGCTCGATGCTAGGGCGCGCCGCGAGCTGCTCCTCTCCCAGACGTCAGAGGAGAAGCCCTTTGATGCCCTTTGGAGATACCGGCCGGGACAGAGCCAACACGAGGTCTCGAAGCTCGTCGCCCAAATTTCCTTTGGTGTCTATCTCATGCTCAATGGGATGGCCAACAGCAACAGCCAGGTAGTCACCATTCTTCAGGGGCACATTGATGAGGTTGACGAGTTCCTCGAAGTTGCCGTCGAAGATCTGGACCAGGCTACCGAAGACCTCACAAAGAGAATCCAGCATCTCAAGCTGCCCATGGCCAACATGAAGGTGTTTGAACAGCTGCTCGAAGACCGTCAATTTCGCGCAGAGATTCTTGAAGGCAACGAAAAGATTGACGGCATAGTTACCCGCACCAACGCTGCCATGACACAATGGGATGACGATATTGAAGCTGGCTTGCGCGCCAATACGGTTTTTGCCAATTGGCTCACGGAACAGCAACACGGATCTTGGCGCTCAGAGCAACCTGATCTTGCCGAAGTCTACGATGCAATGAAGGGAAATGCCGACGGCTGGCTCAACGCCTTTGAGAAGATGAATGACCGAGCCCAGGAAATCAACGAGCTTACCATGACGCTCATGACCATCATCACGGAGATGGAAAGCAAGGCCGGCGAAGTCAGTAGAAGGACCTGGGTAAGTATTGGCGTCTTTCATTTCTTGATTCAAATCATTTGCTGACCACACATCCACAGACAACCGTGCAGCCATTTACAGCACCCTCCAACAAGAATCCATCTCACCACCAACTGGGCACACCGTCCCCTCCGCCATCTCTTCATTCCTACACCAAGTCTCCTACACCTGCAGCATCGCATGCATTTGGATCGAATCCTGCAATGGCTTTGACTCCGAACGAGTCTACCAAGGATGATGACGAGGACGACGGCACCTTTTACCCACTACCTGGTGGCCTGCCGTTGCTGCCGCCGACAGGCGCTTGTCCATCTGCCGATAATTCCTCACAAACGTCGAAGCCTACTGCTGTGCCGGCGGCCGAGTCTCCCGTCATCGGACAGCAGCAGTCGCCTTCGGCAACCGACAGAAGCAGTTCATCTAGTGAAGTGCCTTTGTACGTACTTCAGCCTCGTACTTATACGCCGCAGCTACCTGCTCCTGTACCTTCTCCAATGCTTCGAAACGCATCCTCTCCTTCGCCAGACACTGAAAAGATTGTGATCCACCACACACAGGAACCTTTTCGAAGAAAACCCTCATTGCGAGACCGTGTTGCCAATCCACCCAACTCTATCCGCATCCCCCCTTCAATTGACTCGCCACTTTATGCCCCTTCGCCCAACTTTGCCACTCCTCGCACAAGCAACTCTGTACCGTACGAGCCCTCGACCACGTCGAAGGCTGATTCATACGGCCGTCGAAATCACTCGCGCGGCGGGTCATCTGCCGATGTGTCACTATCCGAACTTCGGAATGCGATGCCCTCGCCTATTTCAGACCGTCAATCTTTTCGCCCTGTCCGAGCCTCCCCTCACTCTCCTCTTCAGCAGCGGCCGCACACTGCTGCGGGTCCTCAGCGACCGCCAGGAAGTCATCTACGAAGCCCACCTTCGCAACCTGGTGGTATGAGCACCCTCAGCACCGTAGCATCGACAAATCAGGACCATCGCGGCCCCAGTCCCGCCTCTCCTTCCCAGACGACTGAGCGGCAGCTCAAAAAGAAGAAGAGTGGTGCGTTTGGGTGGTTCAAAAAGGCATTTACCATGGATGAAGAAGAAAAGGCAGCATTTGAGCACCGCAAAGCCATGGCAGCGCGAAACGAAAACAACTATTATCATGGTGAAAGCCCACGATTCCTCGATGGAAGAAGGATACGTTAGAAACGCACCTCTCATATTGCCGCGGCACGTGAATCTGGCTACATATGTGACGCACAAGTTGTCACCATGACTCGATATTCTACTTATGGCGATCTAGACAAGATGCACCAGGATTAAATCCTCGGTGTCTCTCCCTACAAGGGCCATCCACATACCCACATTGATTATTTTCTTTTACAACGTTTTATATCCTTTATCCGCTTGCATTTACAAACAGCATAATCGATACCTCTAGCTGCTCTCATATCATCTACATTTTATTATTTAAACATTTGGGGGGAATCATGTTGGGAATTTCTTTGTATGTATAATTTAATGGCGTCTGTTGGTTCCATCTGCCGGGAAAGAGGGGAAATTGCCCTGGCGTTGCCTTGGTGGGAAACTAACAAACGGCTCAAGCCGCTAATATAACTATATGATGACTATATAAAGCTCCTTGAAAGCTGCATCTTGGTGATTAAATCAATCTGACGTTGTGAAAACATTTCGATTGCCTCTACTATTTACCCATGCGTCCCCTGTACTCCCGCCTCTTTCACAATCCGCTGTTGGTGACGTGTTTCCGGCTATAAATTAGTATTGAAAGAAATGTATTTGGATTAAAATATGTATCGTCTGTCTTGAATAATATACAATGATATCTGATATGAAGTAGCCTGTTCCTCCATTCTACTCTAGTCCCAAACCATAGCTGCGGACGCGACTGAAGAAATACGGCTTGTCATTCTTTAGCCGAAACTCGCCCCAATCGTCTGTAAGCTTATTATAGCTAAAAAACGAGCGCCAAACAAGCTTATTATTCCTCGACACGTTGGATTTCCCAGCGCTGCGCAGCGCCAGCTCCATCTTGAATATATACTTGCTCCCCACGCCCTCTGTCTCAATGGATACGTCATCGTCGCCGCTGATGGCGCCTGCATTGCCGCCGTGTCGATTATTATTTCCGCTCGCACTTGTCACGCCTGGCGGAACCGGGTGTGAGAGGTGCCATCTGCCTCGCTGTGCAAGCGACATTACGGCCGAGGGGAAGTGTGACTGTGATGCCGCTGAGTCGCGGTGTAGAAGCAGCAGCTCTGGTGTGAGATGGTGCACCACCTCTCCGGGCTCGTTGGACGTCAGCAGGCTGATGACGGAGCCGTCGCGGAAGAAGCGCAGGTAGCGGTAGTAGGTGACTATGTGGATTGGGGCGCCGCCCCAGGTTGCTTGGTTGGTGGACAGCTGGCCGGAGCGGACGTAGTTTACGGTGCTGATGTAGCACCCGTTGAAGCGGATTCGGGGGCGGTGGCGGAACATGTGTTTCCACGTTGGGTGCGCTGAGGGAGTGTAGAGGGAAAGCGTCGTTTCATAAAGGGCTGCGTCTCGCTGGAGCTGGCGTTCGCGTGGGCTGATTACGGTGGTTGAGGACTCGGGGTCTGATGATGACTCTTCTACGTCTGAGTCGGAGTCGGGTTGCAGCGGATCCCATTCGATGCCTGTGTTCCAGCGGTAGTGCATGCCCGGGAAGCCGAATTCCGTGCCCAAGCAGATCCTGCGCCAGATGCGCTGCTCGCTGGCAACGAGGTAGGCCAGACGCTTGCAGACGAGTGAGAGGCGCACAAAGTCTGCCACGTCGCTGATGGCTACGTCGCGGAGGATGTGCACGATGAGCTCGGCTGGAAGGGTAGAAATGGGACAGGGTAGAGGTGGCTCGCCCTCGACGTCTGGCAAGGCGGGCTCGATTTGGAGAGAGGCGAAGCTGGCGAGGAGCTCGCGCATGGGTGGGAGAGGTGCTGGAGCTGGAGCTGGAGCTGGCGTTTCCGAGGATCCTGTTGCCGCAGCTGTTGTGGAGGCTGCTTGGGACGATGATGCTGGATTAGTTGGCGCAGAGGTTGAGGCTGTCGCCGACGCTGAAGTTGTCGCAGATGCTGACGAGACTGCTGGGGCTTTGGAACCCGCTGGAAAGTGCTTTTCGCGATAGCGGTGGTCAACGCCATGATCCAACTGGCAGACGGTTAGCTATGTGCTGAATTGATACTCGGCAATTTTATATAGTACCCTGTATGCTCGTCGATAGAGCCGTAAGCTTTCACCCATGTTTCCCTGCGATTCCTTTTCCATGGCCTCTTCGTAGTGATCAAGGGCTGATACCAGCTCCTTTTCTGGTTTGGGAGCCGGTGCGTCCTCACTCAGGACATGGCCAACTTGCTCCGGCTGCGCGGGCTCATCAAACGCGCGACCCTGCAGGTAGTCGCTTCCCTCATCCATAATGGCCTGTCTCTTTGCTAGAGTAGGGCTAGGTGGCCCATGGTGTTTCTTGCTGTGACCTTGCGCAGCGGTGCGCGTGGTCGTTGGAGATGTCGACTGCTGGCTGGAGGAGCTGGTGTCCTGTACGGGCTCCTTTCGCGACTGCAGGTCCGAGATCCATTGCTGTCTAAACGACTCGAGCTCCGAGTCTAGCCCCTGGCCCTTGCAATCGGAGGACATTGCGGTAGGTGTTTGGTGCGAATAGCGCAGCGATGGGGTTGAAGAATGTCACGGTAGGTATGTTTGTGATGAAGCCTAGATCGGAGGTAGGATATTACGCGAATGGTGGAGTGTATCGATCGGTGAGCGGTGAAGTGAGAGCTGGACCGCGTAAGGAATTTATGAGAGATACATGATTAACGAATGATAGGGTAGAGAATGAATGAGGAAATATTAAAGTGAAGTCATCTATGGCATTAAGATGGCCATGGGCTTGCGAGTAATAATGGTGTAATAGGCAACGTGAGGTGACTCTGCACTGTCGCTCACCAATTTCGTAATGCTGATGAGCAGCTACTACGTCTCCGCCACCCGCCACCGGCCAGCTCTATCTGCCCCCGCTCTATAGGTCCATAGGGGCGCCAAGATGTGCGAGCAGAGAAGTGGCCCATATAAGTTAAAACAGTGTACGAGTCATATAACCAAGACACTTTGGCCGAGTGGTTAAGGCGGTGCCCTGCGTATGTACCTATCCTCGCTAAAGGTCCCCTGTTCGAATCCACTAACATCCCCTATAGTAAGGCATTGGATTAGTCCACGTAGGTTCGAATCCTGCAGGTGTCGTGTACCCATGTATACATCCGTCTTAGGCGGATTCTGCAATGTTTTTTTTGTACTTTTTGGTACCTGGTACCTCCGCCCAGGTACCGCGGCCACCCACCACCACCAGTTGGGGGCGACGGCAGGACGATATTCCAAGTCCAGCAAGAGCATTCACTTATGCTGACTATAGTTTATATTACTTTTTGTCTGATTTAAATGAAGTCTAAGCTGTAAGACGTGTTATTTAGCTTGTCTGTTGTGCTGGGTCTCTTGTTGCTCTCTGCCTGCACCACCACCGCCAGTACTGGGTAGGAGGACTATGGTAAAGTAGCAGTTCAAATGCTATTATAAATTTACTTGAGTTAGCTCTTATATTTTACTTTGATGCCTGCTTAGATGGTCCCTAAGCCAGGAAGTATATAATTACTCCACAATTGTTAAAGGGTGAGCCAGGACAATACCATAAGCTGTAGCGTGCGCAGGCTATGGACGGCCCTTTTTTGCCTGCGGAACAGTGTTATTTTCGACGAGTGTTGACGGATGGCAGGGAGCACCATAAGGTGCAGCTTGCGTAGGCAAGAAGGAGCCCCAAACATGGGCAACAGTGGTTTTCTCGACGGGTGTTAAACCGTGATCCAGGAGAACACCATCAAGTTGCAGCTTGCATAGGCGATGGAAGAACCCTTCTTACCTGCGCAACTGTGTGTTTCCATTCGTTGATTATGCCCTCGAGGCATTCTGACTACCAATTAGGTGATGACTTTCTGAATTGTTCAGACATGTACGTACATGTTCGATGGTAAATCTGAAGACGCCAACCCGGGTGTTCCGCCGTCATTACCTCTTCTTCTTTGCCATTGATATCTTCCAGTCAACAAATGACACGACGTGGCGCTCTCTATGCCTTTCGCTGTATCGGTGGGCTAGGAACCAACTCTGTACTCGTACACTTAGTACTACACACTTGAAAGCCAAGGATAATCGCGTACCTCGACCTTGGTAGATTTCTTTGCCTTTTTGGTCTTTGTGGAGGGAGCGTCGTCATCCTCGTCTGCAGATTTGCGGTTGGCCTTGCAATCTTCCGCGAGGGAGCCTTACTTTCCGAATGAGCAGCTGCAGCTACTCGTCAGTCGCTTTGCGACCTCGCTTCTTGGTCTTTGTCGAAGGAGCATCACTAGCCGAAGCAGCAGCGGCAGCTAGGTCTTTGCTTTTTCTAATTTCTCTGAGACAAAGAGATGGGTGCTAACTACACCTGCAGAATTCTTCTCTAGGTCGCCGTGAAAGTCCGCTATATCAATGTAAGCTAGTTTTACAGAACGGCGAGCCTTGTCCTACAAGTCGGCATCGGTAACTTCGTAATAGTCATCAACTTTGCCAAAGTCAAAATTCCATCGTTCTTCTGAAGGGATTAGAAAGATCCTCCGTTTCCTATCTAGAAACACTTCTCAGTACTTATAAGTTACTACCTAACAACATGCTTAATACAGATCTGAAAGTCGGTACAAGTAGTAGTAGCGGGAGACGGCCTTTCCCCATATCGATAGTAAAACCAATCTAACGCCTACTCACGGCTCATCGTAGGAGAGTTGAGCTCTTGAGTATATGAGGACTGCATTGAATTACATAAAAACCGTCGTCACTAATTTTTCTTACTCTATTACAAGCCGTGTCAATGGGATGCAGAGTCACAGCCTGAACACACAAGGTTGGGAGTCGCGCATTCTCGAGGGATCTTCTGGGGCCACTAGTATTATCAATTCAATCTGCTATTCGTACTCAAAACAAAATGTGACGACCATTCCCCAAACCAAAGTAGAATCAAACAGCCATAACAGCCCGGAGTCTCCAAATAGGGACAATAGTGTTATTTATATAAACTGTTTTCTCGCTCCACCATAGTCTAGACGGCCATCAACGACAGAGGTCTCACCAGGCACTCTACTCTACTTTCTTTGCTTCAGCTTCGTCAGCATCATAGGCGGTATATAACAAGTTGGCTCAATTCCTACAGAACTATAGTCATCAAGTACACAGCACTCAGGAGGCAAAAAGCAAGCCCAATTACGATGCCGCAAAAACAAGTAAAGGCCACACTCACGCGATATACTTTTATATACCAATAGACACGAGACTAGCAGCCACAGTTCGAACTCACCCCCTCCTGCTGCTACCCACAATTGCGTGCTGGCGGAATACCTCTCCACAGGTTCCACGTACCAAAAAGTACAAAAAATCATTGGAGATCCATTTGGAATGGATGTATACTGAGGTATACGACACCTGCAGGATTCGAACCTACGAAGACTAATCCAATGCCTATACTGGTCCATTATAGAATGGAACTAGCAGGGCACCGCCTTAACCACTCGGCCAAAGTGTCTTGGTTGGAGGTTTTGGGATGCCAAATTGAGTATATGTTGTGATGCCTGCGATGGTGCGTGGTTATGGTGTCTCGCGGTTGCTGCACGTGCTTCTGAGGGCCCAAATGGCTCTGTAATGATCAGCCGTACAGTGTTAATTAAGTTGAGCTCTTTCTCTTACAAGAATAGAGAAAGACACAGCGATAATCAATTCACCAAATCACCAGCAATAATAGAGCATTTCCCCGACCGGCGGGCAGCGGACAGCGGGTGCACCCTCTCCAGCTCCAGTGCGGCAAGACACGGCGCTGATCGGAGCTTCTGCTAGGTTCCACTAACGTAATGTGCTCCGGCTACGGGCGACGGCGTGGGCATGGGCGTGCTTTGGGGGGCGCTTGGGGGGCGAAAAGCCGCCAAATTTTTTGGCTGGCTTTCCAGGTCCATGGCATCACCAAAAAGGCTCCACCGCCCGGGTCCGGGCCCTTCACTCACGCCTTATCAATCATCTTCTCCGAATCACTTTTCTTGTGACTCTTGCCCATCCTCCTCCAACCGAAAAGCTTCACGCCCTGTTATCCTCCTATCCGGCACTACTCGCCGCTACCCCGCCGAATAATTATATAATCTGTGTTTGAAGAGGCGACGCATATTTCGCAGCGTTTAGAACTGGCTCTGTGCCGTCCCGTACGGCCGAGCTTCCGCATCGCCTACCTCTTCCTCCCAGCACCTGCTTCGCATAATCACAGTCGGTGTCCTCGAGGCAAGGCGGCGCGATGGGCAGACCAAACGAGGATGTGCCCAAGGATGGCGCCAGACACAATGGCCAGGACCATGACAGGATGGCTGCTGAGGACTTTGAACTGGCCGCCTCGCCTGCCGTTGACGTCAATAATTCACTTCCGCCCGTGCCACGAGTTACACCTCTACAGACCATGGTTTCCGCCCTCTCAGGCAGCCTTTTGACTTCTTTGCTAGGTATGTTGGCGAATCAAGATGCTCCGAGACAGAAATTCTCTTTATAAAGTATGCTAACAGCTTTACCAGTTACCCCGTTGGACGTTGTTCGAGTTCGCCTTCAGTCACAGAAACGCCCGACATCGACGGTAGACTGGTCGAAGCTCTCTCTCACACCCCGTACCCTGACGCAAGTGCAGACTGCAGACCTTGGCATCACGTCGTGCTGCCGCGAAGTCTTCTTTGCCGGCAACAATGCTGAGTATTGCCTGGCTGCCCCGCGAATCGAAGGAATTGCCCCTGCCGCCGGAGCTCGCGTTGGCCATGACTGCGCCGTTGAGGAGGTCCAGAGGAAGACGTTCAACTCGACAGTCGACGGCCTACGAAAGATTGCCCGAAACGAAGGTATTACAACTCTCTGGCGCGGTCTGTCGCCGACCCTCGTCATGACTATACCTGCAAACATAATCTACTTTACCGGCTACGACTGGATGCGATATAACCCAAGCAGCCCCTTTTCGAAGCTCTCACCCGACTACGCTCCGCTGACTGCTGGTTCCACCGCACGTGTACTGGCCGTTGCCGCCGTCAACCCGATTGAGCTGTTCCGCACTCGGATGCAGGCCTACTCTGGCGAGTCGGCAGCTAACCACTTTGTGGACACGCTCAAGGGCGTTCGTGAGATGGTTGCTAGCCAAGGATACGGATCGCTGTGGAGAGGACTCAGCTTGACGCTTTGGCGAGATGTTCCATTCTCGGCTCTGTACTGGTGGGGATACGAGACAGTGCGCTCCAAGATTACAGACATGCGAGAGGAGAGCCGCGGAAGGTCGCTGGGGCTGGAGTCAGACCTGACAGCGGCGCGACGTCGGTCACAGAGCCACGAGAAGCAGTCTCAGACGTTTACCGACAGCTTTTCTGCTGGCGCGCTGTCCGGAGCCTTTGCGTCCGTGGTCACGATGCCGTTTGACGTTGGCAAGACACGCACGCAGGTTTTCGAAAACGCTGGCGTGAAGCGTTCTGCGGGTGCCGAAGCGGCGAGCGCCGCACCCGAAGAAGGAAACATGATTCGACTGCTGTGGCACATTTTCAAGACTGAAGGCGCAGCTGGACTCTGGCGAGGCTGGATCCCGCGAACCCTCAAGGTTGCTCCGTCGTGTGCCATCATGATTAGCAGCTACGAGCTTGGAAAGCGCGCTTTTCAGGGCATCAACGAGAGGGCTGAGCAACGCGAAGATGGCTCAGAGTAATTATTGAGCTCTTACGAATCTTGCACATTCTTTTTGCGAGCACTGCAATTTCACACATTTACTTGCACATTTGGCGTTTTACTGGGATAGCGACGGCCTCTTTGGACTGTCTGATATTGGCACTAGGAATTTGGCTCATTTTCAGGCGCATTTGGAAGCATTTTGGCAACATAGACGATTAGAGAAAAACCAAACTGTACAATATGGACAGGAAAACCTAGTTATATTATAATTCTACTCAATTAGCCACCACTTTTTGCAGTGTTATTACGTCGTGGATGCAAGCGTCTTCTACGGACCCGATATATTCAGTTAACGAGGTATGTGGTTGAGCTCCACTAGAAAGTTTGGACGTTCTCAAACAACAGGGCGACCAAATTGTGAGCTTGTGAAGGAGAGCTGTTACTTTGTTTCTACTAAGCGGATTGTATTTGGGATTTTCCGCATTATTAAACGGAATTGAAGCACAGATTTGGCTCTATAGAAGAGCTTTACAAGTGCCCCCGCTCCAAAAAAACTGTTTGATTTGACGCTCATCGACAGACCTCAAAAAGACAGTCTACCGATATCGCTTCACATTCCCTGTTCCAAGCACAGGCACAAGTCTCTCAAAAATGTACAATCTCAGCAATATAGACACACACCGCTTCGCCCGCGGTTCCGTCTACGTGACAGAGGTTGCACGCACTGCCAACGGCTTGGCATGCATCTCATCCGACCAGCGCCTCTCATTGCTGGACCCGACTCGACTTTCCCTGGAGCCCGTATCAAGCTGGGAGACGACTCATGGAAATATTTCAGCGCTACGGGTGCTGGATGGTGGGATGGCGTGCACGGCTGGTGAGGATGGCACGGTTGCGGTGTGGGATTTGAAGATTCGGGGCGCGGGAGCCAAGGTTGCTCAGTTCAAGGGTGAGTTGATGGGGTTTCAGACGTTGTAGGGAGTACTCTGCTGACGGTGTATAAATTGAATCAGCCAGCCAGGCTCCTATCCAGTCTATGGCATGCAACAAGGAGACGAATACGATAGCAGTCGGCACAGAGCTGCAAGACCACATGGCTTCCATCCACCTATGGTACGACTCCCCTTTTTGCCAAACCTCATCTCACAAATCAGCCTGGCATCTAAGCTAACATGAGATGTACAGGGACGTACGTGCAGACCCAACATCAAAAGCACACTACAAAGAAGTCCACAGCGACGACGTAACCGAGCTTGGCTTCCACGCCACCCAACCAGCGCTCCTACTCTCCGGCTCAACAGACGGGCTCGTAAACGTCTACGACACACGCATCACCGACGAGGACGAAGTCGTCGTGCAGACCTTTAACCACTCGGCGTCCATCCACCACGCGGCCTTTCTGGCCCCCGGCAGTGAGGTGCTGGCCATTTCGCACGATGAGCGCTTTGCGCTGTATGATGCGGGCGAGGAGACGCCTGGGGGCGACGCGACGCAGGACTTTGGCGACTTGCGACAAGTGCTTGGGTGTCAGTATGTGGCGAATGTGACGCCCAAGATGGATGGAGCTGGGGCTGTGATGGGTGCTGGGTCACAAGAGTGAGTTATTCTCCATGACAAGTCTTTCATGAAACATATATTTCGTGAGGCTGGCTGGATTGCTAACATGACGATAAACGTAGGCAACAAATGTTTGAGTTGGTGTTTTTGGCAAAGAATACCGAGGGCAAGTGGGCTTTGGATAGGAACAATAGCGTTGGTCTACCCGGAGCGCATGGCGAGGAGATTGTGAGGTCGTTTTGCTTCTTTGATGAGGAGCAGGTCGTCTTTACGGCCGGTGAGGATGGATGTGTACGCGGATGGAGGCCCGGAAACTAGACGTGGCGTTGATCAATATAAAAGTGCTTCAAAGATACAAAACGGAATCAAACCGGCGTTTTTTTTTTTTTTTTTTTTTGGATATCATTACTTTGTACTCTCTAAATATTCTATTACATTGGGCCATTTCATCCTCAACTAAACTTGTCATGCTTGCTCTTCACCTTTACATCCAGCAACGTCTCATGATAATTGCCCTCTCTCCTCGCCCTCTTCAACAACCGCACTTCATCATCCTCCAGTCTCCGACCAACCGCCTCCTCCAGTTCTCGCCGGCTTATCTTGGCCAGCGCCTTTTCCTCCTTGGATGCCTTTAATCGGGGCTTGAAGCGCGCCTGCATACGAATGCGCAGCGTCGTATTAAAGTCTATCGTTTCTGCATTGCCGCGCACTTCCGTCTTTGCGGCAGCGGAAGAAGATGTAGGGGGCTTGACGGATATAAATGTTTCGCTGAGGGACTGGATCTGAAAGGTGCCGGGGGTGTCGGAGGTGGCAATGATGTTGAAGGATTCGAGGGGGGAGATGGCTTCGTTTGTTGCGGCTAGGACGCCTTTTTTATCGCAGGATAGGTATCTGAGAGGCAATAGACGATTAGATGTTTGTAAGAAACCAAAAGCAGCAGACAATGGCACAAACTTACCGTCCGTGATGGCCCTTGAAGCGAAAATGCTCCGTGCCAGCAATGCGATTCGCAATCCACACCTGCCGCACGTCATGCGGCTCTGCAGTGACAGGATTTCCGTCGACAATATTCTCAATCGGTATCGTAAACACTTTTCCAGCCGGATCGCACGCCAGGGCTGATGGCGTATCCGTGGGCAGGACAATCATGATGGGACCCGAGACGTCGGATGACGCTTCGGCCGAGACCCAGCTGTCGTCATTCTCTGCATCTTCGTCTGCGTCTGCAGCTTTGCGGACTTGTTTTGATGTGCCGTCTTCCTTTTCCGCATCGGTGCGCTTTCTCTTTTTGGGCTTCTTGTCGCCCTTGAAGGAGAGCGGCTTGACCATTGTGACGTTCGATCGATGGCTCGGCCGATTGCCGGGGAAAGGCTCACGAGATCCGTCGATGACTGGCTTCTCGGGTCTCGCTTTCGGTGCTTCGGAGATCCGGGGTTCTAATGTTCCAGATTCAGATACACCGCCCGGGGTAGAGGTGACGGGATAGCTCGCCTTGCAACGGCAAAAGGGAAATGTAGTCTGTCGTTCTGGTGGGCTGGAGGGATGAAGAGCTTAGGTCGCGGTTTGGAGGTCGGAGGACGCCGAGCTCCACCAACTTTTTTCGCAGCAGCTCTGTGCAGGCTTGCATTAAACCACCGGATAATTGCATGTCAAGCCACCAACGTGGGGAACTATAGCGCCAAAACAACCCCTCCCCCGCCCTGAGAAGCAGCCTGGCCTGACATGAACAGGCGGGCCAGGCCGTTGACATAGGGGGATTGGACGTCTGGTGTAGAAGGCCGACGTAGACTGGGGTTGTTGGGCAGTGGGCCAGTCCTTTTTTCCTCCTTCACATCCACCACAAGCCACGTTTCTAGCCATTTATTCATATAAATTATTTATTTCTGCCTTTTATTTATTTGTTTATTCAATTGGTTTTTGTAAGCTCAAGACGTGATCGTCCCGGTTTCTTTTCTAGTCTCCCATCTCGTCATCATGGTTGCCCAAGCCCAAGCTGTTACCGTCTCCCTCAAGGATCTTCAATCCGGTATGTACTTGACAACCTCGCCGAAATCAGACCTCAAAGAAAGGTCATCAGTCTCCACGGATCTACCCTGATTTCCGCACGCCACAAATCTTGGACCCTGTTGCTAACTTTGAAACGCCAGGCATCGTCTCCTTTGAGACCCTGCAGCAAGCCTTTGGCCCTGATTCGCTCGGCATCTTGGTTGTCAAGGATGTTCCCGAGCAGTTTCCCCAGATGCGGCACTCAGCCCTATCATATGCCTCCTATCTAGGCAACCTACCTCAGGCAGAGCTCGGTATGTAGAGACAATTCCCAAGAAAGCACCTGAGGGCCTTATATTCTCACACACTCTGTCACTCTGTTCTCTCAACTAACAAAGACCTTGTACAACAGAAAAACTCGAAAACGTCAAGGCCAAGTACCTAACAGGCTGGTCCCTCGGCAAAGAAACGCTCAAAAACGGCAAGGCAGACACCTTCAAGGGGTCCTACTACGCCAACTGCGCCTTCTACGTCGATCCGTCCCTGGAATGCGCCAAGCCCACGCCCGAGTTCTCAGAGGACACGTTCCCCGAGTACCTCGCCCCGAACCTGTGGCCCGGCCAGGACGTGCTGCCCGGCTTCAAGCCCGCCGTGACGGACCTCTGCCGGCTCATCATCGACACGGCCGTGCTCGTCGCCCGCGCGTGCGACCGCTTTGCTGAAAAGGAAATCCACGGCTACCCCAAGGGCTACCTCGAGCACGTCGTCAGCACCTCCAACACCACCAAGGCGCGTCTGCTGCACTACTACCCGCAAGGCCAATCCGATGTATCTCAAGGCCAGGACGGCGGCGAGGAAGAAGAAGAAGACGACTGGTGCGCCACGCATCTCGACCACGGCTGTCTCACGGGTCTCACGTCCGCCATGTTCATCGACGAAAAGGAAACAAACACCTCTGTCCCCGCCGGCTCATCCGGGTCGCTAGCGCCCCTTGCAGAACTCGCTGCATCGCCCGATCCAAGCGCGGGCCTGTACATCAAGTCGCGCACAGGTGAGACATTCCAGGTCAAGATTCCACGCGACTGCATCGCGTTCCAGACGGGGGAGGCGCTGGAACGCATCACCGCTGGCAAGTTCAAGGCCGTGCCTCACTTTGTGCGCGGTGTCGGTGCGAGTGTGAGCGATGGCCGCATTGCGAGGAATACGCTGGCTGTCTTTACGCAGCCGAATTTGGGCGAGGAGGTGGATATTGAGCAGCACTTGACGTTTGGAGAGTTTGCTAGGGGTGTTGTTACTAAGAATACTGTGTCGTAAGAGGCCAAGACCCGAAATATAAATAAAATTATATATTTGAAAAAAAAAAAAAAGCCCAGAATTGGGCTAATTTGAAAACAAAGTAGAGAGGTATTCATTATTCTCATTATATTTTAGCGCACCGTGTCGTATGTCCGTGACAAAACTATTCCTATGTAACATCAATTTATGGCCATGGGTATATATATCAGTTTAGAAAGCCTAGCCAAACTCTCCTGAAGCGTGATAAAAAAGTGCCCAATAACTCCGAAATGTGCAAATTTGCTATGAAGAAGGGCGGGCGTGAAGAAATCACCCCCCACACATGCATCATCTTTCCAACTCAGAAGAAAGGCTCAAGCAACCTGAAAAGCATCTTATAGAGCCGGCAGTTTGGATCAATGTCGCTCGAAGACTCAAGCGTCATCACTTGCCTATTCTCGTCGCTCTCTCCAGGTTTCGCACCTTTTCCGAGCACCGCAACCTGTGGAAACTGCTCCCACCCTGGGCCGTTGGGCGGGTTCTTTGCAAAGTCTGCCCATGCCTTTTGCATGTATCGGCTAAGCTTGAGCTGGAAAGCCGTCGCACCTTCCTGCGGAAACGTGCCGAAAATAGTGGCAATCTCTGCTGAATGGTACGCACCCGCGCCGGGAAAGATTTCCGTGTTGGGGAAGCTGGCGTCGTAGAGATACCGCCAGGTTGGAATGCCCGCTCCCTTGCTGTCCTTTGCCGTTGTGCTGGCAGGACATTGGATGATCAGCTCGGTGTAGAGCTTTGAAAGCTGAGCGTTGCGGTCCTTTTCTGGCGTCATCAACTTGGATACCGGTGTGGCCGGCGAGAGGCGGCTGTTGAGGTTGGCTTCTACATTGTAATCGCCCTTGACGTACAGCGAGCCCTCGTCCGAGTTGCTTCCAATAAGAAGAGGTACTTTAGCAATTGAATGGCCCTCCTCATCGGACAAGAGTCTCTCTTTACGTGGCAGGTCGGCCCATGTCACGCCGCCATCGTGCACGGGAGAAAACTCCAGAGCCTTTTCTTCAATCATCGTCTTGATCTGAGTGGCCGGTAGAGCGCTAAGACAGTCAAAGCCGCTGGCTTCTGAACAATTCGCCTCCTTGACCAGTTTGCTCCAGGAGTTGGCAGACTTTTTGTCGGTGTCGGCTTGCGTCTGGGCGGCAGACTGGATGATGGCTGCAACAAATGGCACCGGCTGTGGCGGCGCGGTGATGAGGGCATCTACGCTGACACCTCCCGCGCTCTCACCAAAGATTGTGATTCTGTCTGGATCGCCGCCAAAGACGTGAATATTGCGACGCACCCAGTCAAGAGCAAGTCTCTGATCAAGGAAGCTGCAGGGGACATGCGTGTTAGTCGGAGTGGACAAGGATGGTGAGCAGGGATCAACTACAAGACTCACCCGAGATTTTGCTTCCCTGGTGCCATACCGGGCGCCCCGGGGAACCCAAAGATGTTGGTTCGGTAGTTAAAAGTTACCACGACCACGTCTTGGTTGGCGGCGAAGCTTGAGCCGTCATATGTCGGCAGCGCGCCGGAGCCAAAGGTGAAGCTACCGCCATAGATCCAAAACATGACAGCCTTGGAAGCAATCGCGGCATCAGACGGGGCAAATACATTGAGAAAGAGGCAGTCTTCCTCTTCTGCCGTCGGCGGCGGTGGCGTGTTGAACCACTGCATAGTTTGCGCTTGAAGTTCCGGTGGGTATGAAAACTGCTGGATGCAGGTGGCCCCGTACTTGGAGGCATCGTATACTCCTTCCCATGCCGACGCCGGCTGAGGAGGCGTGAATCGTTCAACAGGAGCGGCAAATCGGATTCCGAGAAACTTGGAAACGGTCGCCTCGGGCGAAAGGGCCCAAGGTAGGCTTGTTGATGTGCCCGCCAGGGTGCCCGTGTCGACTGTAACGGTGGGACGCGCCTCAGCGGCAGAGCTGGGGGCTTCATCGGCCGCCACATCGATCGCCTTACAGGCCGCTGGCAGGGTCAGCACCAACAGCGCGGCTATTAGTCTGCTCGTGGTATATCTCGCCATCTCTCCTATAATAGCGCGGCCCTACTTTCGGTAACCACGCGAGCAGAAGCAGCCAGATTTTGCACCAGCAGAGGCAGAAAGTATCGAAAAACATTGGTTCAGGCTGTGGAAGGAGGGCTCAGTTATAAGTGTAGCTTCCACTCTTTTCTTGTTCTTGTACGCCTCCAACTCCCTCCCAAGGGGCCAAGAAATGACCGGGAGTATGAGCCACCGCGAAGCACTATTGCTGTTCCAAGGTCGCACCAAATTCCACATACCACAGCGCGAGCTAGTACCCGCAGGTCTCGGGGAAAAAAGCAGCTTTGCTCAAAAAAGGCAGTGATTTGGTCGTTCAGCGCCCCCAAAACCCACTGTACAATGTGGTATGGGAAGGAGGGTGTGGTAGCCAAGGGAAGTTGTTTGGGCCTCCCTTCAATGAGAACAAGGACGGCCCAAACTGTGTACTCACCTTTCCACTCTGCCTCCCGCCCGGATAACTGGCCCCCGGTCTGCAAAGATGACATATTGGGCAGCTGAGCACACTTTGCTGGTGGATGTGGTTGCATGAATGTGACGTGGTTGGCCTTGAATCTTTTCATGCTTCTTCTTGCTGCGCGGTCACTTGATGTTCCTCGTCTGATCTTGTAATCCTTGTCGCGCCACCACACCTTTCAGACGCCCCAGACCATTGGACAATCCTGCATGCGCTTCCAGGCCTTGGGCCTTGGACGGACATTACGCGGTGAATTGCACAATATTGTCGTCTCAGACACGTCCGGATCAGCCTGCGCATTGTGGAATTTCCCACTTAACGCGGCCATAATACATAGTGGGAGGGCTGGGTGAAAGGGAAGAGATAGCATAGCAGCGACGGGGCAATGTCTCTCCTCTTTTGGCTACATCTGAGACAGCCAAGTGACGCAGACGTTATTACCACACCGCTCGAGCGTATGATCTGACTGGCCACCATGTCAAAAAATTAGAATGTCAAATCATCTGTACGTCATTTTTCGCGTGCGTGGAAGATGGTGGTAGGTCTCAGCCAAGAGCTTTTAAAAGTCGATCTGCTCTGGTCATAATTTATATTCAAATGAGTGACTGCTATCTAAGATTCAATGTTTTTCGGTGTTTTCAGTCTGTATTGATATAGCCTGATGCTGAATGAAGCAACGTGTACAGTAATGCCAATAAATAAAAAGTTGAATTCGGATCAAAAGAGCGACGTGAATGAAAAGGTGTAGGAGTATCCAAAAAAAAACGAGCACGCGACTTTGGATGTGCTTGGCTGGCCATGGAAGTGGTGCCGTAGACTGTCGGGATGCTACACAATTACGTAGTAATATACGGTAGCATCATTGTGTTGGCAGTGCAACTGAACGATTCTAAACGATTACGCCCAGGCGCCAACGAGGCTCATACCAAAGGCTCCGAAAAAGACGAGCAGGCAGGCGAAGACTCGCTGCCGGCCCCTGAGATAACGCCAGCTGGCGTCGCTCAAAAAGTCTTCCGAGAGGAGCTCGACGAGAGATGCAAAGGTCAAGAGGCCGGCCGAGATGGCATTCATCACTCCAACGAGGATAAGACCCACTTCCGAGTCGGGGCTGTAGAGTGTATGCGTGGCCAGTCCAATTGCCTGTCCGAGAGGAGTACTGCATTTGTCACAAATTAGCCGAGTCCCGCAGACATATCCGTCGCAATAACAACTTACGTGCAACCATATGCAAGTGCCATGAGCCATGGCTGAATTGTTTCCTTTTCCCACTGAACAGCGGCGATACGTGATCCAAGGGCCAGTCCCTCAAATGTTTCTGCAAAGGTTAGCACCGCGCAACCCTCGACAGACCAGACGTTTGTACTTACGGTGAAAGATGATGGCAATGAGCAAAATGATAAACTCGCTGCCAATGGAAACACTGAGCGCCATGCCAATAAAAACGCTGTGGAAGAGAATGCCCATTTCCAAAAGAATGCACTGGAGTCGGTCCTTGCGCGCCTTTTGATTGGGCGAAAGCGTCTGCACCTCAAGAGAATCTTCCTCGGCAGAGTCACTCAACACCGCCTTTTCCTGTTCATTGTTCTCCTCATTGTCCTGGCGAGCAGGCTGAATACGACCAGAGGTAGATCTGTGAAGCTGCGTAAGACCCTGAGCCACGCTGGACTGCCTGCCACCAAGAGGTCCCATGTCACGAACAGGATGCTGGGTTCCGTGGCCCGAGCAGCACTTCTCTTTGGCTTCACCAGCCACAAAGTTGATGTTGGACATGCAACCCTGGCCGCCGCGGCTGGACACAATCTGTGCCGGGGGCACATGGCGAGACGGGTGAAAGACCATTTCAATGACGGTAACGAGGAAGACGGCGGCGAGGGCAATGGCGCCAGGCATGGCTGGATAGTCTGTCACCCAGAAGCTTCCGAGGCATGGATCTCCGAGAGACACAAAGGCCGTGGGGAGCAGGTGGACAAAGGCAGTCGCAATCAGAACGCCAGTACCAAAGTGCCGAACAATGAAGAAGAATCGGGCCGGAATTCGGAGTCCGGGGAACTTGGAGGCCAGAAGCGGAAATGCGCATCCCATGAAGGAGACGAACAGAATAATGAAGAGGGCACCAACATGCAGAGGCAAGTTGTAATCCTCTTTATCCACTCCGCCAGAAGTACACGTTGATTCTCTCTTGCGACGGTGGCGAGTAGGTTCGGCGACGGTATCATGTTCGACGGCAGTCTCGAGCGGAGTAGCGCCCGGGAGGGGTCCGGCGGTATCATGGCCAGAGGAGGAAATAGTCCAGAGAGCGTTTACATTGTAAAAGGATAAGGCAGAAGAAACAATAAGCACGGATGCAATCCAGGAAACACAGCTCCAAAAGGACGATGCACGTCCAGAGGATGGAGCCCAAAAAGGACGGCGACTGTCATGGGGACCAGCAGCCGCCATGGAATGCGAGGATGGCTCTGTAGAGGTTGAAACAAGTCATGTTAGCAGCAGTTTTGAAGAAAGAATACCAAAGAACAGGCGACGTAGGATAACAATGGTCGTACCTGGCAGCCATCGTCCCGCATCCTCTGCCGCTATGTCCGGCCCGTCGGCCTGAGACTCGCGGCGAAGCTTTTCATCCAATGCTGCGGCTCCGAATAGACCGCCTCCCCCTCCTCCGCCTTCGTCTTGGTCGGCGCTGACATACTCCCTCAGGTTGGAGATGCCATTCAGATCCTGACAGGTAGTGTGGCTTGCAGCGAGCGGTGGTGGGCTCTGGTTGTACGAGAGGTGCCGGACGGCGTGTTCGTCGGCCTTGGAGAGGCAGATCATGGCAGGCAGCTATGTCTCGAGTCGCAAATTCTTGTTCGTATTATGGATGTCGTACGCGATCGCGGCACAGATTCGTCTGATGATGAAGAGAAAAGAGGAAGACAAATGAGACATGAAATGGTCATTGCCTGATGATCCAAAGCCGTTTTTGCAGGTCCGCCAAGCGCCCCATCCAAATGCATGCTCCGGGCCCTGTTGTGGGGATGACTATTGGTGAAATGGCGCTCGGCCGACTGGGTCTCCGGTGACACAAGCGCCCGTTATCTTCCGAGGCGCAGCACGCGACGCACTAGGATGGATGGACTTTACGAGCATTTTCTACTTGTAACGAGGGTGGCCGCAAGGGTTCTTTCGAGATATCGACTGATCCATTTTAATAAACAAGCAGCGTTGATGGTTCTGTCAAGGTTCTTGACGCAGGGGTGAGTGAAGAAAAGAATAGGTGAGATGAAATGAAACGACAGACACTAAACATGCGATGAAGGCATGCAGGCGTGTTCTGCCAGCTGGCGGGCAGCTGGCCGTCTTGACGGGCAGACGGGCAGTCGCGACGGGGGCGTCCCGTTTGGCCCCGAATTAAGCTTATCCTGGGACGATCAACTCCTGGCTTGGGCGCCCAAATGCGTTGCTACCTTGCCATGTGGCAGATTGTAGCGATTCCAAAAAGCCACTTCCAGCGCAGTGACCGCTAGTCAAAATACGAGCATCTCTGTTATTAGCAGCCCGTAAAGCCCTTCAGCCGCGTTGATTCGGGAGGAGAGATGCCGGCGCGGCGTGGGGAGGGCCACTGCAAATCTGATAATCTCGGCGAATCGATGATGCTGCGATGCGGCAGTAAATGGCAGGAATATCAGAACTGGCACATGTACGCCTGCACTGTATGAGTACGAGATATATTTTCTTATGTGCAGTTTGATAGTGTCTACTCTGTTTGGACGAGGACAATCCACCAAGTTGCGTCCTACTCCAACCCACGCGTCGCTCGGCAGACGCCGCAGCTTTCTTGGCGGAGGCTGGATCCGGTCTAGATCTACCAAGCCACGGGCTATTAGCAGCTCACCTGCTACTGGTAATTTGGTGTTGCGCTTGTACCAAGTTTTGGTGTTGCGATTATTTCGGCATTACACCTGCTTCAAAGCCATCACCCAAGCTAAACCAATATATTTTGTTTCACAGTCAACGACTTCATTCACAGCATCATACATAGCGCAATCGACACTCTCCGGCTCTTGTCCACCCTCGGCGCCAATCAGGTGGACTTGCCCCGCCGGACCGCCCCTGCCCCGCCATCCCGGCTTCGTCATTGACATCACAGTTTCGCCATCCAGACTGCAGACAACGTACTGAGACATAGCTACATCTACCTACGAGTACAACCTTAGCCAGCATAGCACTTCTCTCGTCCTCTTCTCCAACAACTAGCTCTCACACCTACAGACCACCCTCCACAACTTAACATGGCTCTTCCTCCCAAGTTCGCCGGGCACAAGCTCGAATTCGACACCCCGCCCGCCACCTCATCCGCGGTTCCTCACACCACGCACACTCTCGAGCTCTACCTCGACTACTGCTGCCCCTTTTCCGGAAAGCTCTTCCGGGCCATCAACGACGTCGTCACGCCTCTCGTCCGCGGGAACCCCGGCTGGGCCAAGAACCTGACCATCATTTTCCGCCAGCAGATCCAGCCATGGCACCCGTCGTCGACGTTGATGCACGAGGCCGGGCTCGCGGTGCTGCACCTCGCCCCGGAAAAGTTTTGGAAGTTCAGCGCGGCGCTGTTTGACGAGCAAAAGTCCTTTTTTGATGCCAATGTTGTCAACGAGACGCGCAATAACACCTACAAGCGTCTAGCCAAGATTGCCGCCAAGGTCGGCGTCGATGAGGACAAGGTGTACGAGATGCTGGAGATTTCGGACAAGGTGACTGACGAGGGTGCTCTCAATGTCGGAAACCAGGTCACAAATGACCTCAAGGTTGTCACCAAGATGAATAGGCTGGTTGGTGTTCATGTCACGCCGACGGGAGTCTATGATGGCGTCGTGCAGAATATTGGCTCCTCTTGGGGCACCGAGGAGTGGAAGGAGTGGCTTACCAATAATATCGTCTAGGATGTGCTAGCTATGAATCATGAAATATAATAGTTTACTTGCTGCTTTAATGGCGCCAATCTTCTGTTTTGTGTTTTGGCTTTTATGCTGATAATGATACCTTGGGACGCTGAGACTGCGCCAGCTACGGGGCTCCACACAAGCTCTCGCCCCAGAATTTTTTCCACCTCTCACCTCTCACCTCACAAAACCATCGCGAGGCACGACTTCAAGCCCAACGTTGTCATAAAACGGCCGAAAATGCGCCAATTCGCCTCGCCATGGCGCTTACCAGCCGCAAGGCTTCTACTCGCACAGCCAATTAAGAACAGGATACCTCTTTTGCTTCGGATCCCGCGCTGCACCGCTCCACATGTCACATTCACCACGCGCCTTCAATCCTCCCACGCAGCTTCCAACGCAGCGCGGGCGGCCGAAGACGCAGCCAAACGACAAGCGAAAGATGCTGGAGCGAAACCTGGAAGAAAATACGGTACATTTATCCCCATTCCAAGAGACCGAAAGAAGAAGGCGTCCTGCTAATGGTCATTGCAGAAATTGCAGAGAAGCTGTTGATATATCACGGCGGCACCGGAAGGACAACCTTTTTAGCCATGATCAAGGTCACCACGCTCTTTGTCAGTGCATTCTTCTGCTTTGCCGTCGTACCAAGCTACGTCAAAGCCGACAAGCCCATCCAGGAAATATTCGGAGGTAACGTGCCCACCAATTTTCAACACACTTCACCTCACCTCACCCGTCGCCCCATCAACGCCGTGATAAGTGATAAGTCGAAGCTTACTGACACACCACTCCCAAAAACACAGTGGCCTGGTGCGGCATCCTCCCATTACTATTCATCGCCTACATTACAGCCCCCTTTGCCACACACGTCCACATCCACCTCCCAACCTCGGCGCGCACCTCCCGCGCAGCGCTCGAGCGCTTCGTCCGCTCCTCGCCGCCCTCGACAGAGCTCACCGTCACCACGATGAGCATGATTGGCAAGCCGCGCTACAGCAACATGGTGGCGGGCGACCTGGTTCCCGCGCGGCGACGGTTCGGCATCGTAAACTATACGCGTGATACGAGTGCTGAGAATGCGGTCCGCAAGTGGTATAATTTCCGTGCTGTGAGCAACTTTCATATCCAGGATGCCACCGCGGCGCCGAGCAAGGGGAAGAAGAGTTTGGTGGAGAGCTGGATCTGGGATGTTATTAGGGGAAAGATTCAGAGACGAGGTGCGTAGTGGTTTTGGAAAGGCGAGCGTGAGGGTACTGGTAAATTGTGTATTTGTATCTGTATTAGTAGTTTGATGGGCGAATGTTTATTGGAAAGAGTAGCGACTTTATTGTTCACGGAGCAAGCAATCTGAAGACAGATATCCAAAGCCAAGATCATATTTACGTTTACTACTGCTTGAACAGTACGATTATTTCGTCTGTCATGCGAAACCAATGGTCGAAGAAGCCTGTAAATGCCCGATATCATCCATGACAAAGAATACCTCTCCGCCTCACACCCGCGGTATCACCAAGCAGACAAAGCAAATTTTCGAAGCAAAATCTCACACTATAATATTCCAAAATCACGCAACTATTTCTTATTCTGTACCATCGTCCACGACGCAGCGCATTCATCACCCCATCGACAAGTTCCGACACACTCCGCATCATCATCATCACCCTTGCACCACCCTCATTTATATACCCACCAAACCCATCTCCACAGTCCATCTATTTCCTTGTCGAACCACCACGACAACTTGCTCGTTCTCCTCCGGCGTACACCCACCACTTGCCGAGGCCTGGCTAATTTCAAATCTCAATGGGTGCGGGTAAACTTTCCCCGACCGCCTGTAATTAGTAATTAGCCCCAATACATGCTGCGGAGATGGCCGCCGCCGTAGAGAACCCATTTCATCTGCCTCAATACTGCAGACTAGTGCGTTTGCTGGGCTAGGTCTATACAGTAATATATATTGTTCATAACTGACACACGAGCATAGCGTACTTACTATACTCGTATTCTTCCAATCACTGTCGCGAATTCGTTGGCTATATATAAAACACCAATTGTCCGTGTGTTAGTACATTTGTAGACAACAGAGCTTTAAAGCCTTCAAGTTTAATTCTTCGATATCTTGATTCAACATAATCTTGATGGCCTCGTCACGGGCCGCGAACAAATCTCCAAATTCATCACCGACAACACTCTTCCGCTTCAGCAGCCGCAGCCACAATCGAGCTCGATGAGTTCATGTCCAATGAAACGCCCGCCAACTTCAACCTTTCGAGAGAGGGTATTTCCAAAAGCAGAGTCCACCTTCATTTCTCGGTCCTTCATCCTACCAGCATGAGCCCCAAATAATAATAATAATAATGTACAGAGTAATGGTGTCCTCTCGAATCAATAAAGAAATGTAAATAGAAAATCCAAGAAATAAAAAAAAAACGACAGCCTGCAACGCCTGGACAAACCGCGCCTTCCTATCATTTTTCGTCGTAAACCGTCATATTATATATTCATTATCCACGCAAACTGCTTTTGTTGCTTTTAGATTCGAGCTTAAGCCACGTTCAACGGAAAAAAAAAGGGCGGATGTCTTCCAATTCGCAGCTCTTCTGGGCATGAAAAAGAACATTTCTCGCACCCATAGCTGGGTCATACACTGTTCATAAGTTGTGTAAAACGAATGGTCCGAGCGGCTATTGGCGCTTCATTGACATCTCGTCATAGTCCCATGCTCTCTTTAAGCCTCCTTCATACACACTGGCCACAGATTCCTGCCACATGGCCGGCGTAACAAAATGGGGCAAAGCTCCTGTGGCATATTGTGGCTGTGGCATATGTTGTTGCGTGGAAGCTTGCATGGAAGGCATTCCCTGTTGTGGTAGCCCGCCCACTTCGGTACTCCCTGGCGACAGATTTAGATTGGCGTTATTATTTGCCTGGGCAGGAGGCTCGACAGAAAAGGTAGAGTTCCATTGTCTAAGATCTCATTAGCGACTGTGACCGCTTCGCGCTCCAGAATAGCCATCGAGACTTACTCAAAGATGCGGGATGGATTCCACGCGGCCTGCCCTTGGAGGCCCATGCCTTGGTGCATGCCGGCATTCTGACCACCCTGTGGCATCAAGTCTATTGTCTGTATAGCTGGTGAATCGCTTTTGCTGCCCAAAGGACCCGTTGACATTGGTGGAGTAATCGGGTGATTCATATAGGCCATATTGTTGCGGGCGTCCAAGTGCTGGTCGAGGGAGCCACTACGGGTGACGGCATTCTCGTAAATCTGCGTGGCATGCGGTGGGCTGGATCTTGTTGACTGATGCGGGCTTCCGTAGGGGAATGAAGGTTTGAGGACAAACGGTTTGCGGGTATCGGCGGAGAATGCTTCTCGAACAGTGTTGATTTGCGACTGTAGCTCAGGCATCGGCCACATTTCCATTACTTGCTCCATGATTCGCATATGCCGCGCAAAGAATTCCCTTGCATCCGTATTGAAGTCAGGGTCGGGAGATACGATAGCAACCTATCCATCAGGTCAGAACTGAGTACTTAGGAGATGGTTTAGAGCAGTGTACAAACTTACCAGATGTATCACAACACAAGAGAGTCCGACATACACAGTGAACGAGAAGCCACGCTGCATGCTTTGCATGCCTGTGGGGCCATATTGGTTTATTACAGCCTCCTGCAGCCTGCAAATAGTCTTTGCAGCATCATAGCTTGTCAGCATATGCTTCTTCCACTCGACCGCGTTCGTATTGGGGTCAAGAAATGAAAGTTGTGGGCGATGGTAGAGGATAAGTGTAAGATAGTGATAGCATTGCAAATTGCCGACAAACGCCGAGGTCAGCCATGGTGGTGAATTATCGGGTGGAAAGTCGATGGTCATGTCGCTCGGTAGCTCGGTAATGTATTTGCTGATTACGTCGTCCAGTTGTTGGAACTCTGGGTTAGCCACCCAGTCTTTCTGCTTACGCAGACGGGAATATGTCTTGCTCATGGTTCGAACGTTTCGAACAACGCGCGTAAAGTAGGTGAAGCTGCGCGAGACATTATATTCTGTTTCGTCCATCCCGGGGACATGTTTGGGAATCTCAAAGTCGACAGTGTCTAGATCGACAGATAAGTCATGGCGACCTATTCATGAATGGTCATTAGAAGCTCAGACGGAAGAAATTGCGAGGAGAACCTACCTTGTGGTGTGCCTACCATGACTTCACACACAAAAATGGTTTGCCAGATTCGTGTTCGCAGTTGGCAATCGGTGGGGTTGTGTTCGCAGTCGCGCCCAGCCTCATGATCCTCATAATGCTCATCCAAGCCCAAATCCTTTGCCATCTGCACGCACTGCACTATAGTCATCCAGGACCGATAGAAATAGCCGCGTTTCGGCGCGGCTTCCCGGGCCTTTAGTATCATCAGTAGTGCCTGGAGTGTGCTCAACCGTGGAACGTCCATAAAAGAGTCGGCGTGTCCTGGCGAAATGGTAAGTTGAAGAATCAAACACTAGACAAAGATGTAAAACGTACGAGAGACAAGAGCAAGCCATTGTTGGCCCATTGCCGGCTCCTCGGCGAGTCTGCCGCCAATGGTGAATATGGCTTCCAGGATAAGCGGCGATATCGAGTCGCGGGCCGTTGCCCACTGTTGGTAGAAGTGAGGTTTATATAGGACAGGAACGTATGGGTGAACGTTTGTGAAATACAGCTCAAAGTATTGCATGGCCGTCTCTTCATCTGGCATGAGCTCCGGGGGGATGCGAATCTTGGAGCCCGGTCCGGCGACAATGGGAGGTAGTGAGCTACCAAAGTCTTCTTCCTCGACGGCAGGTTCTTCGCCTCGTCGGAATGAAGCCTTGTTTCTCAGGTAGGGCGCTATTTAGGCTGTTGTCAGCAAGTGGAGGGTCAATTATCGTTGAGCGGAGAAAGGAAACCATACCCGTCCCAACCTCGTCCACCTTGAGGGTACCGAGGAGGTCGGCCAAGTCTTGCTGCTGATACGAGTCTGTAGAGTGTGATTCAGGCGAGTTCTCTTGCTGCGATGCTTGCTGTATCGACGGCGGCGCAAAGTTTTCGTGCTGCGTATACGCATTGTCCAGCATGGGAGGGGGCGGGACAGTCGTATAGTTGAGGTCGTGTTGTGGCTGCGTACCGTCGTACGACAAGGTATGAAAGGCGCCAGCATTTTCAGGGTAGTTGGGCATCTGGCCGTACATTTCGGGCCCAAAAGCTTGTTGTGGTTGCCCTTGATGCTGCGGCTGCATTGGCATTTGCTGAAACTGTTCAGGGCCTAGGATAGTTTCGTATGCTGAGGGGTCGGCGGCGCCATCGTAGCCGTTTGGGCGTACGCAGTGCAGTTTCAGACGTATGCAGGCGGAACAAGGCCAGGTGTTCGTTGTTGCGGCATCACACTTAATCTTTCGTCTCCGGCAGCCTTCGCAGGCGCGCATTACTGTAAAATGAAAGGCGGATGTCAGCAAAGCCAAGCAGAGGCGGGTAAGCGGAGAGGGGCAAGGAAGGCGGAAACGAGAGGCTGAGCGACGGAGAACCGAGGCACTACAGGACGTACCCTTGAGACGTTTGTGACGGTTATGCTCATCAACAAAGACGTAATCTAGTTGTGCGACTCATGTTAGCCCAATGCGCCTGCAAAGAAAACGGCGTCGGAGGTCTCCTTACTCTTTTGCGTCTCGCGCTGCTGGGGTGGGTATTGGTTTGGAGCGAAGCTGAAGCTGTTCATTTGCGACTGCTGGCTCGGCGGCCCTCGCACGGTAGGGTCATTGGACATGGCAACGGTGGTGGAAGAGGAATCGCTAACGTCGCAAGGTTATCTCAGGTCAGAAGGTGAGAAGTCGCGGCGGCGTGATGCAACGGGATGCGGCGGCAGTCCACATTAAGTCGATGCAGGGTCTCTCCCAGCAGCCCTCCTGGGCGTTGGGACGGGCGGTCCGGAGAGAAGAAGAGAGGCAGGCAGGTGACGAAGAAGGCGACGGCGTATTGAAGAGTCAAGGCAGGACGAGGAAGCAATTGACGCAAGATCGCAAACCGCGGAAACGCAGCAACGGGAGGTGGAAGTTCGAGCGGGCGGGAAAAGGTTATGCTGACGGAGGAGGGCTCGGGAGGCAGCTGCCAGATTCTGGGGGATAGGGCAAAAGTACCTGGTCTGTGAGAGGTGCGACAGGCGAGCGGGCGATCCGTCTCGGGAGGGCGGGCCAAAAAGCTGGTGATATCGGCGGTTGTTCTGTCGCTGGGGGGGCCAGGCTTGGTACCTTTGGAGGCATGAAGTGAAGTGGGTGGTAGGGCGAAGGGGGGTTAATGGGTACCGTTACTATTCGTACTACGGCGGATTAGTGCTAATAGGCGGACACTTCGGACTGCCTGTTGTCCGGAACCTGTAGTCGCCGTGTACTTCTACCGTTGGGCACCTGCGCAGGGCACCTTTGGTACCAGTGCACTTTGCCACGGATTTGGCTTTGGGCCTTGGGTCTTAGCGTCCTTCTGCGTCAGGTAGCGCAACCCACAGTGGCCTGGGCGGAGCTGACGGTAGGGTGGCGGAAAGCCACGGGGGGGGGGGGGGGGGTTCCCAGAATTCCAAGCGTACCATAGGTAACCATGCAATGAGGAGCTGTTACGCGAATACTCATAGGCGGTTGTAAGGCCCAGATTTTCTTAGGTACAGCGGTCCGAGTTGCACTGTATGCACCATCTTGCAGCGCACCGGCCCTACCTGCTAGGTAGGTAGCCTGCAGCGATGGGCACCAACTGGATGGAATCCGGACTCTTTCGATGTCAACCAGCGGCAGATGAAGAGAGGGTTCCGGATGTGCACCAACAAATGAACAAATGACAAGCCGGTCAGCGCCGATGGGCGGAAGATGGAGCAAGTACGACGTACGAGTACTCGTATGTGCCAAATAAATGGCCCGCCGCAGTAATTGAGTGGACAGCCCCAGTCGGCCTCGATACTTTAGTTGTTACTTCGAGTCTATTATTAAGGGTAAGGTAATAAGGCATGGAGACATGGACCTTGGTGCTGGGTAAATACTCGTACTACGGACTATACTTCTCTGCTGCTCCGCTGGTGAGCGCGGGAAGAGGGGAGGGGGGAGTGGTGTGGACTTTCAGTACTATATGACCCGGCATATAATAGTAGGGGCAACGCGACAAATTAGACTTTTGAGCTGCTATATCACGGACGGTAAGCAGACGCTTTAGTGCCAGTGGATAGCTCGTGAGTCTGGAATTTAAGAATTCTGTTTCTCCTCATCCTCCTTCTTTCTTTCTTTTTTATTATTATTAATTTTTATTCATTCTTTCTCCCTTATTTTCTCCACGAATAGCCCGGATCGAATATGTGGCTGCAAGGACCTACCGCTGTACGGAGTAGAAGATAAATACTGGCCAGGCCCGCAACCATCCCCGGCAGAGCGGATCCTGCAGCGACAGCCGCCGAAGAACATGTACTCGTACCGCCTCTAGCATCCACTGGCACCTACCTGGATGCGGGTCCATGGCAGATGCTGCGGGTGAGGGGCAGCCTGGCCAGTCAGTGGCTGGTTGGCTGTCTCGCAGGTGCAATGCCTGCTTGATGATGCAGCGCCAGTCTCTGAGCCAGCCTGCACACCATGCCGTTCATCATCAGGCGGCTAGTGGTACTCTGTTACAATGGACAACCACTACGCGTATTAGCGCCGTCCACCAGGTTGTGGTTGGAGGAAACTGGGAAGCATCAGAATGGGCCGTTGTATTCCGTAGTGACCGCAAGTCTAGCGAACAATCCCCATTGAAGAATCATGGCGTTATGCTAGCGTCTCTCGCATCGGGCGTTGAAACTGGCGTGCAACACGCACACAGCACACAGCACACAGCACTCACCAGGCCGTCCAAAGTACGGAGGCATCTTCACAAGCCATTCGGCTCGCTTGTCGAACGCCAGGGACCGTCGTGTGGAGAAATGGCGGCACTTTGCCGCTCTTCTAGGAGTTTGTGGCTGCAGCTGTAAAATGGCATGGAGATTTGCGCTTTTATGTGAGTACCATACCTTAGTAGGTACTCGTACGAGTACATATTCGTTAGCTATTGTGTCGAATTATCGGATACATGGAGACTGCTATGGAAGCTGCAGGTTATGCCAAATAGGCCTCGTACAGCATATAAATCCACTCATACAAGCCAACCCTGCCCTGGCGTCAGCTGTGTGATACAGTACATGTATGCCGTCGCACAGACGTTGGACGGCTCCTGTCCAAGGCCTATTCTAGAAATGTTCCAAGAGAAACGGCACCAAGCCAGCGTTCCGCGTCCCGTGTTCCTCACCAGCACTAGCCATCTGTTCGTGCTCGTGCGCCAAAACTTCTGAGTGATACATTGCGCTTGGTACAAGTTCGCCTTGTGCTTCCCTCATAGGCTACATAGACATCGACAGATGAGCTGCAAAGGATGGCACACGGAGCAGAGATATTTAGCTCCTGAGCTGCGAATACTTTCGTACCTGGCCCTGTGGCGCTCATCGCTGCCGCAAAGTGGTGCAAGTACACAACCGGCTACAAACGCCATTCAGACGGTGCAGCCAAAATGAAATGCCCCGCCAAGTATCACTCCCACGCGTTTGCAGCTGCCGAGTACTAACGTGCGCGTGGAGTTCAATTTCTGGCCAAGCATATGCATGTTCTCCGTACATTAGTAGCCTGGAAATGTCGATTTGATGATTTATGCGGGGCAATCTCGAGGTCGTGGTGGGGAGTGGTAAGGTACTTCCGACGAATCACTTCAGGTTCCAGCCACAAGCGCCGAAAGAAGCACATCTGCTTACGAGTACGTCCGTACCTTCGGCAAACCTAAGTGCGAGAGTTGGAGGTCTAGTACGGGGTAGAGTTTGGCCATGGAAGGCAAAAACATCCAACAGTCACAGAAGCAATGTAGGTAGGCACTTTAGCCAGGTACCTTGATGCTCCTGAGGGCAACTTAACTTCAATGGAGGTCAATCGGTGGCTGCCAGGTGACAGCTAGGTTGGCAGCTGGCAGCTGGCTAGCTGGTTACCCATATTGGGGCGCATCTTTGCCCCCGCCTCCCCCAGTCATGGCCTAATCGAGTTCTCGCAAGTTGCAAAATCACAACCAAATCTACGACTACTACTGCTACTTGCAACCGCTCCGGATTCCCTAGTGGTTAAAAAGGCGGCCGATATTTGCTATCGTCACCATCATGACGTTCTCGTGTCCGTTCTCATTTCCACAAAAATGGCGGGGAGACGATGGCGGAGCAGAAGATGAGATGAGATTTGTGCCCACCACTGTGAAGCGTAGGTAGTTTGCTCCAGAATATGATTGACAGCAAATGATCATCATGTGCAACGCTAATCAAAACCACTAAAGCTGAACCCCTGAAGCCAGGACTCGGCGCCGAGCGTAAGGTCAGTGGCCTCCAAGCCTTGTATTTTGTTCCCAACACCGTGAGAGGCGCTCCTTCGTACCGCCATGGACAGTCTCAAAAGCATGTGCTTACCTGTATCACCAAAAAACACTTGCGCATTGACGAAAAGGTGCAACATGGCTCCCACATGTCGACAAGTGGCATGCATAACGCAGAAGTAGGGTGCGCCACCGCCTGCGAGCGTGGGCTTCGGGAGCTTGGTCATACCATTCATGCCGTCTTGTTCGGATCCTACCCGAGCAAATCATGCATTCGATACCTGCCACACAATCGACGGCAACCCCGACCAGCTACACAATAGCTTGCATCAGAAGAAAGTATTGCGAGACGACCATCTCGGACACGGCAATACTGTCTACACGCCAGGGTCAAGAATGATGCCGCCTAATCTAACTTGCAAGTCAGATCTCCCCTGTAAGATGCGCGCTGACCACCACCAGCCCGAACCACAACGCGCCAGCTCCCAGAATGTAGAGCAGCACAAACCCTCTACGAGTCACGTCTACTAGAAATGACTATAATAACCAAAATGACATCACGTCACTTTAGCCCACCGGCGTGGTACAAATCCTGCAGTATCAATGAACACAAACACGCCTTGATTATCAATATGAAACAAACAAACGCCGAGAAAAGGACAACTAGTCTCTAGAGAATCCATTGTGTTCCGGCCCTTTGCGGAGCAACTTTCCACGCAGATTATATTCTGGAAATAAACGGTCTAATAGGCATCAGCGCCTTTTCAAACCCCCTTCCACGTTAATATCGTGTGTTGAAATCGACGAGATGGACGGATGCTCGCCCAGTGACCTGGCCTGGGTTGTTTCTTGGGTGGCCAGCTCATTACAAACCACGATCAGCAATTTCAGAGGCTAAAACGGCACCTAGACTAACAATGATAATTGTCACTCCTACGAGGGATGTGAGCTGCTGGCGCCTGCAGTACGAGTACTCCGTACACTGCACTGGATGGTTTCATCACCCACTTTGTTTCGTGTTCGTACCGCTGACGCGGGAATCAAAAGTTGGCGGCACACCCGCCTGCAGCAAGCCCGTGGGCCGCTGATCACCAGCCTGCTTCAGGCTGGACGCCCAAATGCTCAGCCCATGCACTCTTGCCACGAGCCAAGTGGGCTGGAATGGCTGACCCTGTCAATTGGTTTGTGGGGTTTATGGCTCGACTTCGGCCTTTTTTGCTTTTGTCTGTTGGTGCAATGGACGACACTCCCCACTACATTGAACCGTGGGAAATTCCCTCGTGGTCTGGTCTACATATCTCTCCTTCTCTTTTGGTCAGTTAGAGATGACGAAACGAAGGTTGTTAGAGACCGCTAAGAGCTTCACTACTTTGTGGTTCTCGTCCAAGGGTGATTGATGTCTTGTACTTACAACGGAGGAGCCTATCGTAGTGTGCGCATTATACAGTCAGCTCATGGGTACACGCGAACAATTGACATTCGGCTCCGAAACGCCGTAGGCAATTTATCGACTGGAGCCAACCTTACTATACTGCCCACCAGGGAGCGCGTCAGGCGGTGCCTGTGCGATCCAAAATCCATCTTGGGATGTCTGTTCTGCCCGACTAACTACTTTCCCGCTAGTCGAGCTCTCTGAAAGGCGCAAGTTTCAAGATCATGCACGAGGACTTAGTCGGCCAGAGGTTGACGCAGTCGTGTAACTGTCTTTACTCTTAGACAGGCTGTCACATGCCAGCAACACGCTACAACAGTCCTCTTCGTGGAGAGCGACAGCCTTTGGCGCGACCAGTGGTGGAGCCGGTGATGCTCCTCCAGGCTGGAAACAGCAATTGATTACGATTCATGGTATTATGGTGTAGACAAAAAACAGACTCCAGGGTTTTTCATTCGTTATTAAATCAATGCAACAAAACAGGATGCAGTATGATTTAAAACGCCCCTGCACCATTTCCAACAAGCATTAGAAAAACGGCGGGCCGCTTCCCACTGGGCATCAGCCAGGGCCGAGGCCCGTCTTATCGAACGTCCAAAGGAATCTCCACTGAGCAACGCTGAGACGCATACAAGGTAGTGTCGGTGGAATATTGATGCTGGGGTAAGCATGAATTTCTGTCATTTCACAATATGCAAATGCACATGCATGAGCGCAGGAACCACCTACAGTGCCAGGGCTGCATTCGACGTTAAGTAGCACACAGACACTGGTCGTACGGCAACACGGAGCCGTGTTGTGCTGGAAAGATGGCCCCCGCATTGCACATCAGGGTAATACCGGCGAAAACACCAGACGACACTCGCCTTGTCGTTCCCGCTGTCTCGGGCGATCCGGTCCCGAGAGACACGAGAATAATGTGTGTGTGCATGGGTGTGTCACACGCAGGCAGTACATCCTACTGGCAGCACCATGCATTGTTGCGTTCTATAACTCTGCGGAGCACCTGGGGAGACTGCTACAGCGGTGGGGATTAATGCAGTGAAGCAGCTAGCTGTAGTACACAGTCAGTGGACGTACATATAGTGGTTTGAATGTACAGATTACTTGCGGCCATCGCCGCCGGTATCCGATCTGACCATTTGAGCGTCTTACTGCTTACTGCATCAACATCGGCGTTGCCGTTTTAATTTCCTAATATCGCTGCTGCCTAGGAACAGGGTGGATTCGGCGTTCTTATAGAGCCAAATAACGGCCCCAACCTCCATCTTGGCTAGCAAGCTGTACTCCGTACTCGACGAACCAGTAACCTAGTTAGTAGTACAATGTAGGGGCCACAACAACACCACCAATGGTTCCCTTCACGAGCAGTGCTTGCCGTGGTACAATGCACGAGCCAGGGCAGGGCCTACGGAGGATAGGTTTCGGTGAACTTTGTCCTCCTGTGACGTATGCTATAGGTGTGTCAACTGGCACACAACTTTGCCAACTTTGCTGTCCAATAATCCCGCTAACCCTTGCTTCAAGCCCCAGAAAATCGGTCTGTATTTCTGTTGCGCCATTCTACCAGGGCGCCAGAGGCCTAGCTAACGACCTGAGCGGAGGGTCGACGTACCATCGCGTCCTTCGACTTGCCTCTTATACGTTGCATGCTTCTCTGCAGATGACGTGAAACGCATGTAAATTAGTTGGCTTGCGAACTGTCTCGTCCGGGGTGAAGACGGTGCTCACGTTCTTCAACGTTTCAAGGAATTGCCTGTTCATTTGCGTAGGGCTGTGGTCTGCGACTGTACTTACGATCACAAAGGTGGCGTGTAGTAGTGAGCTTTGAACTTTACCCTACGCCATAAGAAGTCACCATAATTCTAGTAAGCTTCATACTACGGCAAGATGCGTGGAAATGTTTCTTCAGCGTAATGCGACGCGCTTTAGTAAACAACTGTACAAAGTAGACGCATGGCTGATCTCACACTTTTGGGCCATTACTTATCGAATCGCTGCCACTGGCCGTCGACGGTGGGAAATGCGGGGCAAACTCTATCAAACCACAATGCCGCCATCGCAGATTCGCCTCCATCTTTGACATTTTGAACATCAACATCAAACAGTGTGATCCAATACAGAAAAGAGACACATCTGCGGCCAATCACGGTCCCTAGCCAATTTTACCAAGCACTCCTCGTTCTATAGGGATATCCTCCCTCAGTCGAAGAAAGAAAAGGGAAGACGACAACAAAACCACCTTGACAACCCCGCCACGGAACCATGGCGCCCGCCGAACTCGACAATGCAAATCCCACCATCATAAGCGCCTCGGATCTGCCCACGCGTCAGAAGCGCGCAGCGCCCCGCAAGGGACCCGACTCAAAATATGCAGACATAATCTTTGCGAAGCCGTCGTATCTGTCGCGGCCGCTGTACAATGACGCTGCGGCGCCGTTGTGGCCGGGAGCCGATGACGGAGATGGAGTGGCGGATGCAGGTGCCGAGCCGATAGACGAGCAAGAGATATACGGTAAGAGCTAAATTATGAATCAAGAACAAAAAAGAAAAATAAAACTAACAGATGTATTAGACCTCATCTCAACAATCACAGACCCCGAACACCCCGTCTCCCTCGGCCAGCTCTCCGTCATCAACCTGTCCGACATCCGCATCAGCCCCTCGCCAGCAAAGGGCATCATGCCTGGCGCAAACACGCTCGTCGAAGTCTTTGTCGACATCACGCCCACAATCACACACTGCTCGCTGGCCACCATCCTCGGCCTCGCGGTGCGCGTACGGCTTGAGCACGCGCTGCCGCCAAACTACCGCGTTGATGTCCGCTGCAAGGAGAGCTCGCATGTGCAGGACGACCAGGTGAATAAGCAGCTGGCGGATAAGGAGCGGGTTGCGGCTGCGTTGGAGAATGATAGCCTGAAGGGCGTGCTTGATAAGATGCTTGAGACGTGCTATTGAGCTCAATAGGGAAGAATCAGAACGAGACGCCGGAACTACACTCTGTTTTCGTCGGGATATATAAGAAGATGTGTATATTGTTGCGTGGTTTACGCCGGTACAATGTGCATTTGTACAAAAAAACATGCCAGGTCATGAAATCATAATGAAGATACATTGAACAACTTTTTTTTTTTAAATCCTACCTGCTTGGATATTTCCACGCCCCGTACATGACGCACATATACAGCACAAACCGCCTCAAATTGCCTTTGTCCCATGCATAATAAAACGTAATAGAACCCATACGCCATGTTTCAAACAATCTCGCCCTAAACAAAAACCTTTCAGCTGAAGAAAAACCCCTCCCAATCCGACAACACTTTTCTCTTCCTTTACATGTCACCAAGCATTCCGCTCTCCATTAGGCTCTGGTAAAACTCTGGCTCCAAAAACGTCTTGACGCTAACATCCTCGCTCAACCCCTTGCGTCGGCGCGTCTTGAGCACAAAATCTCGCGCCGTTGCCTGCGCAGACGCCGGCTGCAGCGGGCGAATGACTTGCTCGCGGTCGAGCGGGTCGCCTGGCACGATGCTCCAGTTGTCAAACACGAGCGACACCATGGAGCTGCCCTGCGTCTTGATGCGGAGATCTGTCTCGAAGCCGAAACTGTCAATGACGGGGAGCAGGCCGTTGACGCGGTACAGCGGCGTTCCTGCGACGGGGCCGTCGGACAAGACGTGGCCGCGGCGGCGGGCCAGGACGTTGTATACTTCCATGTACGAGTCTTCTGGGCCTGTGACGGAGACGGCGTAAACGGGTTCCATGAGGCGTGGGGACGCCATCAGGAAGGATGAGTAGCAGGCTCGGCGTGAGGTAGGGATGATTTGGCCACCGCCTCGGAAGATTGCTTCGTTGGCGAGGGTTATATCTGTGACCTTGAACTTGGTGTTGCGAATGGCTGCCATTAATGTTAGCTCTGCTAATCTTGTGTATTTCGGCATGTTTGCTTGAGTGATACATACGTTCTTCACAAAGGGGCCCTTCGCGAGTGGCCCAGCTGAATCCTTGTCGGATAGATTCTCTAACAGTGCCGAGCAGTTTCTTGTCAACCTATGATTTGTAACAGTTAGCCAACTATGTCTTTGCAACAAGATCAACGCCAAGGATACTCACTTCTGTGGGCAAGGTATCATCCTGCAAAATATTTGGCCCCATTTCTTCAGGTCCAAACGCCCAGATGCTTCGTGCTGCCAGTTTGTCCCAGCCGTGATTCTCTTCGAAAAATTTGGCCGTCTTTCGGATAGGATCCCGAATCCTGACAGCGCCAGTTTCAATATCCGTGGAAATGCCCTTCTCCATCTGCTCAGCGACCATGGTGATCTTGTTCTTCTTGTTCGGTGTGATGGCGTAGCATTTTGTGGCAGATGTTTCGACGACGGTCTCGCAGAATCTCGTGACGGGGTCAGACACCTTGATATCCATCTCTGCATACAGGCGGCGAAGATCATGTAGTACACAATCCATGTATAGTTCGCCTGTACCCAAGACAATGTGCTCGCCAGACTCCTCGACCTTTGTATTTAGCAGGGGATACGACTTTTGCACCTTGCGCAGGCCGTCCAACATCTTGGGCAGTTCTGAGGGGTTGATAGGCTCAACTGCAATCTTGAGGACAGACTCTGTAAAGTGGCTGACAGGTCGGAAAATATAGGCATCCTCATTATCTTCCAGCTTTGGTGCCACAATTGTCGCCGTCTTGACTATTGAGTTGTCCACGCCTCCCAGCAGAACCAGGTTACCGGCAGGGACACCATCAGTTGGGATATTATATCTAGTTTCTCCGATGAATACTTCGCTAATGGAAGCCATCGCCATGTCTTCCTCATCATCCATAGAGTAATTTTCACCAAGCACTCGTACCGTCATACCCGGTCGTGCTGTGCCGCTCAAAACGCGACCAAAGGAGTAGAACCCTTTGGCGTCTGATGTAGTAAAGAGCTTGCTGACGTGGACAACCAAGGGGCCATCTTGGTCGCAAGCCTTCATGGAGGTCGCAACATGGCTATCAAGGGGGCCAGTGTAATATCGCTCCAGATAGTTGTTGGCCGACTCTGCTGGCGAAGGAATGTGCTTGACAATCATGTCGACAAATCCAGTTGACGGACCAAAGAATTGCTCGCAAACTAAGCGCAGAATGACCTTGGCGTCTGCCTTGTACTGCGCGGGCTTTAGTTGAATGCCGAGCGACTCCAGAACAGGGCGCAGGTCTTCAGGGCTGTCGCTGATAGAATGGGTGAAGATTTTATAGATGGGCTCAAGAACGAAGTGGACAAATGAGCGAGCGGCACCATCATCCACAGGTTTTCTCGTAAATGACCTCTTTTTGGGGTTGAAATAGACATCGCCCCAGAGACGTCTGGCAAACTCATCCGTACTGACGTCGCCGTAGACGTCCGTGTACATCTTGGCGAAAGATGGTAGCGTGAAGCACCACCCAAGATCTGTGCAGGCAAACAGGACGTTTCCTTTCTCGGGACTAATTCGCTTAGAAGCAGCGTATGTGGGCGCCGTATTGGCGATGACTGTGTTGACCTCCTCCACGACATGTTTAAGCTTGAAGTAAGCGTCCTTGGGCGGCAATCGCAGCTCAAGAATCAGACGGTCCATTTTGTTGATGACAAGAGTGATGGGAATATCTTGCAGGACTGCGTGCTTGATAATTTGCTCGGTGTTGACCTGGACTCCTTCAACAACGTCCACGACCAGGCAAATACCATCAACCAGCCTAGACGAGGCGGCAACCTCGTCCACAAAGTTGACGTGACCAGGGGTGTCGATAACATTGACCAGGTGCGATTTTCCTTTTGAATTTGGCAGCACAAAGCTCATAGGTGCCGACTTGAGGGAGACGCCACGCTCACGCTCGAGAATGTGGATATCGGTATATCGGAGCATCTCGTCGCGCTTCTTGCCCACCCGCTTGTCCAACCGCTCTGCGATGTCATGTGTTTCCATAACTAGCATATCAGTAAACGCAGTCTTCCCGTGGTGCAGGTGTCCTGCAAATGCAATATTTCGTATTTGTTCTGGCAAGTTCATAAGGTCCATCATGAATTCGCGGTCGTAGAAGACGGGCGGGAGGTCCGACTCTTCAATGGTAAACTTCTTTTGCTGAATCGGCGCGACAATCGGTTCCGTGAGCGGCTGCGCATCCTCTTCCTCGACACGAGTCTCGACGTCCTCTCCATATACCTGTTCGGCGGTGGGGTAGTATTGCTTGTCTTCGTGCAGAATGACTGCATTGGAAGGCCCTTCTGTTTCGCGACATGGTCAATCGCAAGCGCATAAGATTTTATTGCAGGAGCAGGCAGTGACTCACCATCGACCTCCATAAGCTCCTCCTCTGCTACACCATCTTGAGGCTCATCATCGTATACATAGTCGCCAGCGTCGACGCCCGCATCGGAGCCAGCTTCCGACTCGACTTCCTCTCCAATAAAGTTACCGAACCTGTTTCAAAGGCGGTTAGATGGCGCCAGATTACGCGCAGGATAGACAAATACATACTCATCATACAAGTCATCCATCTTTCCGTCAGAAAGATCCAAACGCCAGGATCAATGGCAGGTGACAGAGGTGGATAGACAGGCGCTACGTGAAGCAGAGACTCACGATCTCTAGCGTTTGGAACTTTTTCGAGCTTGGGCGTTGCCTTGCTGGTTGTGTCACGTGCCGATTACAGCTAAGGAACATCTTATCAGCGCGCGACTGGTGGTCGACCGGGTGCCTGTAATTTAGTGGAGTTTCGATTTGCGCAGCGCTGGAGTGTCGCTGGAGTGTCCACTGTTAAGGCCGGTACAGGACGAATCAAACACCTGCGGTGGGATGTCTTGTTGGGGCTCTGCGCGTAATAAAATCTGCCTGCGGGCGCGCAAGACGGAGCTCGGATACCAGTGTACGAGTACGGGACTGTGGCAATTACCTTAGACGCTGGAAGCCCCTTGTACGAGCAGAGACGTAGACCCCCAGCAGCGATTTCCACTGCCGTAGCCTGGGAAGCGCAGAGGTCCGAATACGGCGCCAAATCCTGGCGGCCCCTCCATCCACATCCCGCCAGATCCAAGCCAACGCTTATTACTAGCAATAAGGCGGTCGGCAGCTAATACTTTTTTTCTTAAATCCCCAACGACCTCACCACCATTTCGCCCCTTTTCCCTTCCTCCAATACTACATCTTCCAAACACTGCCAATCGCCCATCATGTCTGGACTCCCTCCTGTCTACATTGTCTCTGCCGCCAGAACCCCCATCGGTTCGTTCCTTGGGTAAGTCTTAACCCCTCAGTCGCCCCTCCGTCTCATATATGTCTGTCGGGGAAGCTCTCCGCGATGTAAAGGGGACTGTCAGATACTGACGACCAAAATAGCTCGCTCTCTAGCTTGAGTGCTACTCAGCTGGGCTCTACTGCCATCAAGGGTATGTATATATTGCAAATGTAACACTCGTTTCATGCTAGTAGCTCACTTCTGTTCACAGGCGCCGTGGAGCGTGCTGGTGTCAACCCGGAAGACGTTGAGGAAGTCTACTTTGGCAATGTCCTCTCCGCCAAGTAAGTTGAGCATCACTCCCGCCACTATAAATCTTATTTCCAGACTATCTAACAATCATCTCAACCGCAGCCTCGGCCAAGCTCCCGCTCGCCAGTGCGCAATCGGCGCCGGTCTCCCCAACAGCACCATCTGCACCACAGTCAACAAGGTCTGCGCCTCGTCGCTAAAGGCCATCGTCCTCGGAGCCCAGAACATCATGCTCGGTACCTCCTCCGTCGTCGTCGCCGGTGGCACCGAGTCTATGTCCAACACCCCCCACTACCTCCCCAACCTGCGAAACGGCGCCAAGTACGGCGACCAGACCCTTGTCGACGGTGTTCTCAAGGATGGTCTGACCGACTCCTTCAAGAAGGAACACATGGGTCTCCAGGGCGAGTTGTGCGCTTCCGACAACGACCTGTCCCGCGAGGCTCAGGACGAGTACGCCATCAACTCCTATAAGAAGGCCCAGGCCGCCGCCGAGGCTGGCCACTTCAAGGAGATTGTCCCCGTCGAAGTCAGCGGCGGCCGCAACAAGCCCCCCGTCAAGGTCGAGCGCGACGACGAGGTCAAGAACCTTAACGAGGACAAGCTCAAGGGCATGCGCCCTGCCTTTAAGCCCGACGGTACCGTCACCGCCCCCAACGCCGCTCCCATCAACGATGGTGCTGCCGCCGTTGTCCTCATGTCCGAGGCCAAGGTCAAGGAGCTTGGAGTCAAGCCCATTGCCAAGATCCTCGGCTGGGCCGATGCCGAGCGTGAGCCTGAGCGATTCACCGTTGCTCCCGCCCTCGCCATCCCCAAGGCTATCAAGCACGCTGGTCTCACCGACAAGGACATTGAGTTTTACGAGATCAACGAGGCCTTCTCCGTTGTTGCCCTCGCCAACATGAAGATGCTCGGCCTCAGCCCTGACAATGTCAACGTCTTTGGTGGCTCCGTCGCCATTGGACACCCTCTCGGTGCCTCTGGTGCCCGTATCGTCACCACCCTCACTTCAGTCCTAAAGGAGAAGGGCGCCAAGATTGGCTGCGCCGGTATCTGCAACGGCGGTGGTGGTGCGTCCGCCCTCGTCATTGAGAACCTGCAATGACTTCCCAACCCTGTAAATAAAAGCGCGTGCACGTCCAGAATATAATGACCAACCAAAATACGCCATTTGAGCCTCGGAGAGGATATGTTATGTTTAGTCGCAAAAGGAGGCAGGAATGATGGGCGTGCTGTTGTTTAATGTAGAACGTTAATACTCAAAAAAATCATTTACAAATAATCAATCATTGTCAGGACCCTTTGTGTTATGTTGATATAAGCGAGCTAGGACGAAAAGGGACTGTAGTAACCTCTCAGTCTAATCCATAAGTTGTAAAAGGTGAAATTTTAATTCAAAAGTAAACTAAAGCACAGACTCGAAAACCCTCGTATTTCCCAACTACCATTATAGAACAAAGTACAAGAAAAAGAAAAAGCAGCAAATACACTAAAACAACCAAAAGAGGGCAACCTTATGAAGGAGGGCAAAAAAGTAGACCGCTGTTTGGGTAGGACAACAAAAGGCAAAAAAAAAGCAGACAAAAACACCTAATGTAACACGACAAAGTACCGTGATACGTGGAAAAGACATCCCATATTTCTCCGTAGTTTTGCAAGGTACGTTAAAAACCAGAGCTCGTAAAAACAAAATTTCCCATCAGACTAAATGCACGAATCGAGGGGACTCAAGTCCTTACCTCGATTCTATTGCATTTCGACATCTTCGTTTGCGGTAGGTGGCGCAACGCCGTCATCCATCCACTTGCGGAAGTTCTTATTTTGCTCCTGAACTTCCTCGGGACTCATATCCTTGGTCCAAGCAGGGTTGTGCACCATCTTCTCGAGAAGCTTATTCTCGCGATGGCTGCTAAGTGCCTTGGTAAACTTCTCGCGGCGCTCGCGGTCCTCCTTAGTCTTCGGTGATTGGTCGTAGATGAAGTATTCTGACGTGCCAGGGGCCCAAATCATCTTGGAGCTCTTAAGACAGATACTGATGGTCAGGTTCTCGCTATACGATAACGGCTTGGGCATGCTCTCGCCGTCTGATTCGTTATCGCCAGACGGCAGGTTGCGAGTGAGCACGACCTTCTGGAGTCTTGAGCGGGGAATGCCTTCGGTAGGCTCGACGCGAATGAAGGAAGAGATGTAGTATTGCCAGCGTTCTCGCAACTTCATCTCATCCATATAGAATGTAGTCTCATCGCGCTGCAGCCAGCGGATAGTTGCCTCAGATTTTTGAGGGAACTGCAGCCCAATTGTTAGTATTTATCAAATATAAATATGTGAAGAGAGTATATCTTACCCAGCAAATGACGAAGATGTCGCCGTCCTTAACACACTTCTCGGCAAACTTCCGGGCGCTAATTTCGGTCTGGTAGCTAGTCTCCTCCTTTTCTCTATTGTTGAGGTACTGCTGGATAAGGTCGGGAGTCTTCTCCTTGACGTCAGTGCTGCTGCAAGTGAGTGCAAGGCGGCAAAGCGTCTTGAGGAGGTCTTGGATGGTATACAGTTTCCAGCCGTTGCGGAGGTAGTAGTGCCTCAGCACATCCTGGAAACGGTTCTCATCTACGTCTCCGCTGATGTAGTCCTCGATGAGCTCCAGAGTCTTGGGCCAGAACGCCGATGGGTCCTCGTTGGCGTCGAAGAAGGTCATGTTGTTCTCGGTGAAGCCAATGTCTCTCGCAGGCTTGTCACGGCTTAATCGGCTGATCTCTTTTGAAACAAGCTCGGGGCTGCCCTTGATATCCTGAAGCCTCTGGTACAAAGTCTGGAAGATGCTGAAAAAGACAAACAGTGTCTGGTTGCAGAAGAAATTATACCATGGACGGGTGAAGAAGCCATCAGCCTTAAGCTCACCCTCGCCGTCCAGAAGAGCGTTGTCATTACCAACAACTACAGGCTTCGGCACACTTGGCATCCAGCGCTCATTGGATACATCTGGAGCAGCGGCTTCATCCGGCACATCAGCCATGTCTTCATCATTGGTTGATGTGACATCGGGGGTCGTCTCTTTGCTACCAGAAGCAGCGCTATCCTCCTTAACGTTGCGAGGCTTGCTTCCGTTGCGGCCAGGATCGAGAACCCCTCTAAGAAGGTCTCCTTTCTTGCCGTTGCGGCGGCTGCGTCCATTGGTCAGCTCAGCTGGAGTCTGGTCCTCGATTTCCTCCTCGCCCGACTCTGGCTGCATCTTCGGCACACGCTCTTGCACGGCTTCCTCGGGGAGCTCAAAGAAGGCTGGGATGAACATTTCAAAGAATTCCAGAATACGTTCCTTTTCTTGAGTGCTGTGCTGGCCATTGTGCATGCTGTATAGCATCATCAGACGAAGCAGGTCCAAGACAACATCCTTGTCTGTGAAGTTCCAGGCGAATTGGTGGCGTGCAGCCTTGCCCTTCAGAGCACGTTCGCGGCGTTGCGCCTCGTGCTTAGTCTTGATAGCGTCAACCAGATGCTTGGCCGTGAGGTTTCGCTTATCTGTAGACTTGACAAGAATACCCATGTGATCGAGACTCTTGAGGTGCATATTTTCGGTCTGCGCGTGCCAGACCTTTTCCCACTCTCGCTGGGAGAAGCGCCATTCTTCATCCTTCTGCTTCATTCTGGCGAGCAGCACTGGCACAACATCGAAGGGGTGGCTGTACATGTCATTGACGACATCAATGCCTCGCTCGCCATAAATCTTTTTGCAAATGCGCTTGAAGATTGACGTGCTTTGGCCTGCAAGAGCAGCAGGCATGTGGAAAGCCTCTCTCTCCGAAGGTGTCATGGCTAGCATCTGCTGAGCAATAGGCTCGAGGAGCTGAATGCATTTCAAATTTGCCTCAATGTTAAAATCGTAATCGTGTCGCTCCTCCTCAATTCGGTGGAGACCTTCTTCGAACTGATTCTTGCGATGCGCAACGAAACCCGAATCCTCACTGGCCCAGGTGGGATGAGATGCCCACTGATCGTTGAGGACGGAGTTGCAAAGCTCATCACGTCCACTGCATGGCTTGAGTCGTTCCTGTATCATATTAGAAATCTGTACATGGCGTATATTCATTGTGTGTGCTTACCCTCTTTGGCAGTAATCTGTAGCTCGGTCCGTAACCTCGGCAGTTACTCAGTGAAAGCTTTTCGGTTGGCGGTGCAGGGCGGTTGTCGATAATTACATCTTCGGTATCCACGCCAACGAAGGCCTTCCAAAACGTCATCAAGTCAGGGTTTGCCCCGATGAAAAGCGCTCCCTTGTGAAACAGAGTGTTTTTATCAATGATATTTTGGCTGAAGAGGTTGCAGAGTTTCAAGAATTCGTTCATGGAAGACCTGTTGCTGAGGAATTTCTTAACTCTCTCGAAGAATGCGATTTCTTCTTGGTTGGATGTTGCAGACGAGCGAGGAGGATAAGGCTCAGGCATCACAGGAGTCAGCGTAGGCTCAATCGCGGCATCATCAGCAGTGGCGCGAGCATGGCTAAGTTTAGGGCGCTTGCTTCCGTTCACACCTGGTTGCAGGCGCGGTTGAGCAGCAGCCTCGGCCAGCATAGGCACAGCAGAGGCCCCCTGCTTTTCAGCCTTGGTTCGCTTCTTATCCTTGCTCGCGCTTGCTGGGGGAGCAAAGCTGCCAAGAGGGGGCATCTTTTGCCCATCTCTTCCTGGCTGCGGCGTATGGCTCGTACCCGGCGTGCCCTCTTCCGTTCTGCCACCAGCAGCCTTGGCTTGGCCGGCGGTTTCGGGCAAGAATTGCTTAAAGTCTTCCAAGAGATCAGGCGCAGCGTTGAACAATGTAGTGACTTGCGCATACACATCTTGAATCGGTTTTTGCTCTCGCTGGTATGTTTGAAGTATCTCCAGAAACTGCTTGTAAATCTCAGGCTTGTCCTGGAAGCGGTTCTTAATCTTGTTGACGTAGCTGATGGCATGGTTGAATTCAACGGGGCCTCTGCGCTCCATGTTTGCCTGGTTCCCTGCCGCACCGTTGACGGCACCGCCAGTAGGGCCAGGCGTGTGTTCACTGCGGCCCCCAGGAGCATTGCCTGCACCAGACGCGCCAGGTGCCTGAGAGCCAGCATACCCACCGCTCTGAGCTGCAGCCTGGACGAACAAGCTGCCGCCGTTCTGGGCAGGAGCACTATAGTTGGTCTCTGGAGAACGTTGAGACCACTGGGAGCCACGTTCGGGAAAGAGAGGCTGTCCTGAAGCTTCACCGCCGCGTCCCGCGATGCTTTGCACAGTCGTGCCCATCGGAGTTGTCACACGAATTGTATTGGGATCGTTTCCGGCGCCGCATTCGATTCTATAGCCTGGTGGCAAAAATGTGTTGAAGCCTTGAATTAGATTCGGATGGCCGGCGAAAAGCTCAGACACGCGATTAATCACTCCGGGAGTATCAATCCTGCCGCGGAAAGTTAGACATCTGTGGGGGCGCTGAGATTGACGGAAAAGAGACACTCACGCTTGGCTCTTGAAGTCTTTCATGATGTCAAGGAAACGATTGTAGACATCGGGCTGATCGTGGAATTGGACTTTGACTTGGTCAAGGTAAGTCAAGGCATCCTACATTGACATGAGAGTTAGTATCCGGGGAGTGTGGGAGAATTCGCACAGCAATTGTCGCCCATAGGTTTAGCACCATGGGAACTAAAACGAAGTACTTACGTTAAGAATCGGTTGCTGGCCTTGAGTGATGCCGCCAGGTATCTGGGGGCCACCCCCAGATGGAGTATTGGCCATGGGAGGAGCCTGCTGCCCAGATCTCTGGCCTTCTTGCTGCTGTCCTTGCATCGGACCACCATAAGCTGCACTTGAGCCACTTGGCGCAGCTTGAGAGCTGCTAGCCGGCGGTTGTGAGTGTGAAACGGCGCCATAGCCCTGATGCTGCGTGTTGCTACCCTGCCCTCCGTGCTGGCCCGGTCGGGAGTCCTGAGGCTGGCTACCATACGGGCCAGGCGGGCCGCCTATCGGCATGGAAGGAGGGTTTCCATTGTGGTTTGCCAGGAGTCCTCCTGGACTGTGTATAGCGCCAGAGATGCGCGACGCAACTGGCTGGTGTATGGGGATCGAACCAGCGCTGCTCTGGTGTGTAGACTGAAATCGGTCGGCAGCTTCGCGGTCTCGCTCGCGCTCTCTTTCTCGCTCCTGGTCGCGTCGTGCCATTTCTTCGTGCTGCTGCATAGCACGCTGTCTATCGTCCATTTCGCGATCTCTATCGTACGGCGGCGCGCCGCTGCCGGCTCGCCCATGCAGATTCTGGCTGCTGTTCATGCTTTGATCTGATATCACACAAAACCGTTAGCACAAGAAGAAAGAGAAAACAATCGCTTCACTGAGCCAAAAATCGGCGCCAGGCACACCATCGCTCAGAGCCACTAAGCGGCGTTGCGCCTCTGTGGATGGGTCGTAAACAGCTGCTTCTTGCTGCGTTTTCGACTCTTCGCCAAAGCAAGCAGCTTCAGGAGACCGGCGTCGCGACCAGCGTGGGTTGGGAAGAATGGGAAACTCACAGCTTTGATGGCACAGCTAGGCCGACGAATATCTACATGGAAGGGGTCGCCTCGGTCGTAGGGGATGTAGTATGGCGAAAGATACGGATTTGGAGGGCGATTGCTGGAGGGGACCAAAAACCCAACTCTGATGCAAACCTGGGAAGCTCGCCTGGGCCTGGGAGGGCGACCAGATCTCTCGGGGCAATCGCACCAACCTTACCGTGGAGTGACCGCGTCACGTGGTGATTAGATCGACCTTCCAAAGCCGATGCGGAACGCGCTGCGAAAGGTGAGCAAGGGTCATTGTAGCGGGTCAATATCGGCAAAACAGAGCTGTCGGAGCAAAACAAAACCCGGCAATTACGTAGTGCTGCCCGTCGCTCACCGCTTTTGGAGAGGGCAGGCGAGCGGCATGTCCAGCAGCAGATTGTATGACAGCGGTTCACGGGTTCATGATTATACCACAATTCACCATTATATGTAATTATGTCTAGTAATTGGCAACATTTATACATTACTACGGCAATGAGATTCAAAAAATAATAGCCATCTATAGCTTTTGAATACACATGCACAATGTGCCATTCGCGGTAAACGCCCAGCCAAACCATCCAACGCCGCCTATATACAGAGTCTTCTAAATAAACGAGCCCTCACGCCATTGAATCAAGCGAATGGAAACAAAGGCGGCTCATTGGGTATACCATTAATCTTGTAGTTTTCGCAATAATCTTCTCCGCCTCTTCTCTTAAATTTTTAGAGCTTCTAAGCTGACGGTGGCGCCTGTGGTTTGCGGACGATTTTTATCTTTGGTCTTGATGCGCCGCCTTGGGGAGTTTCCGCTCCTGGACTGGTAGCTGTCGGTGCAGTAGCTGGCGCTGGTGCAGCGGCTGCGTTCTCTTCAACCTTGACTTTGGGAGTTGGTTGCGGAGGAGGCGGTGTTGGCGTTGATGGCGCACTTCCAGTTGGCAAGGGCTTACGGGGTGCATCGCCTGTTGGCAGTGGCTTGCGCACTGGTTTGGGAGTTCCGTCGCTGGAAGGCGACTCCTTTGGCGCAAATCCAGGCAGAGCAGTACGCCCTGGCGCTGGCGATGCGGCACTGCGGCCAAGAATAACAGCTAGACGGCTTGGATTGGCCGTCTTGAGAGTCACCATGCGCCGTTGCTTCTTGGTTGGTGCCTTGGCTCCTACCGTCTCCGTCTTTGGGCGTTTCGGAGCTGGTGATGAGCTTTCCTCCTTTTCTGGACGAGGTCTCTTCGCGTTTGCTCCCGAGCCAGAATCTGCATTCGGTGTTGGCGTTGCTTTCGACCCATTGGTCAGAGGTGTGCGGGCAACAATCGTATCTCCAGTAGATGGTACGGCCTGGCGCTGTGGCGTAGCAGCCTTGGTATTAATCTTAATGGACGAGGTTCGTGGCAGCACGGGCGGTCGTTTCATATCTGTTGTAGAGCTTGTAGCTATCGAACCCTTTGCCTTGATCTTGTAGTACGGCTTGAAATTGACCATCAACCGATTTGCAAGCTTCTGAGCGGGGCGCTCTACCGTCCAGCGTTTTGGGAGATTCAGCGTAAGTACCCAGCTCTGAGCCTCATCGAACATCATGGAGGCTAGGTCTAGTAAAGTCTCGACTTCGACGCGACCAAGTTGGCGGTTGTCCAGCGCCTTGCGCATCGCAGTGCTGTAGTGGCGTTCGTCTGCTGAATATGTTTCGTCCATTTCCTTCTTGAAAGCCTTGAGCGCAGAATCTAAGTTTTCCTTACGAGCAAACATTTCTTTGCGGGCTTCAATTTCCTCGGCACTATCTTGCACGAGCAAAAGACCATCTGCTTCATCTGGAGACGGCTCGACCTTAGCGACCGTTTTATTCTCTCCAAATGCAATAGAAGCCATGCCGCGGGCAACGCTTTCTGTCAGCTTGGCTCGAACAAAGGGTGACCGGTCGGTCCCAAGAGAGTACATCAAAAAGCTGAAAAAAGTTGGATCCATCAACGCTCCAAGATCAATCAATGCATCAAAGCACTTGATACGAATCGAATCTCTTGTGCCGTCTAGCAGATACTGCGCAAAGTCTGCATAGTTCTGCGGGATTACTTCTGCCTTCATGAGTTGCTGTTTCGCATCCAATCCCGCAATTGTCCAGATGTTCTGGTAAGAATTGGTCCACTCATCACGCCGCAGAACTCGTTCGATTTGCTCAAGCGCTTCTTCTAAGAATTGGCTCTCTTCGTCATTTGACCCTTTGTTTTGCCGTGTAAGCCAATCATCCTTCTTTGACGGAATTAGTGATGTTGCTAGTTCCTTGACAAGCAAAGCAATATAATGATGGTCAGAATACACATTATCCTCGTTGTTGTTTAGGCGCAGCTGGTCGAGGATAAAACGCCTTGCTTCCATAGGGCATCGATACGTGTGGTCGCGCACCAGAGCAATTGCCTTGATAATCTCACGGCGTACATTGTACTGCTTCTTGTCTGTGAAGTCGTTTGGCTGGGGCTGGTTGGTTTGGTCATAGCAGTACATCTCTCGAAAAGCACGCATCAGCTGACGAAGACCAAGCAACGGAAGGTCCTTGATATTGGCCTGCCTGGTCAAGGCGCTCGCTGCCATCGTTCGAATACCGTGGAAGTATCGACGATCAATGAGTGTTCGGACGAGGAACCCCGAAGCGATGGGGTGCAACGGGCCATGAGCCAAGTACAGCATCGCATCCTGTTGAGCGACGACATCTCTGTCCTGTTGCAGCTGAGACACATACATGTACGGCTCAAGTGTTCGCGTCATGTCACACGCCCACTCAAAATCGGCATCTAGACGGATCCATTCGTATGATTCTTGGTCCATCTTCCTCTCTGTTTCTGGATCCCAGTCGATGAGTTCCCAGTCTCTCTGCTCCTCTGGACTTTGCAAAACGTCACCCAAACAATACAGGAGGGCATCGTCGGCATTCTCCGGGACCTCCATGCTGGCCCCAGCACTGGCCTTTTCCTTCATACGGCGGGTACGCTTGAGCCGCTTATATTTGGTGTTGTACGGAATTTCAAACTTTGTAGCTCGCGTCGCATCTTCGCGAATCTCCAAAATGTGCTCGTATGGTGTGCCGTCCGCTTCATGAATTCGCACAGTCATTGGTCCCGTGAATAGCGGTTGCATATCTCCAATGGGCGTATCAGCGCGGCGCTCTTTGATTGCGCGCAGGAACTCGTCCTTCTCCAGTTGCGTTTTCTTTGCTTTTTGGAGCTGCACCTGATTAAGGGTCAGCTCGACGCAAAGTCGCTTCTTGTTAAACCGTGCTTTAACGTCGAATCTAGGGCAACCGGAGCCATACACCCACTGGTTCCAGAAGCTTTCTAATCGGTATCTCGAGCCCTTTTCACATATAGACTTGAACTTTTCCGTGTCGAGAATTGTAGATTTGTCGCTTCCTTCAATCTGAGCTCTTGTAAGGAGCTTTTGCAGGGCGCGAGTTAAGCCGTGGCCGCCAGATGCCTTGTTCATACGTTTGTCGAGAATGAAAAGGACCAGAGGCGCCTTGAGTGTCATAAAGTCCATTTCTGAGCGATCGAGATGCAGGTTCGGCCCAAGATCGAAAAGAGAAGGGCGATCAATATCAGCTTCGATCAGGCGGTCAGACATCATTTTCATCCGGAAGCGATATTCGTTGTTTCCGCAGAGGCGCTTCATAAATAGATCTGTCATATAGTAGGCCATGCCAATAACAAGCCACAGGTCGCTACGGGTGTTTGCAATCATGTTGATTCCGATATATTGTGAAGTCAGTGTTAGAACCAGCTTTCGGGTCACCTCAATCTCGGTGTCAATGACATCCTCTGGATAGAGCAGGCGGTTGCTCGCAAAAGCCAGCGAATGGAGAACAGCCGTGTCATCGACGAGATCATCGACGAAACATAGCTTAAAGTTTGAAAAAGGGTAGCGAGCAAAGGTGTAGGTTAGGAAATCAGCAGCCATGGTCATCGCGGCAGCTGTATGGCGAACCCATTCTCCCCGGTTCGGCAAGCAATAAGCGTGCACCTTAAGCGCACTCATTCCGAGCTTCACCTCATCCTCTTCGGTTCGGTACTCGGACGAAAGATCAACATGCTCAAACGGGCCAACAGCAAACCCGATCTTTTGAATGGAAACCTTCTTTTCGGGCTCAAAGGTCATGATTTTCTTATGTTCGTTTTCCGGGTCAATTCCTTCTTCCATGAGGAACCCAGAGCAAACAACGGACATTTCCAGTAGCTTATCTTCTTCGTCGAGTTGAATGAAACGGTCATGCGAGCCTCCATCCTGTGTTGCCAGTGCTTGTCGTAGAGCCTCGCCAAGTGTTCGAGGGTGCTTGATAGATATCCTCCAGTCACAACGTGAGCCGTGATCATCGATGCAAGGAAATATGCAGGATGCTGTGCCCGGTTGGATGGAATGACGAGTATACATGTGCGTATAGCGATTGTCCAAAGAGTCAACGCCAATAAAGTGCAGTCCATCTCTAGGATCTTTGTTGACAAACGGCACTGTGATCTTATACTGCTTGTGCGACTTGTCGAGAGCGTCAAAGTTAGAGGTCGACTTTCTTATAATCAACCTCGGGCGATCTTGCTCATCCCTGGCACGCAGCTTCACCCTGAGCGACCCGTAGGCCGGCGTGCAACCCTCGAACTCTCTATTCTCGGCGGGGACGTCGGTTTTGCGGCTGTGAAACACAGTTCGGGCACGGATTCGTCGGAGATCATGGTGCTCTGCGCGCCAATTCCAGTTCTTGGGTTGCGACAGCTTCTTGTACGGGTCGTCATATTCTGCTGTAGCTTTGCGCTTCGGTCCTTCGACTGCCTCGCCATTTGCTTCTCGCATTTCGGTTATAGTGATTCCTTCGGTATCGATGTCGCACTGCGCAGCGTCCAGAGCCACCTCCTCTACTTTGTCCGTAAAGGTGACAATGAATATGTCTGTTGTCCCGTGAATGCACTTGCGCTGGAAATCGACTTCCATAGCAACCTCCTGCTTCAGAATGAAATACTCCATCACTGGCAAATCTTCAATCGGCCCCATGTCATTATGATTGTCTAGCAGCGAGGGCTGCTGCTCCGGCGAACCGGGCGCCATCTCGTCAGCCGATAGAGGAGCGCACGCGGTCGCGCGGTGCAAAGCAGCGTCGCACTGCCTCTAAAATCGATCTGGTAGTGTTACAGGCGTAATTTGCCACTAATTAAAGAGCGCCCACATCGGTAACGAGAGACTGGTCGGTCGCTTCGTTGGACGCATTCGAGGCGTGCGGTCGGCTAGACGGAGCTGGGCATTGCCCGTCCTGCGGATAAAGCAGGGCACACAATTTTCCAGCAATACGACTCTGATTCCGTATCCGTTAACGGCCTCTAAGTGAGTCGCAACAGATGTGGAGGAAGAGTCTTGCTGAGAGAAATGCGCGCCAAAAAGAAATGCGCGATGCGTATGCCAGCAGGAGGTTTGGTTGACAGCCGCGTTGTTCGATGAAAGCTCTGCGCACGGGCCATGTTGGTGGCACTCCTGAGAAACTCCACCACTAAACCTCTCTTTAAACCATCACACTACACGTCCGTTACCCATACGCTAGAAGGAACCGTCACCTTCCATAAAATCGGACCAAAAATGCAAATAATTAATTATTCCGTAATGAACAAAGATTTGGGTTTGTAATCCACCTCTAATATGCAAAATACAATGAACATCACGAGGAGGCAATGATCCTCGATTAAATAAGGTTCTATATTTCAAGTCCGTAGACGGTAACACTAGGTTCTCTTTCGCCGCAGGATCCGAATTTCCCGACTGCCGCTCAATGACATGGCTAAACGTAAAGGTAAATAAAATCCTACAAGAAACCTTACAGTCCTGTCGTTCTCCTCCTAAAATAGAATGTACCAATGCCAAACGCCTTGCCCCAAAACCAGAAAACTAAGAAAGCCATTTCACCTGTATGCTGTCCGTTTGCCTTTTCCCTGGTGGCATCCAGCCACTATGGCAAATATTGAGAATGTTTCTCACCATTATATCCGCGTAATTACGGTTTTGCCCTCTTATCTCGGCGCTTTCTCCTGGCCCGGGTCTTTAACGTCTCATCGTCACGGTATTCCTCGGGCAAGTCAAAGTCGACTTGAGATATCTCAGGAACCGGATGGCCCCAGGCCATGACTTTCCTTCCTGTTCGGCGACGATTGTTGAGCGCGCCCTCACGCTCATATTTTTTATTAAAGAAGGATTTGAATTCCTTTGGAGTCTCAGACTGTCTCGGTGTCGTTGCTGTTGAGCCAGATCTTGGCCGCTTTGACGCTGCCAACTTGGACCGCGCCAGAGCTTCCTGACGAAGTTGCTTGGCGGGCGATGAAGACGACGCAACGCTGCTGTCGTCTTGGGATGGCAAAAGCTCTTCCACTTCTTCGACAACCTCTTCGCCTTCTGGAGTCTGGCCGGCAGTACCAACCTCCGTCTCAGCCTCCTCCATTTCTTCGTCTTCGTCAACTTCACCAAAGGCTTCGGATTGCTGTGTCTCGCGTAATTCTTCTTCAGCCTGCTCGGCTAGCAGTCGATCCTTTTCCATTTTGCGGCGCTTCTCTTCGAGGTTCCAGGTGCGGAACTTTTCCAGTATGGCTTGGCAGCCTTTGATAAAGTATTCTCTGGCAGGCTCAAACATCTTCTTCTTGGTTTCTGTTATCCCGCTGACGCCCATTACTCTCAGCCAATCATGGCCTTGTAAGCCCTCTAAAAGGCGAATTATTTGGTCTTTTTCGTGCTGTGCGCGTCCCTTTTCGGAATTCCTTATTGATCTCTCCAAACGCTCTGCTCGTTTGTGTATGGGTTCAAACGCGCTGTCGGGGAGCGGATCGTCGAGAACCTTGTTCTTATATTGCGCTTCGAGAAAGCCAAAGTCAATTGTTTGCGCATCAAAAACATCTGTATATAGTGCATCGCCGTAACCTCGAACTGGGAACGATTCGCTGGGGTGGGGTTGCTGTCCGTGAGGCCCAACCCGCCGCGGCGTGGTGTCGACGACAATCATCGGAGTCTCCAAGTTTAGAACATCTGGAAATTTCAATTCTTAGTATTGCTGCCTTATTTGGAAGCCGAAGGAATGCATTTTTGCGTGTGAAATGTACAGGGCTTCTTACGTTGCTCTTTGGGGTCGTTGCCAATGACTTCGTCATAGTCGGGAAAGTAGGCAGCAAGCTCGCTCTTGAAGCGGGTTGCTTCCTGGGAGCGGAGCTTGCGTCCTTGCTCTCTGGGACCGGCCATTTGGGGCTGGAGCCTATCCAGCTCGTGTTTGATGCCATTGATGACCTTTGCCTGGTGTTTTGTGACGTCTGGGTCCGATTCGGCGGGCAGGGCCCCGGGCTTGGGCGGCGGCACGGGCGTCGTGACGGGCGTCGTGCTCGTGCTCACAGGGGCAGCAGTACCACCAGCAGGAGCAGGAGCCGGTCGCGGGAGGGGAGGATGCGCCTTCTGCGGCGGTCTGGACAGGATCTCGACCGCAATTCTCGTCTTTTTCGGGTTCACAGAATTGAAATCGCGGTCGGCGGCATCGGGCCCTCGCTTTGTGCGACGATCCTGCGGGTGGTAGAGGCCTGACGGAGCGGTGCGCGGCTGCGGCTGTGGTGCCAGGGTAGCGTTGGCGTTGCCGTTGACGTGATGATGCTGCGGATGCGAACGCGAATGGGGAGGAGGAAAGCCTTCAGCTCGTCGGTTGGAGCGGGTGACGGAGGCCATTGGCAGTCGTGCAGCGGCCTGGCATTGTCTTTGGACACGGGTTTGATGTCGCCTCTGCGACGACGATGATGGTTTTGCGCGATGGTGAGTTTTTTTTTCTTTGATGGGCTCTCTGGTTTCTGGTGGACTGCCTATTGTGGCCGGGACCATTAGCTCACCAAAGGCATGCGTTAGTTGCGAGTAGTTACCAGTGGGAAGGGGGTCGTGGGCCGTCTGGAGCTCCTGGCAGTGGCGTTTTCAGAGCTGTTACAGCGGCGGATAGCGCGTCGAACCTCTAACAGCTTGTTGCCCCGCAAAATTTACAGCGGTGCCAGGCACAGGCGTAGGCACTGAGGAGTTTCAATGTTTTTCTCAGTCGTCGCGACCATCACAACACGGCGCATTCCCACCCACCAAGCTACCCTAGAGAGATTGCAATTTTCATAAGACTACTTTTTCTCAGCCCATAGAGTCAATTTTACTTAAAGTAGGCTTTGTTGCTTGTAAGTCATCTGTCTCAAAAAAAAAATGACTCCTTGTTTTGGACTTTGCTTCCTTGGAGTCTGGCACTAAAGCAACGTGTGTAGTATGTTCTCTCACTGCATGATGTTCTCCAAGTGATGTAATAAACGGGTATCAAATAATCGCTATGCAGTACACCTAATACTACAAGTCATGCTTTAGTAGACAGGCTCATTTTCTTCATGGCCGTTACGGCTTTCCTTCTTCATCCTCTCTCTGCTGTTGCTCCGCCTCCAAAACCTCACGCTCTTTCTGGGCACTTTGGCTCTGGTCCTTGGTCGCCTCATCCTCCTTCTTTGCCTTTTCTGGTGCTACAACTTTCTTCTGCTGACGAAGAAGCCTCTCGACAAAATGCTTACTCTTTTTGTGCGTATTCACATAAGTCTCCAGTCCCACTAGGACAGCATATGACTTGGACACTGTGAGGCGTCTCATGTCAACACCTTCGCTCTTCAAGCTCTTAAGGAATGCTCGAAAGTTTGCGGCCGGTGGACGATAGTGGCCGCTTAGAGGAGAAAGAGATGTGAGCCGACCGTTTTTCACTTTGATTAGTCCAGCTGCCGAGATTCGTCCGCCCTGCAAGAAAGAAGAGTGCTGAAATGCTCCGGAACTTTTGATGCCGACGTAGAGGCGGAATGACGTATCAGCGACAAATATCCAAGTGTTTTTGCGGACTGATTTCCGCAAGAGCTTGTTGAAAATGGTGGACGCAGACACATGGGTAACTTTTTTAAAACCCGTGGCATTGTCAAAAGCTGGTGTAGCATACTTGGCTGCTCGATCCGCCTCAAGCCTGGATTCTATAGACGAATCAGAGGCACTGTCGTCGTGTTGGTCATCATCTTGAGGTATACGAGACGGGTTGAAGGCCGGCGTCGGATCGTCAGCTGGAACAATGCCATGGATGCTGTCCTTAAATTCCTCCGTGGTATCAATCCTCGCATTATTCTTTGCCCAGCACAGCCTCCCATCGGCGTCGACCTTGACCAGATAGTATTGGCGCTCATCACGAGATAGGTATCTTACTTGTTCGCGCTCCAATCTTTCGCGTGGACAAGCGTCCAGCTCCATGTAGCGTCCTTCGCCGTAGTCGAGCCAGTAAAAGAAGTTTTCATTTGTATCGGCCTTTTTCCATTCCTCGTGGTAAGAGCGTAGGTTGCTTCCATAGCGATGCTTTACATCAATCATTTCAAGAAAGTATTGAAGTCCCATCATGCGAGCAGCTTGCTTGCGGACTGCGTTTTCATGGCGACGCTTCTCCCTCCATGCTGCCTTTTGTTCGTCATCGTCGGGTGACGAGGCAGAGTCCAGGTCCGAGTCAGAGTCGGAATCGTCGTGTCCGGCACGACGTGCCACCAACCCAGCTTTCTTCCAGTTTTGCCAGGCGCTTCGTGGTCGTTCCCCGGTAGCCTCATCATCAGCCTCGCCTGCCAACAAGTTTGACTGAGAGCGCGGCCGTGGCTGGTTCGCTTCTCGGAACTGTGCGTCACGGACTGTGGTCAGCCAACGGGAACCGGCATTGAGGCCGAGGCCATTCATTTCCCTGCGGGCCTGGTAGCCGCGAAACGTTCTCTGGATCATCCTGGCGGCGACATCCTGGTCTATTTTGGTGGTTGTCATGTTGAAGCTGCTCGAGCCTCGAGAGTGCGTTTTGGCGTAGCGTTTCTGTGCTTGCTCCTTTTGAGCTTGGATCCTAGCAATACACTCAAAGGTATCTTGTGTAGGAGGCACAAGCGAGTCCATATAAGCTTTGGTCCTCCTCGGCAGAGATGAAAGGGCGAAGCACTCTTCCGAGCATCCGTTCGTCATCTCTTATACTGCCGCGCTGCGGGACCCTGTCCGGCGGGGCCGTTCCCTACAAGGCAGTGGCGCTGGGGCGCAAGTGTAAGCGTTAGCGGCATAGTTTGGTCTAAACTGTCTGGCCCGGCTGGGCACGTCGACTAGTTCGGGGCGCTAAAGATGGTGCGAGTTACCTGAAATAGACATTCGCAAGGCACTTTTCTGCCGTGTGATGGAGAAAGTGTCCCTGACTAGTTAGCCTAGTCGACGAGACGAAGATTTAAGTGTGTTTCTAGGTTTTGAGGACGAAGAAGCTTAGAAGCACTGATGAAAACATTACCGGCGACGGAAATAGAAGGGATATTTGAATGTTTTTAGAGGCGAAATGCAATGCCACGCATCGAGGCTTGTGCAGTGCATGGACGGAGCCACACTGGAGGACCGGGCTGTGATGGCATCTTCCGCGGCCGGACTCCGACAAAGCCGAAGCGAGAGATCTCCCACCTTAATCAAAGTGTACATTTGACAGGAATAAATGCACAAACCCCTGAGAGTTCTGCATAATTACCCTAAAATTTTCAATCACGAACAAGGAAAATGTGGCTCATTGCTGTACATATCTCATTCTAGCTTGCCAGAGTCGACTACATGGCATCTTACATGAGCGCCCACAGTAATAATACTGACGAGCTAGGGTGGTACGAGCGGGTGGCGCGGCCAGCCGAGCCACTCTGCGGACGTGGAACCGCTGGAGAAGAACCGTGATATGCATCATCACAATCGTCACCGGCGTCACGCGCAGGGCTGATCTTTCATGGCCTTGGCCTCTCATCGCTCCGTTCGCTCGCTAAAATTATATACATGACGAATATTAGCTCGGGCCGAGTAGCGCGCGGCTCATATACTCTCCGCGCTTAGACTCCTTCTTTGGTGACACTGCAAAGGCTATGAAAACAAAAACTCCTTCAACACCGGCGACCCCGAAAACTCGGGGTTTAGTAATATACAGCTATTTTTTTTTTCACAGTTAGTAGCTGGTAAACCACAGGTTCAATCTGAAAGAACTTTACTTTAGAAAATATTGCAGCCCGGCTCGTCGCTTATTCAGAAACTTGGGTCGAAACTTGGATATCACGCTCTTTGGCGGAAGGTTCGGCACGGCGGCTTCAAAGTTGGGAAACGACTGCACCAAGCGGCTGCGGAAATCGTCAAATTCAGAGTATCGCTTTCGAATATTCATGGAGCTGCCCTGCATCACCACCAAGGGTTGTTTAGTATCTGCACACCACGGTCACTTTCATAACAATACAACGGAAACTTACGTTGAGAGTTTCAACCTTGACGTTCCACACGACAAACGCCCCAATGTTGGTGGCGCTGCCATTCACAATAGTATAATCCACAATCTCCACGCTCTTTGCCCAGCAGGCACTGTTGCGATCCTCCTGGTCTTCCGTCTCGTTATCGAGCAGCGTGATTGCGCCGGCGGGGAGTATCGACCCAGACGACTGGCTTGACGCGGTGCGCCGATGATGTGTGTTTAGATTCTGCCAGTACGGAGGCGTCGCCATTGATCCCGTAGAGTGCATAGAAGACTCCAAATCGTTGCGCCTGCCCTCGTCATCGTCGCTGTCGCCTCGCGCCGCTTTGCCGCCGCCAGCCTCGCCTAGTGTTGTGTCATCGCTAGCATCTCGCTGTGTCGGAGCACTCGATTCCTCCAAGGACTGTGTAGGCGGTGCCGCAACATGGACGTCCTGCGCGGCGCTCCGCTGATTCACGCCCGCCTCCATTCAGGCCATATGTCATGTCCAATTGCCGATGCAGCAGCGTTGCAAGGAGCGCCGGAGCGACGATTCCCGTGGTCGAGGCCAAAGGTCTGAGGGTTGGCGCGTTATACAGCAGCAAGATGCCGAAGCTGTCTTTCGTTGATTGCGTCAGAAGGGCGGAACAACCGCTTCGAGACGGACTTTCCCGCTTGGCGAGTCGACTTTTGTTGCTGATGCGGGCTCGGCTTCGATATGGCAAGGTTAGAGAGTGTGAGGGGGCAAATCATCCAACGGTACGGAGTAGGCGCTCCCAAATTCTCCGCAGAAAGCCAAACGCAATAAGCTTCGAGGTTGCTGGAGCAGTTGCGGTCTAGCGGTGGAGAGTGGGGCCGCCTCCGATGGCAGAGCCGTTCAGTCTCCGGCTCCGAAGAGACGGAAAATGGGACGGTGTTTGGCCAACGTGACGGACAGCTTTTCATATTGGTGATACAGCTAGAAGAAAGGCTGAGAAGGAGGTGGCGGATTTGATATTACCTCCATGCCGATGACCTTTAGAGTCACAGCACGACGAACAACCTCAGCATACATCCAACGACCTTGAGCTGTCCACGTGGGTGCTTATAGCACTTACCGACATATGATTTTTGTTGGTACTTGTACATAAAAATAATTAAAAATCAACTGCTGCATAGATACTAGGAGACAATGTCTGATGTGTTTTTCAAGTCTCACAAATGTACTGCGCCCCGCATAGTGAGAAGGATATACGGTGGATAAAAGTGTAAATGCGTGAATACAGCAGTCGCCATATTGTTTTGCAGAAGCCGAAAGAAACTCATTCAACGGCTGTGGTGTACAGATACTGTGTAGGAATCTTGACTGTTAAAATCTTTAAGTGCTCAAAATAGCAATCGTATTCACCAAACGCCACCCGTGGCCAGTGAGTGCTAAATTAATTTTTGTGAGCAGTTACAGAGGCTTCACAACAGCTCGTTCCAAGAAACTATACGTCGGAGCTGCCCCAGCGAACACCTGAAAATGCTGAGGGTTTTGCCATACAAGACGGTACACGTCCGAATTATTCGTATAAACCACCTTGGTGTTGAGGCGGAGCAAATACGAATTCAATCATGTGCAGAGCAGATTGTGGAGGAGTGTGGGCGGATGCACGGTCGCGTTTCGTAAAAAACAGAGCCAAGCCATTCATTTAGAGAGCCGTCTTTTTTTTGCTGGGACAGTGGATTCTACGGTTCTGCACACCGGAGACAGGGCAAAATTGCATGTCTGCTCTGTCGCTACAGACTAGAAAATAGTTAGATGAGCTTCATATCGTGGAGGCACAAGAAAAGCAAACAAGTGGTCGGCCAAAATGACTAGCGTAACGCCGGTGCCACCGCTAACAAGCGACCTCCCCAGACTACGTCAAACTCCCTGTCTGTACTCACTCTAGACGGAGCACTCAGAAGAGGATACCTTGTACGATACGTAGTGGTTCAAAGCGCCCCCTGGCCCCGGAACAGATGAGGCGAAGGGATTGCTGGGGCTTGTTGGTGGCACCATGCTGTCCGTGCCGGGCCTGGAACCTCCCTGCGCTGCCGTGTCTCTCGTCCAACTAACCAAAGTCTCACCTTTTTCCTTTTTTTTTCTTTTTGCGATACATACATACAAGGCAGGAAGCTGCAGCTCTGCCCCGTCGTTTTTGCTGTCTTTTCAGATCCTTGCCTCCCCTTGTTTTTCTGTCCTTCGTTGTCGAACTCTCTATTTCCTGTGTTGGTTTATTTTTTGGCTTTCTTTTTTTTTTTTTTTTTTTTTTTTTTTATAATTCCACCGTTACATTCGCTTTAATACAAGTCTGGAAGTGATCAGCACATTGCTACTTTCCTGGATCGGTAAGTTGTCAAAGATGATGGGTTTCGACTCTGCGAATCGAACCGTGTCCTATCAGGTTAGAGCGGAAACTTCTAATACTGTGCGTTTTCCTGTCACAGGGGCTTTATACGATTACCGCCCAGCTTCGAAACCGATATTCAAACTCCCACCGTCGCTTATTACCATTTCGGCGAAATATAATGGTTTCTCTCAAGACGACTGGCTTCGCTGTTGCGACGGCATTGGCTGCCATTGCACAGGCAGACTACATTATCGATCCCAAGAGCGTCCCAAAAACCACACGAGGTATAAATCACCGCCGCATATGAACAATATTCATCAGCCAACTAACAGTGTACGCAGCGGCCTGGTGCCAGGACGAAAAGAGAACCTGCCCTCTCATCTGCCAGCAGACAGAGCCACGCACCACTTTGATCAATGAATGCGACCCGGTTCGTGAAAAGCCTTGGCCCGCTCCCTACCTTGACAATCTCAAAAGATTCGTCCCTTCTCCAAAGGGTTACATGCTAACTTGTACCTAATAGGACACTCTGACCTACGGCTGCCTCTGTGGCAACAACAAGCAACCCAACGTATCTGAGTATAGCTTGACCCTACCATACTTCATTTGCACCGAGTGGGGCAACCAGTGTGTCAAAGAGTGCGATGACAACATCTGTGCCGCGAGCTGTCGCGAAGACCACCCCTGCGGAGCCTCGGACCCGACAAGATCCAACGCAACGTCCACCCTCGAGCCGACTGCCAGCGCGACCAACGGCCCCAACACTGTGTATAGTGGTGTTCCCGGTAGCAACTCTGACTCCGACAAAGGCGACAAGAAGGGAGCTGCGGCTGCTCTTGAAGTTGGTCGGTCGTATGGGCTTGCTGTGGTGCTTGCGGGCTTGTTTACTGGATTTGCGATGCTGTAGGAAGCGACAATATAGGATATGGTTCAAAGAATGATTCCTATGTATGCCGGGCTGGAAGAAAGATATTAGTACAGGAAGATGTCTTTATAATAGTTGCAATAATGGTAATAATAATGGAGATTGCAACTTTCGGCGTTGCGCCAGGTAAAAACTCAACACTAGAGTACAACAGGTTCTCCTGCTCATAGAAGGCACTGTAATAATAGAGTAATGCTTGCGTGTGGTGGTTGAGAACCCGAACACGGCAGATGTACCAACCACCATTTCGGCATCGGCGTCGACATCCCTAGGAGCCAGGACGGTGTGCGGCCGGAAAACAAATGGTACGCTAAATCCTACATGTAATTTTGTTGCGTTCTGAGGCTATCCCGACCGGGTTTCCTTGGCCATGGTCAAGCTCTCAAGTTAGCCGACAACCCTTGCACGACACTAATGCAGAGATGAGCGTGGAGGTCGATAAAGAACAGGCCACGACACGCTCGATGGGGTGCAATACGCCTTCAGTTTGCAGTTCTATGTGACCCGAAAGAGTCTCTAGCTCAAACACCGTTTCGTAAGTCAGTGGCGGTGAGCACCATGGCAATGGCAATGCGGTAGGTTGACCATGAGCTTCCTGATCGGCGGCTGTAAACATGGTAGAAACGCTTGTTAGGCCGTCCTCCAGTCTTTTCAATGCAACATCGGTTCCGTATTATTGTGGATTGAAATATCGTAGAGCCATGCAAAATGATTGGTAACTTGCTGCTGAGGTTATATGGAGGAGAGCATTTGACGTCAAACAGTGTGAGCAAGCCAACGTTGGGCTGCGTGGGTAGCGTCGGCGTATTGTAGTGCAATCACGCGCAGCACAGAGCGCCATTTCCCAATTAGCGCAGTTTTCCGTGCAATGCAACGCTCTGCTTGACTAAAGAGGCAGCGTCGCTACGCCTACACATGTGCCTTGCTTGGAATAAGGGATTACTGTCAAGCACGTGAGCATCGCCCGAGAAGAGAAAATCTACCATTAGTGTCGCATGTCAGCTCTTTATTGACGCTTGTTCCTGTCTGAATGCTCGCAACGCTCCCAGCAACCTCCGCTGCGGGCCGACCCAGTGACGCCATTGCATGCTCGTTCGGGCAAGCTATTGGGGGGCCATTTGTGCCTCATAGTGTGCCACCCAGTATGGACAAGCAGCCGCTTGATTGGGCCACGGGGACAGCAGGAGATGGAACCTGGGCGCCTCTTTGTAGCCTCGGGAACATATTACAGCCGTATGTATGTAGCGTGAATCTTATTGTGTCCTGCTAACTGAAGACGCGAAAGAACTGGTCCGTACAGAATATAATAATAAGAAGAAGAATGATGATAATAATAGTACTCATACAAGAGACAGCGTGTGCCTGGAATATGAGGTCAAGGAACGCGCACCAGGACCCTGGACAAGCTCTGTAATTCCGCTGCAGAAACCTCCCCAACGACATCTTCCCAGGCGCTTCACGTGCTGAGGCGGCGGCGCCCCTTACCCTTCCCCACCATCTCTACGGGGCACTTCCCGAGGCTCGACAAGGCGTCGGTCAGCGTCTTTTTTTTTTTTCTGCAGGTGCATTTGCCCTGGATAGACTGGCCAAAGAACGTGCTCCGTGGCCGACCGGAGCACTAAACTATAGTAGGGATTAGCGCTAGCGCCGCCCACGCAGGGGGCTGATGCCACTCCAAGACCTCGTGCAGCGAATCGATTCTTGCAGCTCGTGCATGTTGGCCTTTCTCAACAATCCTACCCGCTGCCGCTCCTCTCCTGGGACCCGGAAATCTGCAACCTGCCTCTGCCTCTCGTCCGCCCAGCCTCTACCACCCACGCACGTCTTGTACGTCGCTTGTGCCTGTGTTATATCTTGATAGCCCCCCCGCCGGCTCTCTCCGGATTTCTTTCATCATGTCTGGCAACGAGTCGTTACCGCTATTCCACGAAACAGGCGAGAGTAGCAGCTCTGCCCAGGGCCCTACCGACAACATGGCCGCCAACTCCAGTACGTCATGCTCCCCTTTCCCATGCATCACTGCCTTTTTTCCCCCCTTCCCTTGCCGCTGCAGATCCGATCCCGCCAAGTGAGGGCACGTGGGTGTAGGCGATATTGACCTTGCCATAGGAAAAGCAACCATCGAATGCATTTCGGACGAAGCTCTCATTCATCTCAAGTCCTACAAGTACTCTAGCGTCGACAAATCTCCCGTCTCCAAGTATATTCTCGGCCCCTGGGTATGCAGCTTCCTACCACCCACCCACCCCCGCCCCTCTCCAACCCGAGCTCGAACTGCTCCAACGCTGGAGCTATTCAGTCAACCAATCTCGACTTCTCGAAAGTTACAAAGCTGACATATACTTGCTCCTGCTATAGTGGAATACCTTTGTCGAGTTCCTGCCGCTATGGATCGCCCCCAACATGGTGACCCTGCTCGGGTTCTTCTTCATCCTGGGTAACGTCGGCTTGCTCGTCATTTTCATGCCTGACCTAATTGGCCCTGTACGTTGCGCTTGATATAAAAAAGGCCCGTCCCAACAGTTTCATACTAATAATACCTACAGGGACCTGCTTGGCTATACTTTAGCTTTGCTTTTGGCCTCTTCATGTATCAGACAATGGACAATGTCGACGGCAAGCAAGCTCGCAGAACCGGAACCTCGAGCGGCCTCGGCGAACTCTTTGACCACGGCATCGACTCTCTCAACTGCACCCTCGCCAGTTTGCTCGAAACCGCCGCCCTCGGACTGGGAACCAGCCCGGCTGGTGTCTTCACCGCGCTGTGCCCTTGCATTCCCATGTACTTCTCTACCTGGGAGACGTATCACACCCACACGCTTTACCTCGGCTTCATCAATGGCCCGACGGAAGGTCTCCTCATTGCCTGCTCCCTCATGATCATATCTGGCATTTTCGGTACCGAGCTGTGGCACAAGCCCCTCGCCAACATGCTAGGCGGCCATTTTGCTGGTCTGGCTGAGATGCTTGGTGAGACGTCCTTCCGAGACATCTGGGTTCCGGTTATCTTCGTCTCCATGATCGCTTGTCATATTCCCTTTTGTATCTACAATGTTGCCCAGGCTCGTCGTCGACAGGGTCTCCCTGTTGCTCCCGTCCTTCTCGAGCTTACGCCAATGGCTGTTTTCACGTTTGCCATCACCGCTTGGCTCGGCTCACCCTACAGCACTCTGATGGCAAACAACCACCTGGTCCTATTCTGCCTCACCATGTCTTTTGTCTTTGGCCGCATGACTACCAAGATGATTCTCGCCCATCTTACCCGCCAACCATTCCCTTACTGGACTGTGATGCTGTGGCCCCTTGTTGGTGGATGCTTCCTTGGTAACATGCCACGCCTTGGCCTCCCGCAACTGAGCGCCACCCTCGAACTTTACTACCTCTGGGGGTACCTGATTTTTGCCGCAATTGTTTACTTCCGCTGGGCATATGTTGTCATCAACGCTATTTGCAATTTCCTCGGCATCAATGCACTTACCATCCCCAAGGATAAGCAGATTGCCAACAAGCAAGCACAGAGCGCCACCAAGCTGCATTAAAGGGCGACAATTTGGATTCTACGACAGCGTCTCTTACACTTTACCTCAGCAGGATACTATCTTTTCAACAGAAGATGGTGTCTTTCGTCTCGACAGGCACATTACTGAAAACCCTGGTAGTCCAAGACATTCAGCGTCTTTTCCGGTTAGTTCTTCAACGTTTCGTTCGAGATAATTAGATTTGGCCCTACACAAGGGATTGTGAGACTTTATGCATTCTTCCGGCGTATGGGAGATTTTTTTGACAGCCATTTTGTAGCTGAATACTTGTACATATTCTTTATCTCTTATTGTAATTGATGCTCCATGCGAGAGCGAATCAAAGTACACGTCTCCAAGCCTTGATAATGTGAATCGCGTCACGTATGCTGTCTTCCTTCAGACCAGAAAAAATAATGGATTAATTACTGCTTGTAGCTAAGTACTGTTACTATCGTCTACTGTCTGATGGTCGTTGTGTTGGTGGCTGGCAGCGTAGTGAAGGTATGCCCCACCAGTAGTTAGCTCGGCATGAGCCGCCATTCGAAGGGGCCAAGTGTTCCACAGACGACACCAGTTGTCCAACTTCCGCGTCCTCTCTCACCCGCATTATCCCCTCTCAGGTCACAGATCATTCTACGCTGGACGTGGAGGACTGACCGATCTGAAGTTCCGCCAAGCAATGCGCTCCTATTCGTCCCGGACTTGACGCAAAAATAGCCGACACGATGCGCTCACTCGGCGGTCTACTGTTGACATTTGGCGTGGCAGCCCTCTCCGCCGCAAACGCGCTGACAAGCGCGACGTTAACCGACGATGACCTGCGAAATATCCCCTCGCCAGGCGACGATTTTAACATCAAAGATGGCAAACTTCTGGCTCCAATATTGATACCCCGAGTACCCGGCACCGAGGGCCAGGTCAAGGCCCAACAGCACTTTGTCGACTTCTTCAAAGCGAGCCTACCCGAGTGGGAGATGTCATGGCAGAATTCGACGTCCAAGACGCCCGTGACCGGCGATAGAGATGTACCGTTTGCGAATCTGATATTCCGACGCGATCCTCCTTGGGCAGAGACGGGAGACGTAAGCCGACTGACGCTGGTGGCGCATTACGATAGCAAATATTCACCAGAGGGATTCATTGGCGCTACGGACAGTGCAGCACCCTGCGCGATGCTCATGCACGTTGCGAGAAGTATAGAGGAGGCACTCAAGTCCAAGTGGAAGGAGATGGAGGAGAATGGAGAGGGGGATACGTCGCTGGAGCCGGCTGTTGGCGTTCAGATCCTCTTCCTGGATGGCGAGGAGGCGTTTTTGAGATGGACAAACGACGATTCGTTATACGGAGCACGGTAAGCTGACAGCGCAATGCGCGAGTTATGGAGTGGATAAAAGAGAACTAACCAATGATACAGATCACTGGCTGCGCAATGGGAAGATGATTTTCACGCTGCCATGTCCATGTTCCGAACGCCGCTCAGCTCGATAAGCCTCTTTGTCCTTCTCGATCTTCTGGGCGCGCCAAACCCCACAATACCATCGTATTTCCTCACGACGCACTGGGCGTATAAAAAGATGGCCAATATGGAAAAGAGACTACGGGATCTAAACTTGCTAGAGGCCAAGGCCCGTAAGCCGTTCTTGCCAGATGGCGACAAGAAGTCTGACGATAGCCGCGGCTGGAAATTTGGCATGCAAGACGACCATATTCCCTTTATGCACCGTGGTGTCGATATCCTGCACATGATTACCAACCCGTTCCCGGATGTGTGGCATAAGATGGAGGATGATGGAGAGCATCTCCATATGCCTACCACGCGGGACTGGGCAAAGATTGTTACGGCGTTTACGGCAGAGTGGATGGAGTTAGGAGGACATTTACCCCAGATTGCTTCGAAGAGAGAAAAAAGGAGTGCGACGGCGGCTTTGGAAGGTGAACGGACAGAGCTGTGACTCGGAGGATGGTGGCGGAAGAAGATGGCATAGTAGTGTATATATTTGATCCATGTGTGCCATGTTCCGGCAAAATTACGGAGGGCCAAGCCAAAGTATAGAATTATAAATTTCAATATTCGCGTCCAATGTATTTTATAAAACTTCTATATTTTTATGATCAAGGAAATGCTCCTTGTTCCGCTGTTCGCTGTAGTCTCACAACTTGAGAGCCGAAGAGTGGGGCCATCCCTGGCCAATCAGTACCTAGTAGCGCGCAACAGCAACCACGTAACCATTTTGGCTGAGCTCCCCTAGCTGTCTGTCCTCTTTGGCGCTCGACCTCTCCGATAAACCTCCAAACAGCCAATTCACTTCACAACGATGCGCTTCTTCAAGGCCACGACGCTACTGGCCCTTTTGGGCGCGGCGAATGCTGCTTCGTCATGGGGATTTAAGGATGGTTCGGTAACTGTGTCTTCCAAGGGTGCGGAGGACGTGGTCGAGAAGTGAGTTTTGGTGAAGCACACGCTTGCTGCTGTATAGCATGCAGTTGCACGTTGAAGCCTGGTTTTGGGGCCCAATTGCTAACGATTTGTGCCTTTAATTACAGGTTTACGTCGACTGAGCGAATTAAAAAGGACCTGACGCTGGGCCAGGCCGGCTCAATCAAGGTTGCGCTGACGACGGAAGAAGGGTCCAAGGCCAAGCGCGCCCACCAAGCGTTCCTTGTACTTAAGGAGAAGTCGACAGGGCTGGAAGCTCCTTTTCCTTTGACGGTGAAGGATTCTGAAAAAGCAACATTGAAGATTGTACGTATCTACAGGACTGAGGATATTGAGTTGGAGCAGAAAGCTGACTGCGATGACCTGTTTGCGCAGAGCCAAAAAGACCTCCCGATCCAACACGCCAGCTCCGAGTCGCCGCTCGAAGCCAGCATCATCGTTGGCTCCTTTGGCACGTCCGAAGCCGCCATCACGCCCGCTTTCGATATCAAACTGCAGCGCGAGTCTGCCAGCGCCGTGCCAACCTACGAGAAGCCGATGCGATATGGCAAGCTTGCCGAGATTCACCACATCTTCAAGGCAGATCCCCAGAGCCCGCCCAAGATTTTCTCGCTGGTGTTTGCCACTGCTGTGCTGGGCACTATCCCCGCACTCTTCATTGCGGTAAGTGTTGCTGGAAAGAATACGTCGTGATGCGCTGCAACAAAGATGTAGATGGACTAATGATTGCACAGTGGGTTGTTCTCGGCGCCAACTTGAACCACATTCTGCCTGCGCTCAATGCCGCGCCCATCGCTCACGGATGGTTCTTCGGCTCTATTATTACCATGGAGGGCGTGTTTGTTCTTTACTACACCCGGTGGAACTTGTTCCAAACGCTGCCGGCCATGGCTTTGGTTGGTGTCTTTGCCTTCTTGAGCGGCAACAAGGCCCTGGCCGAGGTCCAGCATCGTCGTCTGGCTGGAAAGCGATGAATGTAGCAAGTTTTAGAGTAGGGTCTTTATTCAAGCACAGGGGCCGGGCCGCAAGACCACCGAGCTTGAGATGGAGAAGCCGGGGAGCCGCTCACGGCTCACGGCTCACGGCAAAGAGATCCATGATCCAAAGTCGTCGGCGGGTAAGGGTATTTGTGTGTAAAAGAGGGTAACAAATTATGTAAAATACTACTAAAAGGTTCTGGTACTGCAAAATAAAATCAGTCGGTTATAGATTTGCAAGAATTGAGCCCAAAGAAGTAAAGAGTCATTCCCACAGAGTGATAAGTCAAGGCCATGTACTTGCGCCATAGCCGAGGTTACGGAGCCATCCTGGCCACCAAGAACGGAGCCCGTTGTAGGCGCCGAGCAATCCGCTCCCGCTCCTCGTGGGGTCCAGTAGCTCGGGAGAAAATCACCGCCGCGGTAAAGACTGTGTGCCTATCTCGCTTTCGCCTGTCCACTGTTCGTTTCTTGTCTGTGTACCTAGGAGCTTGAACTGACCCCGGATTCCAAGGACCGTGATTCTGTAGCCGATGCCATTCTTGGCATAGACAGACGTCGAACCTTACCCCAGTTCTGTGTTCTGCCCTTTCCCATTCTCCGCACCCGGCTCCTTGCTACAGCAGGTGCTTTTGAGTTTGCGGGGAAGTCGGTTGGCACTTGTCTATATAGCCTTAAAACTTGCCCCGTCACATACCCTTAGTGGACTACTTTTAGGTACTTTGTGTGTTCTGGTGTCCTGTAGGTGTTAGTGGCAGAGAAACATTTAGGTACAGTCCCTCCATTCTCGGCACAGTGACGACCCGGCTTTGGTTTGGCGCCGCACGCCACCTAGATCCCCCGGCTCTATAATACTGCACCGCCGGCCGAGCCAACGGCATTCGCACCTTTTGCGACAGACTTTATTGGCGATTCGCTGAGAATTGGAGTTGCCAAACCACAATTTACGAAACCATGGCGAAAGAGTAAGTGATTTGCAATCCCATGTTCTTGTCGTTTATCCTTGGCTTCTTGTGAATTGCTTCGATTTTGCGCAAGGGGCCCTGCCGCTCACTTTGGAAACTTTGCGCGTGACTGCCTCGGCTTTTCATCAACAACCCGTCCGCTAACGCTGCGAAACAGAGTGTTGAACTTCCCGACGGTGGAAGAGACGCTGAACCACCCGGCGTATCCGTCGACAGTATGGGATCTCCAGCCGGATCGTAAGGGAAAGGCCAGCGTTGCCAAGGACCGAGGCGGACCGGTTGAACTGTCATGGGAGATTCACGGCATGGGGCCTGTCAAGATGATAGTGAGTATCTCGCCCTTCCCCGCAGCCTCAGTTTATGAAAAACAATGAAAAAGAATCATCTCACATATGAAAGAACAAACACAACTGACACAATCTGCACTCTACTCTAGCTTCTTATGGGATTAGCAGGAGCCAAAACTGCATGGCAGCGACAGACGAGGTACTTTGGCCATGACCACGCTGACAAGTACACCGTCCTAATCCTAGACAACCGCGGCATTGGCGAGAGTGACAAGCCATTGGCACGCTACACGACGAGCGACATGGCCCAAGACGTCATTGAGCTGCTCGACCAGGTAGGCTGGGTAGACGAGCGCTCCGTCAACCTGGTGGGCATCTCGCTCGGCGGCATGATTGCGCAAGAAGTCGCCTGCGCCATCCCCACGCGCCTCCAGTCGCTCTCGCTGCTGTCCACCACCGCCTCGTTTGAGAGCAACAAGCGCCCGCTGGACAGCATGCTCGACAGCGTCAACATGGTGATTCCCAAGACGGAGGAGCGCAGCGTCGCCGACACGGCCCGCAAGCTCTTCGCCGACGAGTGGCTTACCGCCCCCGACCAGGAGGATCTGCCGTCACCAAAGACGACGCCCAAGTGCAGGCCGTCGCCGACCGTTGCGGCCGACAGCGGCGTCACCTCTGGCAGCCCGGATGGCGAGTATCTGCGCTTTGATAGCAACTTTCAGCGTTTTCAGGCGCAGGAGCTCATGAAGCGCCACACACCGGGCTTCTTTACCAGGCAGGGCTTCCTGTGTCAGCTCATGGCTGCTGCGGGACATCGCAAGTCGGCGTCGCAGCTGCGTGAAATGGCGGACCGAGTGGGTAGGGATAGGATCCTGATTATCCACGGGACGCGCGATGGCATGATTGCTGTGACGAACGGGGAGAAGCTCATCAAGATGATTAAGCCCGTTGTTGGCCTGATTGTTGATGGGATGGGCCATGCGCCCATCATGGATCGTTCAAAGTGGCTTATTGCGCTTCTTGAAGACCGGTTGGCCGCGTGTACGAAGCTGGATGCAAAAATTTAGAGAGGCGCTGCGATTGCGGTGATGGGTCGATGTTGGCGTTCACTCTGGTGAAGCGAGATGTTCTTTGGATTTAGTGGTTATGTGGTTTTCTTGTTCTATTGTTCACTTTTACTTTTTTATGTGGCTATGGGATGCATTGTTTTTTTTTCCCGTTATTTTAGTTGTTGTAGGCTTCTTGTACAACATATGACCTCACAAACACTTTTGTGTACCCCCTAGTCATTGCGTTTCTTTGCCCTTGTGACTGTAACACTGCTTAGGGTATTACGAGACCGTTCTTGCTGAGGTTCTTCTCATCCAGCTGGTTCTTCTGATCCACACCGCTCGAGACGGCATTCGCGCGGTAGTTGAACAGGTAGTAGTGCAGCTGGCCGTCACCACCGCCAAACTTTTGCTGCTCCAGGAACAGACCGTTATCCATGAGAGACAGCGCGTTGAATACATCAAACTTGGCGCGCTTCGCCATGATGAGTGCGTCGTTTATCAAGGCGTTGAGTCGTGTCTTGAGCGCGGCACGGTCTTCCGGTACCTTAAGCCCAGTCTCACTGGCGTAGTAGAAGAGATAGGCGACGCGAATAACCTTGTGCTTTGGGTTTCTGATGACAGAAGACTCTACGCAGTAGAAAGAGAAGAAGTCGGTAATCTTCTTCTTGGCGTCCTTTTTATGAAACTCCGTTAGCTCTCCTGACGCCACATATAGATCAAAGCTTTCGGTTTACTTACCTCGACAACATATGTCCACACGACTTGCTCACCGCTGGGCTCCACCTTGGGAACAAACCAGTGGTCGACTTCGTCTCTTGTCATTTCAGGAGCCATGTCGAATCTGGTAGAGTAGCGCTTCTGCAGATCAAGGACGGCATCGACATCCTTGGGCTCCATCGGGCGAAGACCATTTGTAGAAGGATTCTCCGGTAGGGCATATTTGCGAACCTGGTACTGGGGCTTGCTTCCAGCCGGCAGCGGGCTGAAGCCGCACTCGTACAGCTTTTGCCAGTTGAGAGCACGGTGGAAGTATCTGCAAGTGCTAACGGGCTTGGGAAGCACAATTCCTGCAGTGTAAAGGCCCTGCCAGATACCCTCCAGGTTGCTCAATCGGGTGATTTCCTTGATAAGAACTGGCGCCAGGCGCTTACCACGAAGCTTCTTGTGTATACACAAGAAATTGACTTCGGACGAGGTAAAGACGTTTTCACGCACGCGAACGTGTACGGGAACGGCAGAAATGAAGGCCACGAGCTTGCGCGACTGCGAAGCGCGAACACCGACGTGGTATCTCTTGTTCCAACCAGGAGCCATCATCACCCTGTGTTCTAAATTAGCATTTAGACACAAAAAATGCACAAGATGCCACAACTTACCATCGCAGAATTGAAGGGGAATAATTGAATCGGAATGTCGAATCGTCGTCCTCGACGTAATGACCATTGAGCAGCTCGTAGACTTCCTTAATTTCCTCCTCGCTCTTCAGGTCCATTGTCACCCACTCAAAGCCCGGGATGAGCGGCGCAGGCTCTTTGGGGATTTCATCCACAGTTTGAACCCTCAAAGGTCCCTCCTTGACAGCCTTCTCATCTTCTCCAAACCGGGGCACAGGCTGGGTTTGCCAGAACTTGTACGACGCCATGTCCTTGACGTTCTTTCCGCTTGCCGCAAGGCCAGACATGATGTCGGACAGGTTTAGATTCCGGAGCATATCGGCAGCCTGCTCGGTCGAAGGGTTCGGGTTTCCAGAGGCCTGGGCGACCTCGTTGGCCAGAGCCGGGTTCAGAGCCATGAGCTCCTGAAGCTGCTGCGGCGACAAGTTATTGAGCGCCTTCTTCATGTCTTCTTCCTGCTTGGCGTTGGCAGCACCCTCGCCACCTGTGGCAGGGTTTTTGCCTTTGCTATCGTCCGCAGACATGTTGAATCGGTCGGATCTGGTGTTGTCGCGGCTCGAATGCGGGATTGGTCGGCGACAGTGAGGTTGGAGCTTTGGCGATGAAGTTTGGTGGGGTTTGCGCAGGATGCGGGCAAAAGAAATGGCGGGGCACAGATATGTTGAGGTGGCCCTGTGCCTGGCGCGGCATCTGATACCCGCAACCCTTGATTTGGGCAGGCAGATGCTTTGCACTATCGAAAAGAAGGGCAGATTTACACGAGCGAGCAATCTTCTATGGAATTATAAGACTACACGATTTATTAAGGTATATGATCTATTTTCCCTTTGTTACAAGTAGCCGCTCACAAGTATGGATTCGTGTTTGAGCTCAGCATATGGTCGTGTGACCATCAAACATGGCCTTTGTGGCAGTAGAATATATACAATGTGACATTCAAGTTTTCTAGGCATACGTAGTACCTTCCAGGTCAAACGACCGCATAATTGCCAGCATAACTGCAGATGCGCCCATAATGCCATTATGCCCTTGGATAATGTTAGCTTGGCCTCGACCAACTTAGGAAACGTGTCAAAACTTACCACCGTAACGAATCAGCTCTTGTCGAATGATCATGTCTGGTTCCGAATTCCACGTTGTCACAAAAGCATCCTTTCCTTTATGAATGGTTCGCTGTTCTTTCTGGGCTTCAAACTCGGCATCGTCCAGCCCTCCCGCTACCTCATTCGCAGCAGCCTTGAATAACTTGTTGTCCTCTATCCAAGGAATATCCTTGTCGTTTTTGGAATGCAAAATGTTTAGCCTGAGACGAGTATGCGTATGGCGAACAATGTTTGCGAGGCGATCGGCAGAATGCCACTTGTCGACAACAAAGCGTTCGAGGGCTCTCATAAAAGCCGGCCAGTAACCAAATGGTCCCGTTAGCGGAATTAGTCCGAGAATGCGGTATCCTGCTATCATTGTTGCCAAGTCACTAAAGCCTGCTACAAGAACGATGCCCGCAAATTCGACGCCTTGTATAGCGTATTTCTCAGCGACACCAGACGCGACGGCTGTGCCCAAGCTTTGCCCGAGCAGGACAATTTGCTGCGGTGAAATTCCGACGTCTTTCATTGTCCACTCTAGAAGCGTCGTTGCATCTTGGATAAGACCCTGCTCGTTGGGAGCGCCAGATGAGTGTCCAAACCCGCGGTAGTCAATGGCAAGAACATGATATGATGACGTGTCGGTCAGCGCATGGTAGCTGTCCGGTCGAATAGCCTGTGCAATGTGCCCAGCATTCTTTAAAAGAGTTAGTGAGGTTCAAAGATTTCTCAGAAAAGAAGGCCCTACTCCATGAACTAAAGCTTAGTTAGCGGCTGACTGCAAGAGATGTTTAACTCAGGGCTGACTTGCATGAGATGACTAGCTTTGACTTTGGATCGCTTTTAAGGATTCGAAATGCCTCAGTTTTTGTAAAGTCTTGCGATAAGCCGACAGGCTGTTCTGAGATAGCTCGTTCATGCTTAAGATACAAAGGCAGGGGCATGATATGCCAGGCATAAATTTCCTCTCCGTCCGCAGTGTGGAGGTAGAAAGGCGTCACTTGGTTTTCTAAACAATGCAATTAGTATTTTTTTGGGCGAGCAACGAAATACGTCAGCTCACTAGCAAATCCCCAGTACTCGGGATTATTCACATCATAAAGGAACAGTGTGTTGAACTTATGAGCGTAGAGGAAGCTGGAGAGCATTGTTAGTAGTCATGTAAGACGGGCAGAGTTGCGATACCGGTAAAATTACTGTCGTTGAAAGAATGGCACTGTTGAAATGCCTAGAAATACTGAGTAAATGGCAAATGGTGCGGCGATGAGGGACATGGCGGCCACCAGCACCGAGTTTCCCACCGAAAGAGGCATTGTGAATTTGGGGCGCGGCGGAGCGCGCGACGCGGTGAATCGAATTAGGAATAAAGCGAATCAGGCAGTTGACAAATATGAGTGCAAGAAGCCAGGTTCTGTTACCGCTTTGCCGCTGACAGAAAGGCGCGGGCAGCTATGTCGACGTCAAACAAGGCGAGTCCACGCCAAATCAGGGTCAAAGAAGAGCATGTGCAAGCTAGTTTTGTGGCGTCTTGTCGCGAGCTCCAGAAACAGCAACTAATCTGCACTCGGGGTTTTCTTATTATCGCCCAGCTAGTAAATATTTTACAGAAATCATTCAAGATAATAGGCCGTATTGACTGCGTCTCAGAATCAATTCTCCGTGCCTGCATGAATACACGAGTACCAATTCTTAACAGGGCTTGTCTAATTAAGTACCTGACCCAAACCGTTCCAACGCGCTCTGGCCACGAGAGCAAGGTGGGCTGCGGCTGCTGCGTGTGGAGCGCAGTCCGGTGTGGCTGGGCCGACAACTCCGCCCTTTCTGCAGACCAATCACGCTTCTTTCTGCGCCAACCTCAAGACGAGACGCTGCCATCTTCTCCCAGCTTCTCCTTGGCCTTGCAGTGCTGTCTCTGCTTCACGCTCTTCTGCGCGTTGCCCTTCTAGACCTCGCAGCTTGCTCTGCACGGCTTAGACCATGAGCTGGCCGTTTCTCATCGTGTAGTTCGCTAGTCAGCATCGTCCCGTCGCGATGGACAGGAAGAGACGGCTGCCGCCTCGTGCGGCAGCTCGCGCCGAACAAGAGCAGCAGGCCAAAAGACGCAGCACTCGACAACGAACCCCGACGCCTCCTCCTCCTGAGCCTGTCGTTGAAGAAGCTCCTCCGACGCCGTCGCCGCCGCCAGCACCGCCGCTGCCTACGTCGATCGAGCCTGGCAAGCCGTTGCCCACCATCGAGATTCCGCAGCCAGAGGACCTGTCGCTTGAGGATTACCAATCAATACAAGAGAGGTTTGTAGCACCTTCGACATTCGAAGAGCCAGATGAATAGCTCCAGAGCCGTAGCTAATACCCCAAATCTACAGTGGTGTCCTAACCGAGTCGCTGGCGCGCTCTCGACAGAAATGGATCAGCGAAGGCCTCTTCGAAAAGTACTGGACAAAGCCGCACAAGCGCAAGGGAGTTATGATCGAGGACCCCAAGAACCCCCCAAAGGATTCGATGACAAAAGTCGGCGCGGTGACAATCACTATTGAGCCTCACATCATTGAAGCGACAATGTACGCTGTCAAAGGCCCCAAACCGCGTCCCCCACCACCGCAGCAAGAAAAGACTCAGCAGCAGCGACCGCCGCAACAGCAGCCTCCCGCTCGTCCCATCATCCAATACGGGCCGGCGAATGGCTCAATGCCACCGCCACCATCTCCTATGCCAGTTGCGCGATCTCCGAGCATAACACCTCAAGCCAACAGACCCGCCACAGCCTCTGGGTCAGCTCAAAACTCGCCCCGGCCGTCCCCAGCTCCTCATCACCAAGCGTCTACCGTGCGGCAGAGTCCAAGTCCTGCGTCATCTGCACCGTCTGCACAGCCGGGCGGCCAGGGAACGTTGCCCAGTCCGAACGCCGGTCAGCGGCCCTCACCTGGTCCAAATGTATCGCCGGTATCTAGCGCTCAGCCCCAGACTCAACGACCAGGTGCGGCTACTTCGGCTACAGCTCCGTCACCAAAGCCAGCTGCTTCTGCTGCAGCACGTTCTACGAATGCGTCATCGCCTACTCCGCCCGCTTCGACATCACAACAAGGCGCTGCCAAAAAACCTTCAACAACTCCGGGCCAGAGCCCTGCCCCTGCTCCAGCGAAGCCCGCCGCGAACGATCCAGTTATAGCACTGCTAGCCCAAAAAGCCTCTGGAGACCCCGAGTTGCGCGATCTCATGAAACGTGTCGCAGTCGGTCAGGCAAAGGATGGCGAGCTGGCACACTTTCAGAAAATCATCGACCAGCTCAACGCCGAATACAAGCGCAAAGGTGGTCAGCAAGGCCCGTCTGCGGATAGGCTACTTGTAGATGGGAGAACTGTCAAGTACTTTGCGGATGAAGTACGAACCATACTGGACATCGTATTGGCCTCCAACCCGAACCAAAAATCCACGGAGCTAAGACCTCCGCCTGGAAGTGATCCGCTGGTGGTGCTTCTTGTCAAGACAGCCCTGGAAGACCAGCGAACTAGGGACATGATACGAAGAATAGCGGAAGGTCGTCCTGGATTCACAGACGCCACCGATCTTAAAGAAATCCTGGATCGTCTGCATAGAGATGCCAAGACGATACCACAAGGCATTGGCTCACAGCCTCCAGCCAGGCAAGTAGCACCAAACGGTGCCGTTCCTAACGGACCTCAAGCAAGGCCACATCAGCCTCAGGTGCAGGCTCCGAACCCACAAGCTTTGCGTTCAAAGGGGCCGCCGCCGTCTAACAGGCCCGATGTTGCGGCCGTTGTATTTGATTTCGGAACCGGTGATCGATACCTCTTCCCGAAGTATAGCATATTGGAATACTTGCCAACCGCGTCCGGCCAGCAGGTATTGGCGTCGTTCTTGATTGTGCGGAAAGGAAGCATCTCAGAATACGGTGGAGACCCGGAGCTTGACTACTATCAGCCCGTTACCATTCGTCTACAGACTCCAACTGGCCGCCATTTAGAGAATCTGGCAAGGGTCGTGGCTCCCCAGGACGAGGTACGCCGCTATATGGATGATGTTATGGATAATATGACCAGGGCGGAATATGTATTACTGGCCATGCGCCTGCCTCGAACTCTTCAAGACAGTGACGAGGAACAGAGCGAGGCGGCTGCTGAGAAAAAGAGCCCGTCGCCGCAGACACTGCTCGAACAAACAAAGCTAGGACGACCGCAGGTGCTCTGGGGTGCCAAGCCAAATATTAACAGCGGATCTAATGCAGCAACGCCAAGGTCGCATCTGCCTGATCCCGAAGAGGAAGAACAGCAAAGATATCAGCGGCTGATTCGATCAGTGGAAGAAAAGGAGTATGAGTATGTATGATTGGGATGACAGGATGTCTCACTTGAGCGATTACAGCAACCAGCTCGGCTTTTACTGGTGCAATTGAATTTTTGGGGAAACGGGAGCCCAGGCAAGCTCTAGGGTGTCTGTTATGATTGGCGTTGTCTGGCGGGGAGTTTATGAGATAAATGATCGTGTATATAAAGCATGCATAACCATAATTCATGGCTTTCATGACCATCTTGTGCAGTCTTCTCATTGTAAGCTCCACAGTGCCAACTCATTGTAATTCAAAACATTGTAAACTGCAAGGCAATACCTGTATTAGCTGTTGCTTCATCTTGGCTAGCTTGCGCCTCGCCTCCGTCCCGCTGAGCTTCTTGGAGGAGTCGCCCCACAGTGACGTTGGCTGCCTAGTTGAGCTTTGCGCACCCTCCCACCTGAACGAGCTGTTAGCTGTAGCTTTCTTCAAATACGAATCACTACCCAGCATCTTTACTCCAACACTGACGTTAATTGCATCCAAACTACATCTTCGGATGGTGCGGGAAGTACCGCTCCAGGCTAATATACTGTAAAGATGGGACAAGCCCTTTCAGACGAGCAGCCGCAGAGTCGGTCAAGGGAGCAGCTCATGAATGAACTCGTAAGGCACCCGCATCGTCACAATCATCACCATCAAATTCAGCCATGCTAATGCGCAATTACAGGCCCATAGGTTCAAAGATAAATGTTTCACATCGTTAGAATTCTATTCTCTAAAAGATGTGTTTAAAAGCTTGTCCGACCACCAGGGCTCCATGTCGTACCTGAAGGAGGATACCATTGCTAGGTTCTTGGAGATTCCTGATATACTTGGCGCCTCGCCCGTCCTTTTTCAGATGGTATCGTATTTAGGCGCATTTCCTTTTCTGCAGGAGGCTCCGGTCATATTGGAGCTGCCGCAGCTAATCATGGTCGTCGTTATCATGACAGAGAGGTATAGACGAGTGCTGGCGCGGGGCTCTACGGACCGTACAAAACTGCTATTTAAGAGTTTGGCTGTTTACGATCGTAAAGTCTCGGCTGCGAGTGTTGCATCGCCACCTCAAAGCCCGACGGAGCTGAGAGCTCGGGCTGGCAGTACCTCAGCGGGCTTCGCTGTCGATGAACCGGGCGAGGATCTGGACGACGAAGCCGACGATGATTTGGTCCTCACTGCATTCGAGCTTCTTGATGTGAGCGAGGCAGTAAAGCAAGGAAACGCACCCGAGTTTCACGGTGCAATTATACCCACGGATAACTTTCGCAAACTATTGATGCTACTACTTCTCATCGCTCCATTGGGCGCGCAAGAAAGCCTCTCCCAATATTCAAACAGAGTCATTGACGACAATCTAGAGCATCTACGCTCTTCAGCAGAAAACATTCTCGCGTCCTTTGTCAATGTGGAGTCATCGCCTGGTGTACGGTACAGCGATTTCAAAAGGCTGATTCCTGTACTTACGCCAAACCTCTTTAACGGATTCAACAACTTATTCGAACACTTTCTATTCTCCAAGAATATGGATCTCTCTAAATACAAGGGTGATAATGAAAAGGATGTCGATGCCCCCAAAATGGCACAACCCCTGATATTGAATAATGGAGAAATCATGACTGGCCATCTCCTGTCGCAGATATCAGTGTTTCTCCCAGGATCAGACCTGTTCCGCCGAGTCAGGCTTTTGTACTCAGGAAACGATTCCGGGTTCTCAACAGGAAGCTTCGAATCCAAAGTCTTCAATTGGAGGGCGCCAACTCTGCTCCTGGTGAGTGGAAGTAGACTAAATGATGTTCCTCAAGGCGGACAAGAAACGGCATTTGCGGACTCCCTCCCACCAAAGAGGTTTCCCAACGGCAGCAAAAAGAACCGTGTTACGTACGGTGTCTATATAAGAGAGCCATGGAAACATACTCACAAGGAATGTTTTGGCGATTCGGAAACAGTCCTCTTCCAGCTCGAGCCTTACCACGATGTATTTGCCGCCTCGACACTCAACACGGACTATGTTACCTTTACAAAAGCACCATCCAACCAACCCTGTATGGCATTTGGATGTCCGCATCCCAAACCAACGCAAGCGCATCGCAAGGGCGGAACCTTTCCACTGGGAGCGGTTTCGCTCTTGCTAGACGATTCATTTGAGCATGGCGTGTTCAACCACGATTACACCTCTCGAGGCGGAGCCTTCCATAATAGCGAAACCAGAAAGCATAACTTTCAAGACCGATTCCAAATCGAGCGTTTAGAAGTTTGGGGCTGTGGTGGCGACAAAGAGGCTCAAGCTCAAGCCGAAAGGTGGGCTTGGGAGGCTCGCGAGGCAGAAGCACGGCGAAAAATCAATCTCGGCACTGGAGACCAAGCAGCTGATCGCGCATTGCTCGAGATGGCCGGCCTCGTGGGCAACAGTCGCAGTGGTGGCTCCATGTCATAGCTTTGTCTCTTGCTTTTCCTATAAAATCAGTAGCCTGTCTCTGACGTGAAAAAAGAGGATCGTGCCGCTTTTGCTATTATTTTGTGTATTTGCTTTATATATGACCGCTGGCCGGGAGTAGAGCGCGACATGACAGCCGCAGTATATCGTACAAGAATCAGTTTTGGCGACTTGATAGCCGCAATATGTCGTACAAGTATCCTTTTGAAGCACAAGTGCATTTTCCACCAGTAAACGCCAAATCCAACGGAACCCTCGAATAGTATCATTTCTTTGGCTCCTCTTCGTCCCTTTTCTTCTTTGAAGCCACGGCCTCGCCAATTGCTCCCAGCGAGCTTCTCGGGTTATCTCTCTTCTTCTTATCGGCTGCCGTCTCCAGCTTGTTATCTCTCTCCTCGGCCTCGGCAGCTTCAGCCGCGGCCTTTTCGCCAGCAGACCAGAGTCCCATCTTGCCGAGAATACCGCCGGTGTGTTCCTTGTCCTCATCTGCGCCAGGGCTTGCGTCAGCTTCCGCAGAATCGCTGGCCTTTTGCTGCTGCTGCTTCTGTGCGCGCTGCTGCAACCTGGCTCGGAGGGCCTTTTCCTCCTCGTCTCGGATCTCGAGCTCGCGGATCCAGCTCTGGCGCTTGACCTCTGCGTCGTGCTGCTCCTTGATCTTGCGCAGCTCCTTGGTCTTCTGGCGATCCTGGCTATAGTACATGCTGCCGGCGACCATGGCAATGACTGTGAAGCCCTGTGCGGCGACACGCGCGCGGAACATCTTGTTGGCTTGTTGGGAGTCGCCTCGGCGAAGGGCTCGGTATGCATTGATAAAGGCAAAGACGGTGAGACCGATACCTAGAGCGCGTGGTTAGCGACATGACGAGAGTTGTTGAGAGTTAGTAGTGATGGCCATACCTAGCGGGACAAGAGGCTCCTCCTTGACCTTGCGGACGACCTTTTGCATAGGTCGCTCATTGTAAAATTCCCTGACGTAAGAGTCGCGTGAGCTGCGTGTTGGTTTTTTGGGGGAGGGATTTCTATTGCGTTTGTTACGTACTGGTTTCCGTCAAACGACGAGGGCATCTGCCCTGCAAGCGGCGGGGCTTTGTCTGCCATGCTGGGCTGATTGATGTTGCTGGCGATGGTTATTGATGGAGCAAGATTTCATGTTGTCCGACCGAGTGGTTGTCTACGTCTCCACCTGCTGGCTCCGGATGGTTCCGCCGGTGGTTGCGGTGCCGAACTTACACCACTAAGTTCTGCAGTATAAGTGCGATGGCATATAATGATTGGAGGTGGGAATATTCCCGTCAACTAATAAACAATATATTGTCATGCCTCTTTTAAAGAATCGGCTTTCCTGATCATCCGTCGATGATTGATGTGCCACAGGATTCGTAGCTCATGGGCATTTTAAAGCTGAACACGTACAAGTAGCGACATGATGGCTTTTTCTTTTTTTTCTTTTTTTTTTTTTTTTTGTGGTTCGAGTTTACGGTGTCCCTTCAAATTTTTTAGCTTCCAATACCACTTAATAGTAAACTGGAATTCTTCTTCACTCCAAGGTCGCAAAAGTTGAGCTCTGCACCAAACCCATGCCGGCCACCAAGTGGCGCACCTTTCCGCCGCCGAAACCAAGCGACCCACTGAAACTTCATCCGGACAAGACGCAGCTTTCCAGCTCGTAACCAGCTTTAACCACCACCGACCTCTCGATATCGGCGGCGATAGCGACGGACTACGAGTACAGTCAGTACGACTCTCTGAGTCCTTTTGAAGTCCTAATAGCACATGATAGTGCTGAGCGACAAGTCCGCCGTTTTCAGGGGTTTCTCGTCGCTCAAACGCCGCGGGGGGACGACTACACAGTATCGGCCCAAGCACAGCCTAATATAACCATTTTGCGCCATGACACAGAGATAGGTGACCATGTGGTTCTCGACACCTTCGGTCGAAAGCCTCACTCGCCCACGGCTGGCAGTAGCCATCGTTTCGGCGGTGGCTGCAGTCTCGGCCGGCTACTACGCATATCAGAACCAGCAACCCAGATATGTGCAAGACTTGCCGCCGGGCAACCTCCACCGAAGCAATGCTGTGCGCCGCTCACGACAGCCTCGACGGTCTGGGTCGATATCGAGCATGTTTTCAGACATTCCCGCCGATGAAAATACCGAGAATATAGATGATCCAGCCTTGCAGCCGCTTGGTGATGGCGAAACCGTGGTGGACAATGGCGACATCAACCCTCAGGGCAACCTCGACGAGTGGTGGAACGACCCTGGCGCGTTGCCTCCGCAGCGCGCGGGGCACAACATTGTGAACCTTCTGTTTCGAGTTTCCGAGGATAATGCTCGTCGCAATGGCTGCGTTCATCGAGGATGCCAATGTAATGCATGTGGCATGGTTCCGATTCGCGGTGTTCGCTACCGCTGTGCCAACTGCGCCGACTTCGACCTCTGCGAGACGTGCGAAAGTCAAGGCGTCCATATCAAGACTCACATTTTTTATAAGATCAGAATACCCGTTCCGCCTTTCGGCCGCAGACAAATGCAGCCAGTCTGGTATACCGGTGATCCCGATTCGTGTCGCCGGGCTGTGCCACGGGGTATCATGGCCAAGCTCTCGCGAGAGACTGGCTTTGAACGTCCAGAGCTAGAAGCTTTCTGGGAGCAATGGACTTTTATGGCCAACACGGAGTGGCGAGATGACCCTGACCAGTTCTGCGTCGCCATGGACCGCAAGACTTTTGAGCGGTGTCTAGTGCCCACGGGTGGTTCACGCCATGCCGCACCAAACCTGATTCATGATCGCATGTTTGCATTTTACGACTCCAACAATGATGACCTCATTGGATTCTCGGAGTTCTTACACGGGCTGTCCTACAGGAGACGCAAAGATAAGCTGCAAACTGTATTTGATGGATATGATATTGATGGTGATGGCTTCGTCGATCGCAGAGATTTTCTGCGCATGTTCCGAGCATACTATGTCCTTTACAAGCAGATGCATAAGGATATTCTTGACGGTCTGGAGGATCACCTGCTCGCCAGTACAGAAGCACAGCAGCTGGTGACAGGTCGTCAACCATTAAGCAGCTTATTTGGAAGAGATGAGCAAGTACCGCCAGCTGACCGTAATATGCGGTTTGAAGGGAAAAGCTACCGCGGCGATGGACACGTCGAGGTCGAGCGCGATAAAGAATCTGTTTACACCAAAAACGAAAATGACGTCGCAAGCAGAAATGATATATTAACCAGCCTTTTTGCCTGTGAGACTGACAGGCGACCCCGTCGTCGATTCGTCGCCGGCAACGATGACGACAATAACTGGCGTACTGTCCGCCGCCTGAGTGGAACGGACACTGAACGCACGTATTGGGTTACGCTGCTTGAACCGCCGAGGACTTTGGAAGAGCTCCCCCAAGCATTGGCGGGAAATATCACTCTTGGAGCTGGCGAGTCTGCAACTGCGGACGACAGTCGACCTCACGAGGGCGGCGAGCCGGGCGAAACAAATGGCCAGCACCGTTCCTCTGATGCCTCGGAATACCGAACGCCAACGGAGAGCGAAGCCCGTGCCCGTGCAATCAGGCAAAATCTGAGTGAAGCTCCAAAATTGGAAAAGAAGAGGCGGGACATGGCAAGGAAGAAGATCCATGATAGATGGAGGCGACGACAATTTTACTTGGATGAAGAAGAGAGTGGCACTGCACCGGAAGACTGGAGTGAGAGCGAGGATATCCTCGTCAATGCCGACAAGGTCGATCAAGTCGCCGAAAAATACGCCAATGGTGAATATCTGAATGGTTATCATTCACATCCAGACGACTCGGATGATTCTGATAGCTCTGACAACGAGCATGACAGAGCTCACATGAAGGGCCGTTACACTAAAATTCCTGCTGCAGAGCGAGATGCCGGCAAGGAAATTCTCTACCAAGTCACTCAACAGGCATTTAACGAGCTTCTTGATGTCATTTTCAAACCAGCAGAGGATGCTGCCATTGAGGCTGCAGAAACCAAGTGGGATCGGGCTCAGTATGCAAGTGCGATTGATGCAACTGAGCTCGATGACGAAAACGAGGAACCGAAAGAAAAGCCGCTTGAAAGAGAGTTTTCGTTCCAACAGGAGGAATCTCTGCAACAGGAGAAGACGCTAGAAGATAAATCTCTTGACGAACTCCTAGATGACACAGGGTACCAAGTTACAAATGATGCTGGACAGGCATCTGGTGATGGCGAACGACGCAACGGAGTGGAACTCGAAAGCGGATCTGGTCTCGCGGAAATCACCAAAGATCCCGTCGATGAACAAGCACCGGAAAATATGGAATACCGTGACCCGACCATGCCCCAATTCAGGCCAAATAGTGAAGCAGTGATACCAACGCTTCTCACAAACGGTGAAACTCCTCAGCACGAAGAAGACTCCTTCCTCCAAGCCCCGCAACCTCCCACAAAAGACACGCTACAGCGATGGAAGCGGTTAGGTATTGCCGAAGCTACCGCCAAGGAGCGTGGCGGCTGGGGCAAGCTAACCTTTGAGGAGTTTGAGGAGATTTACAGGAGGCAAGAAAGCCAAGGAAACAGGCTGGATTATTTGGGCAGCTGGATTGACTTCTGTATCCCCTAGAAGAGGCCAGAAGCGTTCGGCAGGGTTGCGAGGAATAGCGGTTCTCGAGCGTAGGAGCTTGTTCATGATTAGCGCTTTAGATTAGCGTCTTTGTATTATAGAAGCAATTTAAATAGGAGAATAAATATATCTACCGACATAGCTTGACCTGTCGCTCTACTGAGCGAGAAGGCATCAGTATTGTGTAACATACGTCTCAGCTTACATGATCCCCACCGTGGCAGACTAGCTAAAGGTGAGTTGACAAATCAGCGAAAAGTACTATTCACGAGAACAAATCGCCGTGGTAAAGAAGAAGGATTTTATTCATTATAAATTGTGTAGATGGAGATGAAGCCCCCGTTAACGCCCAAAAACGCCAAGCTTGCTCTTGTTGAGACAAATGTCCTCTATCTATACAGTCCAACGGACTGAGCGACGTGATGTATAAACAAATTCATAAGCCGTTAAAAGTGTTTCGCAGATTCGAGTCTCAGTTTTGCGAGTCCAGTAGCTTTACAATAGCATAGCTGGTTCCCGCAGCCAAAACACCAATGATGAGCGTTTGCACTGCACCCCAAACGCCTGCCCGATGGTTGCGGATAGCAACATAGTTCTTGATATAGCCAAAGACGATGAGGATAACTGCGGTGACGATTATGGAAACGATGAAAGCCTCACCGACGCGGGGCATGACAAAGTAAGGAATCATGGGAATCAATCCGCCCACAAAGTAGCTCAGTCCCATAGTGACACCTGATATCCAAGCACGGTGAATGTTGGGGCGTTCCAAGCGCAGCGAAAAGTCAACCATGAAGCGAGCCCATTGTTCGCGATTCTTGCAGAGTTCTTCTACTAGGGGAGAGGCGGCTGCGCGGGACACCTGGTACTTTTCCAGGATGGCGTATACTTCGGAGCGCTGTGCATCGGGCATGCACTCAACTTGTCGACGTTCGCGCTCTTCTTGAGAGGTGTAGTGGTCGCGTTCCGTGACGGCGGCGAGGTAGGCGCCGAGACCCATGCTGATCATGCCAGAGAAGAGTTCGGCTAGGCCGCCCATGATGACGATTTTGGAGTTGCCTAGGCTTGAGAGGCCTGCTGTTAGGGCAAAGGGGACTGTTAGACCGTCTGAGAAGCCGATGATGACATCGCGGAGGATATCTGTGGTATCAATGCGGGACACTTCCTCCCTTGGAGCTTCCTTGACATCGTTGTAGAGAGGAGTATAGCGCTCGACAGCAGGCTCTGAAGGGAGCAAAGGTGACGATTCTGATAAACGAGCCATTATGAAGAGTGAGGTTGTGGATAGAAAGCCAAAAACTGACGGTTTTCTGAAGTAGTTATTTAGACAATGGGTCGTTGTATATAGATTTAAAGTACGGGATTTCGTCTTGGAGACACCTTTATTATAGCTGCCATAAACAACTCCCTTATATAACCATGACCCGTTCGATCAGGCACCTGCCAGGCGCGCATTCTTACAATATTGTTGGAAAACGGGCCCTCGAATCTCAAAATACTGAGCTCTGGCCAATCGCGTTCGTTCCATTACAATCCTCGCCAGGTCAAAGTAAACAGAAGCGATGTGGTTGGCTACTGAGTCTTGGAGGCGGGAGGGCCGTGTAAGTCTTCGGCCCAAAGCGTATTGGTGCGAAAGAGTGAGTGTGTGGCCGCTGGCCAATCAGCGTGGACCTTTTTGTCATCTACCGCAAACCATCTCAGCTCCTATTCGACGAGCCGGCACGGAGTGTGGGCTATTGAAATAATTGTTTTCGAGAATTTCAAAACTGAATTATTCATTCTCGGAGATTCGGATTATTGGTTTGATGACGTGTGTGCCGTCGCAGAGTCTTTTGAATCCTTGTTGTGGCGGAAACATGCCCTTGGTGGTGGAGTTGTGTAAGTCGCACTCAGAGACATTGACAGTGCGTGTCATATTGCGGCAGATTTCCGTATTGCATGTGAACCATGGTTGTTAAACCCGAGTTTTCGGATTTAGCAACGAGAGGCAAATTATCGAAGCTCAACCGGCATAATTACCCTCCGCTGGCCATGTAACAAAGTCATCAAACAGTAGTGACGACTCGTCACCTCCGAGCGTGGCACTGTCGGCGTCAAACAGGCCAAAGTCTAGCCCAGCAACATCCATAGCAAAATCGCCTTCACCAGTACCCTCGCCAGTAAACCAGTCGGCACCATAAACATCAAAGTCCGAGCCTGAGACCGAGCCTATCCACGGCGACGTTTCTCCACTCCCCGCCGATGACCCGGCCGTCGAAGCCGCCGCCCTCTCTGCGCGAAGGAACTCGCTCGGGGTTACGCCGACGCACTTTTTAAAGACGCGGTGGAAATGCCACTTTGATAACCCTGTTTGCTTGGCCATTTGACTCAGACTCATAAGGCTGGATGAGGATGATGATGACGATGATGACGATGACGATTTCATGTTTTCAGTCGGGGTGCCTGGGGAGACGGCTCTGCCTTGCACAAAGGCACGAATCTTGCGCACGGCTGCCTCCTCAGGCATGTAGCCCGCCAGCTCCGGCTTACACCGCTTGCACGCTCGGAACCCTGCCTGAACCGCCTGCTTGTCTGTATCGTAAAAGGCTACATTTGCTCGACGCGCTAACCGAGCTTTGCAGATGGGTCGGCAGTATATCTTTGTCGTCTTGACGGCGTACACAAAGTGTCCGTCGGCGTTTGCATCGCGTGCTTGTACAGCTTGCCACCGTGTACTGTCGTCGCTAAACAGCATTGTCCCAGATGTATACAACGGTCCTTGTTTGGATATTCCCATTTTCGTAGAATATATTCATCGTAATAAGTGAAGAGGACATCAGGCCTGAGATGATGAGTGTGTCAAGTCGTGACTATAAATGGCGTGAGGTTATGACAGGAAGAGTGGAGACTTGCTTTCAAAGTGGCCAATTGCAGAGCTGAAGGCACTTACATCCAGAGCAAGCGACTTTACGTATCGCTAATAATAAGTGCTGCAGGTTTTAAGGTAAAAGATGAATTCCCAAGTACGTAACCATTGATATCTAGCTATTTTTGTCTCTTTGAGTAATTATGCCCAAATTTAATGTGAACCGTTGGCAGAATATGACCCCAAACTTGCGTCGCGCTTCGTATATTCCAGTAAACGCCAAGGTAAGAAGCAACTGGATTTTCTTTCCCGAGATGTTCAAAAACCAAAACCAATATAATCAATGCCAAATAGCTCATAGTAACCAAATTTCCCCAATTCTTATGCGTAAACGGAACCCAAAGTAAAAGAAACGCCGGTGTCATCATTCGCTGGCATACGACGCAACAAACGGATCGTAGTTTTGAGTGCGCATCTGATGCCCCAATTGAGTAATATTTCTGCTGCAATTTTGCTCAGTTGGATCTGTAGGGTTGTCACGCTGCCCATGTATCCCCGCCATAGCTTGGGCGTAGTCAGTCATTGCACGGTGGTATGCGAACCAAGCTGGAGGAGCGACAGGTGGCGGCGAGGCAATGTAACAGTCATTTGTGTAAGGCGGAGAAGGATATGGATGGAGAAAAGAACCCGAAGTTGCGGTATAGCCCGACCTATTCCCCTCATGTTCGTCGTTGAATCGGTTTCGACCATGCCGAGAATGTTTCGCGCGGAATCGTTGGTCCCGTCTCCAGGGACTGTCGGAAAACTTTGTCTGACCACGAGTCGGCACATCGCTGACAGCTCTTGAAGCAGCTGTACGATATCCGCGACCGATAAATTGAGGAGGTGTTGGTGTATCGTACACAGTACTGTGCGGCTGCCCAACGGCCTGGAAGCGGCCTGGGTTTCGCTGTTTCTCGGGAGGGCTGGCAGGGCTTTCAACGCTACAGTTCGGCGTTATAATTTCTTGCGGCTCTCTTGGAATGAAGTCTGGTGTATCAGGTGATTTTATATCTTTCTGTTTCAGTTCAGGCACCTCTTGACCGCAATCTCCGGGCGAATCAATGTTTTGAAACAAGCTCCCATCAAAGGCTATTTCTTCATTTGTTAGGGTGAATGTGCTGGTTGGGCTTCGGCATCCTTCTACCGATCTTTGAATCCATTCCATTAAAAGATTGGCGATTTCGTCACTGTTGGTCTCTAAGAACATTAGATGCCCATTACCAAAAATGTTGTGGTGCTCGAGCTGGAGCCACTCTATTTTGAGCCCGGCCTGGGACATGAACATGACTGTTTGCCAGTCGAAAACGGAGTGAGCACTTGCCTGTGCCGTGAAAACAGCATGTGGCATTTTTTGCAAATTGATCAACTGGCGTGGTTGACATGTTGCTGCTGATTCCTTCAGCTGGGTAAGAGGTTTGACCTCTACATTGCCAACATTGTCGACTTGTCCGCATCTCTGCATGATGTAAGCCGCTCCGCTACCATTGTCCATGCATAGATCGAGGTCCAGAGGTGAAGATTTCAGTTTTGACCCAGAGAACCTCGCTAGACGGGCCGGTGGATAGTATGTAAGTGGAATGTCAGCCAAGCCATAAATCCGACACTCGAGGCGCTTCTGCACAACGTCAGTATACTTCCGGCACTCGCTAACCACTGTATAAGAGACACCAAAAGGCGGCCCTGCAGGCTCTAGTGCAATTACACCAGCTACTAAGCTCGGTTCTATGTCTGCGGCAAGCCAAGCCATGGTGGCTCCGCTTCCGTGGCCGAGCAGGATTGCTTTGCCGGTGATTTTGAGTAGATTTTGGAGAGCGACCTGAGCCAGTCTTTGTCTTTCTTCACTCCGTAGTCGTAAAGGACCTAGTGACGTAAAGAGTCTTTCGAAAATAGGGTCACCTCTTTCACCGGTCTGGACAAGTTATCAGGACAGTGTGGGGAGACGAATATTTGAAGCACTCACCCCGGGCCATTTGTTGTGCAATGGTGCTGAAGGCCAACCAAAGCTTTCGTCCTCTCCCAAGTTTGTTTTCTCTGGTGCAGTGAGTTCTTGTTCGACCTTACTGGTGAGTAAATTGTTGGCTGGGGCAATCTTGGAAAAGTTTTCACTGCTGATTAAATCTGATCGGCCAGTTGGCGGCAAATCAACCAAGTAGACCTGATATCCCGCGTGTAGAAGGCAGGTTGCCCAGCCAGGCTGACCATCCGGTTTGGTAAGCCAAATCTGAACGCTGTCTCAGTATAACCTTTGCCTTTATTTGCGGGTAGTTGGTATTCGAACCTGGCCTGTATGATAATCCCCATGGATTAATATGATTGGGTATTGTTGGCGCTTTAATAGTGGCTCGAGATGTTCGACGAACATCTTTCCATAGCGAAGGTTGGTGTTTGGGTTTAATTGGCACTCGGTTTTGACATAAAATGTTTTCCTTCTTGTAAAAGCCTCGGGATGATATTCTGAGCTGTCGACGGCGGCGACCATGATTGATACGGGTACCATTGAAGGACATCACATTGAATCAAGCAGCAAGTAATGTAAATTATTGAGCTCGAGACGGTAACTGCTCGAATTAGGAAGCAATAGATCCCAGTTCATGGCTCCCAAAAAGGGCTTGAGATGTGAAGAGGAGAGAAGTTGAAGTAATACGAGAGAAAACGAATTGCGTTTACATCGTTTGGCGTGAACAGCCGCTGCCAGCTGCCAGGCGAAGGATAATCGATTCACAAGCTGAGCTGCACCACACACCACGAGCATAGGTACAAACGGGGAGAAATATTCCATCACTTTCTATAGGTATATTGCTGCAGTACAAAGTTAAACTTCATCCTCAAGGCGATTGCGGTTCAGGTGCATCATCCTTCATATCCGGCACCCAACCCTTTGGCCTCTCACTTCCTCTAACAACAAGGCCATATCCAAGCTTTTCAACCTTCTTGACGCTCTGTCTCATCACATCCCTCTTCTGACGAAAATCTCTCGTGGGTATCTCATACATCATTTCATACGCACAGCCCAGCTCCTGCATATCACCCAAAATCGTCCTGCCATGGTCACCCAACAGCTCACCAGTCTGCGCCGTGGTGACAGTCGCAAATCTCATCAGCTCGCCAAACAGGTCAAATATGCCATACAGATAATCGTGCGGCGTGAGGGAGACATCTGCGGGAACAGCAGCTTGCGTTTCCTCGGGTGTGATGAGGGTCTGGTGCCGGAGATAATGTGCAAACGAAAGCGCCTCGACAAGCTCTTCGAGGCACCGCATTGAAGGCTGATAGCGGTATCTGTTGATGGCCTGCAGGTCTGGCGCGATGGATCCCAAAAGCTGGGAGATTTCGGCAAATCGCGCATCTACGTCTTTTTGGATATTAGGTGGAAGATCCTGGTTTAGCTTTTTGACTCTGTGATGATGTGAGTTGGTGCTCTAATAGTGAAATCATGAGGTACGCTGTACCTTTGTAGTGCGAATATACTGTCCGTTTCGTTAGTACAGGATTGCTCAATGTTGCCTGCCTCTGTGCTTACATCTTTTTGCTTTGGGCGGTTACATCTCTTGATGCCTTGACGATGCGCTCTCTTCGGTCATGATGCTGGTCAAGCTCGTCTCTGAATCCCTCAAACATGTCGTGAAACCGCCCTCGCGGAGCATCAGCCTGGTTTTTATCTCGGGCATTGCCATTGTGATCTCTCTTCACACCGGCCGACATGTTGTTCGGTATTTCTTAGCAAATTCGAAAAATAACATACGGTACTTTCACAAAAGGCTACAAAATTTGTCGTGATTTGCTGGTAAGAATAACTCAATGATGATGTTTGAATGTGGAGCAAGGAAAGATTTCGGCAAAAACCTTTGGGGGGACCCCGCCATAAGGTGACGGCGTCCGTCCAGCTCCCACCACCAAATTTCGTGTAGCTCCCCCAAAAGGGATGGCTCGTGAGTGGACACGTTCATCAGGGACCGACTTCATCCCAGCCGTTGCATATTATACAGCGCCCTTCTCTCGCCATTCACGTCACGCCACTATACATGGGATAGACGCTCTCATAATACTTTGCATGGAGACTGGCCTTGACAACGGCATAAGCGTGCAACAGCGCGCATCATCAGTCAAGCCACACATTCACGTCATATAAACACCCCTCGTCCATAGCCTCGCAACAATGGCCATCTCAGTCAGGGCATCCAAAGAGACCAATCCCTACCGCGAAACGATTCTTTCCTCACTCCTCCAACCAATTCCGCTCTTTGTCACTGCCGCGCTCATCCGCCTTGTCCTGCTTGTCTACGGTATCTGGCAAGACAACAATTCGGCAGTCAAGTATACAGACATAGACTACCTCGTCTTTACGGATGCCTCGCGCTTCGTCGCCAAGAACCAAAGCCCGTATGACCGCGACACATACCGCTACACGCCACTTCTCTCCTGGCTTCTACTACCTTGCAATCTTTTCTTCAGCTACGGCAAGGTCTTGTTTGCGCTGGCCGACCTGCTCGCAGGATGGCTGATTGTGTGTCTGCTGCGCGGGAGAGGCATGCGCCCTGCTCGAGCGGGTGCCTTTGCGGCGCTGTGGCTTTGGAACCCCATGGTTGCAACGATAAGCACTCGTGGTAGTTCTGAAGGCCTGCTTGCCTTGATGACCATGGCGCTGCTGTGGGCTGTCGAGAGACGGCACGTTTGCCTCTCGGCCTTCTTGCTCGGGCTTGGTGTGCATTTCAAGATTTATCCATTCATCTATGCGCCGGCTATTATTTGGTGGATGGATGAGGAACGACTGGGCTATAACGTATCTGAGAAGAAACAGGCTCTGCAGCAGGATTCGTCTCTCGAGGCACGCATCGAGTGTGTCGTCGACTTCTTCTCATTCGAGCGCTTTCTCTTTGGCTTCATCAGCTTCTCGACCTTTGTGTTGCTCAACTTTTTCATGTTCTTGGCGTGCGTATATTACGATCAGAGCATGGCATGCATCTCTTGCTTACTTCTCACAGCTACGATACTCCTTTTCTGGTTCACACATTCTTCCACCACGTCACCCGTATCGATCACCGCCACAATTTTTCACCTTATAACATCCTACTCTATCTCAACTCAGCTAGCCCGTCATCACCAGCCGCACATGCCGAAGCACTCGCATTCTTGCCTCAGCTGCTCCTCTCTTGTGTTCTTATCCCGCTGGTCTTGGCGAAAAAGGACCTTGCTACATCCATGATGGCCCAGACATTTGCTTTTGTAACATTCAACAAAGTCTGCACATCGCAGGTAAGAGTTTTCCAATCAATCGCGGATCATTTGATCCTATACTAATGCATCGTTGGGCAGTACTTTCTGTGGTACATGATCTTCTTGCCCCTTTACCTTCCCGGTTCATCTTTGCTGCGCAATCACAAGCTGGGAATTTCGGCCCTGGTGCTATGGGTAGTTTCTCAAGCTGCATGGCTACAGCAGGGCTACGAGCTAGAGTTTTTAGGAAACAGCACCTTCTTTCCAGGCCTTTGGCTTGCATCACTTGGCTTCTTCCTCGTCAACTGCTGGATTTTGGGCATCATTATCACGGACGGCGCCACCTGGGAAATTTACAATCCCAAGGTGCACACGGAATAAAACAAAACCCAGATATTATACTTTATCCTTGTACCATAGAAGTTTTGGGCGCATCTATAAAAGCAACGAAAAAATTCTGCATAGCCAACTATTTAGTTATCACTTCAACGCTAGTTGCTAGAGGCTCTTCGCTTAACCCCAAACTCCTAGCATGAAATTTCAGAATTATTATTAAAGTGCAAATGATATCTTTACCTGCCGCTGCCCATAAAACGCCTCGCTTAGCTATAATAATAATAATAATAGTAACAGTACTGTTATCCAACCAAAACTCCAATTGACTAGTAGATTGGGGGTATGAATTAGGCCAAAGGAGAATATAAAACGGCAGGGTATCAAGATCGTCTCTTATCTAGAGTTCATGGTTGTTGGTACTGCTGTTGCTGTTGGTGAAATACCGGTTGCTGCTGCTGCTGTTGTTGTGTGGCCATTCTAGTGCTTGAAAAAGCTGCGTAGTTGGCAATCTTTAAAGATGTGAAGCCCGTCCGCGGGTACTCCGGGGTGACAATCAGTCGGCCTTCTTTAGCGTACGAGATGCTGCCAAAATCTTCACACAGATCGGGAAATGCAATTTCGGGTCGCGCAGCTGCCATTTCGGCCAAGATTGCCTCGCTCCAAACCCCCGAACATTGCCCATTTTGGAGAAGGAAATAGGGGTTCAACTGCGGTGCTACAGAGTCTGCATTCATCGGTAAGCGACTACCTTGGAGTACACATTGTGCATCAACAGCAAAAACACTTACCGATATCAACAAATCGAATTCTCAAATACGTGAGCTGTTCAAAGCGTCGCAATGAGCGAATTGCCGAAATTACGAGCCATTCAAATGCTTCAATGAAGGACATCTCTTGAATACCAGAAGCAGTTTCGTGTAGTGCCCCCGGAGTTCGGCAGCAATTTTTGACTGCAACATCGATGGATTTCAGTTTTGTCGTCATGTGGCTACATGATGCAGCCGCAGTTTCGAAAAATCGATGACAGACACGCCCAGTGTAAGCAAACTGTTCCAGAGTCGGGGCAAGTCGTCCCAGTACCGCGCAAATGTGGGTTTGCAAAGCCGCTTTGAGGTAAAACGCTGGGACGACTGGTTCACGCCGGTAATCATTTTCCAAAGCCATGCTTACACTTCGGATGTTAGGGGGCAAAAAAGGTAAGAACTGGGCTATAGATATGTAGCTCTTCGACTTGGGCTTGCTGTATGCGCCGCGCCACTCCACAAGATTTGGCAGTGCGCTAAAAATATTGGTAAAATCACGGTTGTCTCTCATGAGATTCCATTGGCCCTTGGTAACGAGTGTTTGAACGGAGGGTATTTCGGCAAGATGTCTATGTGTAATGGGGTCACGATCGTGAAAGTGAGCCACCTTTGGCGCCTTGCGTCTCTCGCCGCCCTCCAATGTCATGATCTTAGCTCCAGGTAACACAATAGAAATGAAGCGAAAGACATCAGCCAGCGTACAGTTATCGCTGGGCAATATATAAGTCGTACTCGTAATGCCATTCGGGGTGATTGTAGGTAGCACGAGCGTATTTGACAAGGCCAGTGGCCCATATCTCGGTTGGAACACTGGGAACCAAATTTCAATGTGCTTAACATACGAGGCGAGTCGTTCGAGATCGGTAAAGTGGACAATCGCTTGGTCGATAGAGCTGATAGTTCCCTTAAGTTTAATGTGTCTATACAGCCTTTTCTGGACGATTATCCTCCATAAGCGGCTGACCAACGCCAAATCGGTCATGACCCTCCTACGGGAATGACGAAGGGCGGTGCCCAGACTGCGAGTTGAGCTTCCTGCCACGGCTGTGATGATGGACGTAGGCGAGATTGAGTACCCAAAGATTTGGTCCAGGATGGCTTCGTGGACCTCGGTTGGCAACTGAGAAAAGTGTGTGAGGCTGCGAGATGTATGTAGAGAAGACGACAGCGCTGGCACAATGAAAGGAGCGGCGTTCTGGCCCAGGGGCGAGCTTGGCGGGTTTGACGTGCATAGATGGGCGACGTTGCGCGAGTCTGCAAACGGGTATGGAGTGCTGCTTGGCCGAGCTGGAGGAACAAATTCAGGTGGTTTGTCTTGGTAACGACTGGCGTCAGGGCTCCCATGAGGCAGAGCTGTGGCATTGTCGACTAGACCGGCGGTCGTGGAGGTGGCTTTAAGAGCGGCATATTGATTATTGTCTGCGAGGCTACTGGACCCAGAACATTCCGGTCGGTGTCCATCAAGATCTTTAACAGGGAGTCGCGGGGTAAAGTCGTCTCGTGGCTCGAGACGGTCGATGTTGTCTCGTTCAGCCATGCTGCACCTAGGCTTTTTAAGAAGCCGGTGGATTGCTGCTCTCAAGACGAAAGCGGCACGAGGGCGCGGGCATTTCCCAGTCGAAGATGTGCGTACAGTCGCTCAGCAGTGTTACTGGGTGCGCAGGCAGTAAGAGGAGGACGGTTCGAGGCGTTGACCAAACGGCGACGAAATTGGCTGGCTAAATGGCATATGACGAGCGGGGATGGGCAGATTAAAGAGAGTCGGCTCGTATTAGCAGGGAGGGACAGATTGGATGACGCTTGGCCGGCGCCGCCGCAATCAAACAAGCGCCAAATGGGCACCTATACTGTCACGAGGGGCGCAGCGAGTTAAGCGCAAACTGTAAAAGGCAAAGTAAGATGACGGTCGTTTAACTTTTCTCTGGGGGCTCTCGATGATGAATGTGCGCAATCGGCAAACGCCGTCAGTTGTTGTGAAGGTGCTAAGATTGGTGAGACTGGCAGTAGGAGCGACTTGCTAGCAAAAATATCGAGAGTAATTACCCGGACAAGGGCAGAATGCAATGCAATTATATGCAGTTGCGAGGTGGGCTACAATGCAGATGTCGTGAGGTTTTGGACAAGTTAAGTTGCACGTTTGCGCAGTCCAGGTATCCATACAGGTACCGTCGACGGATCTGGCAATCGAAATCCGAAGTCGCCATCAGCAGGAGCTCACGGCGGCAACTGCCGACCCAGCTAATCGCCCACTTACGTGCGACTGCTAACTTAAAACACCTACATACTCATAGTACACACCTACTCGCAGGTATCAATCTGCCCGTCGCCGCACATCATGCGCCATGTTTATCTATGTAGTACGACATTCGCGTGCCACCGCGTGTTGATACACATCGCGGATCAATCCCATCGCCATTATTAGCAAGAATTGGAATGGGGGCAGCGGCAACTGGGGAATGGAGGCAAAGGGACCCGGGAAATTAATAACCATTTTAACCAGAGCGCTAAATTGAGAGACATGATGGACCGTTGTTACCATCTCGCAGACAAGCACTAACACGCACTAGCGCCTTGCAGGAACAAGGACAGGAGCGGCTTTCAACGGCCAAGACGCTGCGCTGCCGCTGACAAGACGGTGTTGCCGACGCGACTCTCGCTACCTGTGTTATTGCACGGACCTGACCTAATTAATGGCTGCGGCCAACAGAGTCAGATCCAAGAGAACAGTGAAGTTCTCTGTTACCACTCCGGTTTAGCTCCAGTTGGTGTAATCTTGCGCTGTATTTGGTCCGCAGGTTTGCACCGGTCTCAGCATCGTTGAAGACGATTCACCGGCGTCACCCGACGGTGAGGATTCTGTGCACAAAGGGTATCTCAAAATGGTAGGTGTTCGTCTTTAATTGAAATCGAAGTAATCTCATCGGGCAAACCTGTGCCATGCCGTCGGCCTACGTAGTAGATTTCAGGACTGCCGTTTGGTGTCGTGCTATATTCCATCATCCATGCAATATCAGCCGCATAAGACAACGGGGAGGCCCAAATCATTTGCGCCTCAACCAGAGCTTTTCCGGTCTATTTGAAAGACTGGGCCCGGCTCACATGCCTCCTTTGCGAATACGATACCATGCTGTCCACGCCCATGTCAGCAAAAGTGCCAATTGCTATTGTGGGAGAGCCGAATATCCGATACTGTGGATTGCGCTATATGCGTCCTTGAGGCGTAGACTACGGCTCCGGTCGTTCCTTGGTACTATTGCAAGCTCACTAGCGACGGTATAAACGTTTCGGCCCCGTTTCTAAATTTCGGAACATTCTTTATTGTTGTTGTTGTTGTTGTTGTTTTACAAAGCAAGATGCGTAATGGTAGTTGGGTAGGTGGCGTTGCACCTGGTTTTGTGAGGTGTTTGAGCGGGCGTGCGCATGTTCCAACTTGGAAGGAGCTCGAGGAGCCCTTGCACAGTTCCTGTTGCCGTAGATGGCCCCCCAGTCATGTTGGCGGCCCGACAATTGCCTGCCAGCTGGCAGTTAGTTCTAAAAAGAAAAAAGTCCCTTTACTAGTACTTACAAACAGACCAACTTGAACTTTAGATCATTGTCACGCCCTTGTTCTCTCGCATCTATTCACTTGCTTTTGAGGGTATTTTTATTGTCGTCCTTTTTCCTCGCCATCACTGTGTGTTCAACTCACCTTTCACGGGCGATGTACTGCATGCATTGTGTGACCCCTGCTCCGATCTGTATCTGAGACGACAGCCAATCAATTGCCCAAACCTGGACAAGCGCCAAACTGTTGACAGACCCCGTCTCCATCGCTCTGCATGCTAAAGACTGAGATGGCACTCCAGTCAAGGCCGACGCCTCCTCCAAGGCGCTTACAACAGGCTGCGCGATCAGCAATGTACAGCTGCCTGCCGCGGATGCCAGGCCTAGCAGCGTGAAGCCCCTGTTCGGCCGCAGGCGCTCGGCGTTTTAGAGTTGCACCACATCTATCCGCACCACCATATCCGAAACAGCACGACACTCCATTTCTAACATTTGGCCCGCCAAGGGGTTCCTTTGCAATAACGGCGCCGTCCATACAGCGACTGCCATTACGTCCTGCTACAGATGCTTGTAACCCACCAACAAGCAGCACATAAGGCATTTTCAGTGTTTGGAGCCAAGGAGGCTTGTCTGAATATAGTAGTTTCCTCGCCGCGCAATGGGCGGCTGAGGGTCTTCCGACTCTCCGTCTGGACCCCGGACGGCATTGTCCTGAGCCCCTTCCAAGGTCCGCCTCTGATTGGAAAATATATTAGTACTATAGCTATTATTGTCATGCTCTCTTTTCAGCTACTTTGTCTTGTTTAATCACCAGGTTGTATCGGGGGTTGTATTCCACTACACGTTCTGGCGCATCTTTCTCCTTGCCCTCGTCATTCTCGTTTCCTTATTTTATCCCGGTACCCTCCTTTACAGTTTCTCAGTCCTCCTTTCTATCTTGTTTTACCCTCTTCTATTCTGTTTCGTATTTCTACTTCGTGGTCCCTTTCCGATCTCGTTGTGCCTTTCATTCATTTTTCCACGTACGTCTGGCTGGACCATTTCTTCGTCATCCCTCACGCTGTCGGCCTTGGTCTGCCATTCACAGTCATTCTTTAACGTCGTCTTCCTCTATTTCTACTCTTCACCTTTTTCGAATTTCATACCACTAGATAAGCGTTGATCGCGGATTCTCATTCCTTCTGCTTTCTTGAAATATCCCTCGAATAGACCCGCTGGTGAAATACCAGCTCTAGATATCCATCATGGCACGCCTTCACCAAGTCATCACCTCTCTCCTCTTGCTTCTTGGTATTGCTGCAGCCGCGCCTCGCAATGTCAACATTCCCGGCCAGACCATGGGCTTTCGACTACCCATTAGCAACGCCCAAGCTCTTGACACGGATATCATCCCGAACCGCTACATCGTCGTCTACAACAACACATTCGCTCAAGATGCTATCGATGCTAAAGAAGCTTCCTTCTCGGCCACCATCAAGAAGCGTAACCTGGGCAAGCGTGGTCTTGGTGGCAATGCCCTCTCTACCGAGGTCATGTCCTTCAGAATGGATGCTTGGCGCGCGAGTGTTTTGGATGCTGATGACGACATGTTCATGGACATGTTCAACTCCAATGAGGTCGAATATATTGAGGCCGACACCTGGGTTTCGACCAAGGCCATGATTGCCCAGACCAATGCTCCTCCAGGCCTCAACCGCCTCTCTCATAGCCAGCCGGGTGCCCAGACGTACGTTTTTGACGATTCCGCCGGTCAGGGAATCACTGCCTACGTTGTTGACACTGGCATTCGTACTACCCACACCGAGTTTGAAGGACGTGCCACATTCGGTGCTAATTTTGTGGACAATGTGGTGAGTTCATGACTCTATGCCATTGTTTTTCTTGCTTGTCGTTTTCATACTAACACCACCCAGAACGACGACCAAAACGGCCACGGTAGTCACGTTGCTGGTACCATTGGTGGCGCGACATTCGGTGTTTCCAAAAACGTCAACCTCGTCGCTGTCAAAGTCTTGGGCGCGGACGGCCGTGGTGCTAACTCTGGTGTTCTTAATGGCATGCAATTTGTCATTGATGATGTCCAGAGACGAGGAATCTCTGGCAAGGCTGTTATGAACATGTCTCTCGGTGGCTCCCTCTCTCGCGCCGTCAACCGCGCTATCCAAGCCCTCAACACTGCTGGTGTTGTTCCAGTCGTTGCTGCTGGTAATGAAAACGTATGTAGTCCTTCTTGCTGCTTTATTAGAACCCCTTTCGCTAACAAAACGGCCAAATAGCAAGATGCTGCCAACACTTCTCCTGGCTCAGCGCCCCAGGCCATCACCGTTGGTGCCATTGACGCCAACAATGATGCCAAGGCTAGCTTCTCCAACTTTGGCCAGGCAGTCGATATCTTTGCTCCTGGTGTCAAGGTCCTCAGCGTCGGTATCCGATCCGACACCGACACCAATGTCCTCAGCGGAACTAGCATGGGTAAGTATTTTTACTTTTTTAAAATTCTACATGCTCGCCAATGTCATGCTAATACACACGTTTCAGCATGCCCTCACGTTGCCGGCCTCGCCGCTTACCTGATGTCCATTCAGGGCGCAAACTCCGCAGCTCAGGTCGACTCGCTAATGAAGAACCTTGCCACTCAAACCGGCGCGTCCGTTAGGAACAACGTCCCGGGTACAACGAACCTGATCGCCAACAACGGCAACCAATAAACGCTTCAACATTGAAGTAAAAGGCTGTTTGGTGTGCCGGTTCTGTCCGTGTTTGTACATTATTTCATGTTTGAAAATCGTCAAGGGTTGTTTGGTTACAAGGAGCTAGTAGCATGGAATAAGAAAATTCAGCGGGCATCTATGACAAGTGCTTCCAACTATATTTATCCTAGAATATACCCCGTTCTTTACGGGAGGAGCGATACATATACAATGCATCTAAAGTGGCGGTACACTACCAAGAAAGCTTGACACATGATTACAGCATGTCTGCTCGCCGACAAGTATGATGCGTAAGGAGAGTAAAGTCCATGCAAGAATACAGGTCGCGACCGACTCATAGTAGAGGAAGCTGTGAGCAGATGTTGATATAAGCACTTCTTCGGCACAACCACAGTCATTGGAGGACTGAATTGCAATTTGACATCCGTGCTAACGTAAAGGAAAAGAAACAAAAACAAAACACGCAAATAAGAGCACGATATGCTCGAACGAGCCAGATACAGTACTTGGGCCGGCCCGTTGGAGTGGCTGGGAGCCGCATGAATAAAGAAAGTGGCATTAACAATAATATAGATTTGCTTTCGTTAAAAAAAGGGCAACGGCTTAGAAAGAAAGAAAGAAAAGAATAAAAGATTTGCTCTGCAAGAGTTCGGTAGTATTACAATTCATCGTGAGCGGCGTCCTTGACCGCCTTAGCTGTCGTGCCGCTAAAGTTGTCCCAAAGGGCCTTGGCATCTTTGAATGTGTTGTCGAAGCGCGCGCCAAAGAACCACGCAGAGCCAATCTGTTACTTGTTAGCTCATGTTCACGGAAAATGCGCTGTATTTGCTGCAAACTGACCATGATACCACCCATGCACACTAATACTAGCATGATTACGGCCCACAGGACAAAGCCCTCGCCGGGATCCATTGGCTGCTCTTGTCTTTGCAACTTCTCGGTATTCTTGCGAAGCTTCTCTGGGTTTTGTCTGGGGTACAATGTCTCGATGAACTGCTCAATCTGGAGGTTTGTCAGCAAGGCCTGCACGTGGTAGGATCGTCTCAATCAACATACCTTGGCGCATCGGACACTGATGTTGAGGTAGTTGGGGTCTCTGGGGTCGTTCTTCTTCTGAATGCGGCGAGTATATTTGCGGAAGAGTTCGCAAACTGTAAAAAGGTTTTGTGTGGAATCGAGCATGACTCTGCAGGCATCGCCCTTTGTGATTTTGACATTCTTCTCGAGAACATCAGGGTTTCGGAACACGAGCTCAAGTGTCGCAATGGCCATGGCTTGGGGAATAGCGACAAAGTTGAATACACTCTGCTCACGCATTCCTGCCATGTAAAAGAGACACTCTTCGGCGTGCTTCAAAGCATCAAGGACCATTTCCGACACGCAGTTGAGAGCCTGCTCGCGGTGGCTGGCTTCGAAAAGCTGCTCCCAATTGTCCACATGCTTGCTCCACACCTCCTTGGGGTACCAACGACGGCCGTCTTCCCAGTCCTCGCGAATATCACGGATAATATTGGTCTTCTGGAGGAACTGGCCCATGGACTCTGTCAGGCTTGGGCGCTCGATGAGCTTGGCATTGGCGTATTCGGAGGTAACAAAGAGTCGGGTAAGACCCTCACCAACCAGACCGGCGACATAGTGGCAGTATAGCTCATAATCTTCGATGGTTTGCATACCATTCTCGATCTTATCTGTATCCTCCGCGTAATCGGCCATACCATTACCCATCTTGATGGTAATATCCTTGATTATGTCATAGTATGGCTTCTTGAGCTGCTTCAGCTCAGTAACGACGACGTCAAACTTTTCGAGGAGTTCGCGGTCCTTTTCTTTGCTCTCATGGAACTGCCAGCCATCCTGCTCCATGGTGTTGTGGAAGTTTCGCAGAAGAGGAACCTTCTTGTCGAGGGGGATGGTCATGTCGTCCTCAATCGTGTCGAGGCCTCGCAGGACAATGTAGAAAAGCGCGATAGGGACGAGAAGCTCGTGGTTAAGCTCTTGGATAACGGAGGCGAAGCTTCGGCTTGTCAAATTGAGGAAGCGGAAGCATTCCTGCAGAGTCTCGGATTCTTTGCTGGGGTCGCGGTGATGAACGGGGTCATGCCAGACTTTCCTGTGCGGTGTCAGCAGGGCAACAACTAGCAGTGCTGCAGCGGGTGGATAGAGAATGACATACCACTGGACGATGGACCGAAGCTGGTTCGGGTGAAAAAGGTAGTAAAGCGCACCCATTTTGCTGGTCTTGATGAGCAAGTCCAGGGGTCGTGGGGTAAAAGACGGGGGAGCTTCGACAATGCAGCCCAACAAGACGAAAGCCGCTAGATTGGCGCAAAAGTGAAGCTTGAGCTGGCGATACTAATCAATTCGCAGGCTCAATTATGATAATGCAGAGCTCGTCAGCAGGATCAGTGGATGGAGGGAGGAAGAGGGTTCAAGTAGTGAAATCGCAATTTTCACTTTTCTTAGGGGAAGTTGGAGCTCTGGGGGATGGAAAAGTCTCCACGTGGATTGTGGCTTGCAGCTAGGCTATTGGTGGCAGCGGGGGCAAGGCCGTCGCCCAGTCGCCAACGGGACGCGAAGGATGCAGCCGCCGAGATTAGAGTACGAGAACGAGTACGGGGGGGCTGCGGCTAGCGGCAAAAGGGCCCCAACAGGACTACACCAGTACCGAACCGGAATGCGCCTCAGCGGATGAGTGCCCTTCAACCGGCTTTGACCATCTGAACCAGATCTATGTAACCTGAGATGGAGCTGAGTGATTCTTAAGGACTATAATTGGACAAGTATTGGCTCGCGACTTGGAAAATGAACCGGTAAGGCTTTAAGGGCCACTGCGACCGGGGATCCGTATTGAGAATCCCTTGTACGACTGTCGGCATCTCCCAATTGCAGGATGCTTTATTCGGATAGAGGAGTCGCTCGCATACGAACGCGTTTGGCAAAGGAGGATATTGCGACAATCATACACCGACTTGGAAGATACAGTTGTATTCCCAGTTACATCTCTGTGGGACAGGTTTGTCGGTGATGTGTCAGCCATTCAAGGTCCTTATCCCCATGCGTATTGATTCGGCAACTTGCACACAATACTGGCCTTTAAACACCAGATATGCCAACTTTTACTAGATATCCTACGTTATAAGCGTTGTAGCCGATAAAGAACTCTATACCTTTTATCCTGACCGGTTCACGTGCAAGCTGTTGCCACAGTAAACCAACTGGTCGTTTGTGGCGCACGCGTGGCACTGCCCCTCCATTACGTAGTGCCTGGCTTGGGCAAAATTTCCGACCCCGGGCAGACCGCTGGTAGTCGCAACACAATAATAATCTTCACAAGCGCGACGGGTTTCGTGGTTAGATCCAACCCGTAATTTCCTTTTCACTTTTTACAACACCGCGCCACCACGATCCCGAAGACGAAAAAGAACAACATGGTCGTGGATACCGCCTATTACGACACGCTCGGTGTCCAGCCTACGGCTACGGGGCTGGAGATCAAAAAGGCGTACCGCAAGCTAGCCATTGTCCATCATCCAGGTACGGCAACTCCGTCCCACGACAACCGCAGTTTTTTTGCATCTAATAATCTAACACCGGTCTTTTACAGACAAGAACCCCAACGATCCGACCGCACACGAAAAGTTCCAGGCTATTGGCGAGGCGTACCAGGTGCTGTCCGACGATAGCCTGCGTAAAGCCTACGATCAACATGGCAAGGACCATGCCAAACCTCAGGATGGTTTCACAGATCCTGCCGAGTTCTTCTCGTCAATTTTCGGAGGTGAAGCTTTTGTCGACTGGATCGGCGAGATTAGCTTGATGAAGGACCTGACCGCGACTATGGACATTACCATGCAGGAAGAGGCGGCCGAGGCCGAACAAGCCGAGCAGGAGGCAGGCAAGGATGATTCCGAGTTCCCCGGAACAGAGGATGCCAAGAAGGCAAGCATGGGCGATGAAAAGAAGCCCTCAACCGACAACACTACAGCAGCGCCGCCGCCAACCGTCGTCGTCGACGAGGATAAAGACACCTCCACGCCAGCCGGCACCAATGGCGCCGTACCTCCTCGATCTGATGCCACCTCACCAGCACCATCTGGAAGTTCTCGCAGCCGAACCCAGATCCCCCTCCGTCCAGCCATCGCGGACAAGTCGTACGATGAAGTGTCGAGCAGCAACATGACTGACGAGGCCATCAAGAAGGAAAAGAAGAAGGGCGGCCTAACAAAAGAGCAACGTGACCAGCTGGCCGAGTTGGAAAAGGAGCGTGCCCGCGTCCGCCAAGAACGAGTCGACTCGTTGGCGAGCAAGCTCATCGATCGCGTCAGTGTCTGGACCGAGACTGACAAGGGTCCGGATGTCACCAAAGCCTTCCAGGAGAAAATGCGTCTCGAGGTCGAGAACCTCAAGATGGAGTCATTCGGCATCGACATTCTGCACGCCATCGGCCATACATATGTAGCCAAGGCTTCCAGCCTTCTCCGCAGCCAAAAGCTGTTTGGCTTTGGAGGCTTCTTCAGCCGCCTACGTGACAAGGGCACACTCGTCAAGGAAACGTGGAACACCATCAGCAGCGCCATCGACGCGCAGCAAACAATGGAGGACATGGCGCGCATGGAGGAGAAGGGCGGTGAGGACTGGACAGACGAGAAGCGCAGCGAGTACGAGCGTCGTGTGACGGGCAAGATTCTCAATGCCGCCTGGCGCGGTAGCAAGTGGGAGATTCAGAGCGTGTTGCGCGACGTTTGTGACAGCTTGCTCAACGATAAGAAGGTTCCCCTGCCCAAGCGTCTCGAGCGTGCTCAGGCCCTTGTCCTGATTGGCGATGTATTCAACAAGGTATGTTTTACAACACACTTTCACTTGCTCTTTTTAATCTGCATAAATTGGCTAACGTAAAAACAACAACAATAGGCCCAGCGATCTCCCGAGGAGGAAGGCGACTACCTCGTCTTCGAACAGCTGGTCGCCGAAGCAGCCATGAAAAAGGAAGACGAAAAGAAGGGCAAAAAGGACAAGAAGAAGGACAGCGACCATGAAGCTGCGGCGGAAGCAGCCGCAGACGCACCCAACATCCCCAAAGCTTAATAATGCGGTTGTGAGACCCCCCTTCTTTTTTTTTTTCTTGTTCTCGTTCTTTTCTTCTAGCGCATTTTTTGGTGGTGGTGGTTGGGAGAGAAGCATAAGCAAGCAAAGGTAATACCAGCGATGCCAACTCGAAAAGAAAGAAAAACGAGTTCTTTGGGCAGGGGAATAGATGATATGATAGACGGGCGATGAAAGCGTATAGATGTCTTCCACTTTTTAATTAATATGCTTTATGTGCGTGTTTCTGGTTGGTTGGTTGGTTGGTTGGTTTTTTTGAAAGCTGGAGGTTTCAACATAGAATGGGAGTTCCACTTGATAGGTTTACCACTTCAATATCACTACACCATCACTACACCGCTTCCATTCCATATTCATCACGTATAAAAGTAAAGATTTATAGTTCAAAGTTTGGCATTGGATTTATCTGTATATCCAAACATCTCCGTCTATGTACCTGGTAAACTCCCGCGGATCCCCGGTCCGGCTCCTCGGCTCCTCGATGGGGAATAGAAACATGTACAGGATAGCATCAAGAAACAATAAGCTTCTTCTTCTGCTTTTGCTCGCGTATCAAACGGGGTGAAGGGGGTATCTGAATAAAGGGAGCAAATAAAAACACCGCAATGAAGAGAACATGACCAAAGACTTCAAAGGTGCCTGTCAAAGGCTATAAATACGGAAACCACTTTCCGCCCTGGTATCCGCGATAAGGAAAAAAAACACACAAATGAAATGCGATGCATCAGTAATGAGCAATGACTAGTTCAAGTCCGCTTCGAGGATATAAAGAAAAGGCAAAGACAAAAAAGGATGGAAAAGCTCGGCTTGTAGGGTATATTTTGGTCCGTTTTCGATAAAAAAAAAACGATGTCGGAGATAAAGGGATGCGGTGTCCTGTAGGAGAAAGAGGTAACGAGGTTGATGCTGCTTTTGCTTATGATAGTATAGAATGGCGGAAAACGGGACGATGTCGTGTTTGCCGAATATAGTGAATAGATTATGAGTGGGGTTGGTTACATTTGCAGCAGCCGGGCTGGTTGTCGAGATGTGATGTGATTATATAAAGTGTAGTTGTTCTCTGAACTGTTTAGCCACCTTCAGCTTTTGGCAGTTCTATGCCGCTGTCGCGATCTGGTGGACTTTTCGATTGTGGTGCTTCCAACGTCGCATCTGGATCCTGCACTGTGCCGTCTTCCTGAAACGAATCGTCGTCTTCATCGTCGTTGTCGTCTTCGTCATCTGGCGGTGCGAGTACGCGGCCACCAAATTCAACGTCTGACACCCTGACATTGTACTCCAGTGCCTTGTGGCCCTCTTTGATCAGAGACTCTGTCCAGTTCAAGCAGCGCTTGATGCTCTGGTTCATCTTTTGGCTATCGATAAGAAGCTCCTGATGCTTGGTGAGATCAAGCTGCAAACGCTTTTCGTCACGTTTGCGTCGCATGGCACCGGTTGACTGCGCGTCTACGGATTCCGAATCTGAAATGGATACTTCAGACTCCTCCAAAGATTCCGCCTCTTCATTATCCTCTTCTGAGCCTTCTTCCTCGCTAAGATCCGAAAGATCAACTGGTGGATCGGTGAGGGCCGCAGACACATTGCGACTTGGTGGCGCGGAATTGAGGGATAGTCTACCGGAACGAGAAAGCCGGCGGAATCTTCGCAGCTCAGCAGTTTGCTTCCGAAGCTGACGCTCTAAAGTTCGGTTGATGGCTTCGAGTGATGCGTTTGTAATCTCCAAGTCTTGCACCTTGCGCTCTCTGCGCGCGTTGGCAACCAGCTCGCTAACATTATCTGAGAAGTGTGATTTCGTTGGGCTCTGTGCTTCTGACACTGAGTCTCGTTCCTTCTCGTCATCTTTAAGCTCGTCAACGGCGTGTAGCAGAGATGCCATGGTCATGGATGTCTGCGACAGACCGGGGCTTAAAGGCGGTGGTGATCCCTCGGATAGGTTTGGCGATAGTGACAACTTCAAAAGGCCTCCAGAGTCGTCTCCCGGTAAATTCTCGCCGGTTTGGGGCCCGTTTTTGGTATTGGGTGGCGTATCTATGCTTACTCGCCGGGTTCCACGACGAGCGGTCGTAGTCGCGGCATCGGAAACAGGGGCAAGCATGGGAGGCGATGTCGTACTTTGCGAGGCGCCAGGAGAGCTTGGTGATAGCGCGGGTCGCAGCACGGGTACAGATTGCGACGAGCCTGACTTTATAGGAGAGGTTGGACGAGAAGACGCCCCAGAGCCGATAGCTGAGGCGGCCCCGGCGCCACCACGAGCTGGTTGTGCCATACGTGGAGCGCCAGAAGCCGTAGATGCGGACGAAGAGCCGGGAAACGATGTTTTAGGCTGTAGGTCCGGGGCGCCATTGGCATAGAAGAACTTGGAGGATATAGGGTCTTGCATATTGCCGGCAGACGGAGACGTATGAGTATTGGCGGTGGGAGTGCTAGCACTCGACCGGTTCGAGTCGGCGGCGGCTCGACTGGGATAGAAGAAGGTGCCGCCTTTCTGAGCAACGGGCCCCTGGCGTGGCTGCGGTTGTTGGCTGTTCTTTGCATCGCTGGCATAAAAGAACTTGTTTGCTTCGGGCGAGTCGGATGTCGTGTCGGTATGTCTGGGCGAGCCATCGTACTGCATAACTATACCGAGACCAGATCGCGGTGCCTCCCACCCCTCACCAGTTCTCTCTGCATTCGGAGTCCCGCTCGGGGTGCTGTTTGTGCTTTCGGCGCGGCTTTGCCTAGAGCCGGAACGAGGCGTAACATTGGCAGCGAGGAAGCCGCCGACAGGAGTGGTGACATCGTCTCTCTGGACATGGGCAACGGTGGGTGTGACGGACTGCGGCCTTCTCGCTAGCGGGCTGGCCACAGAAGCGCCTTTTGCAGCGACTTTAGGGGTCAGAGGGTTTCGGTTTATGGCTCGGGCGGCAGCGGCAGGTTGGCGAGGCCTTTCGTTGGGCGGTGGCATGGTCGGTAGTGAGCGCTCCTGACTAGGTACGGATTGAGAGCGCGAGGGTTGTTTTAGCGGCAGATCATCGTGGCCGAAGGATCGGTCGGTCGGTGAAGGCCAGATATCAGCCAAGTCCGAGAGGACGAGAGAAAACAATCACAAGACTGTGTAGAGGAAGATAGTGTTGTTGTTGTTTTTGGCGGAGGACTGGGCAAAAGTAAATGGTGAGACAGTGGATAAAGGAGTTTATGTTTTGGCGGTTTGCTCTGACGCTGCGGTTTTGTCTTGGCCGCCGCTTCACTGCGTTCGACACAGGAGGAGGGGAGATGTCGGAAGGCGACAACGAGCAAATCGCTTTTGAGACGGGCCAGAGTTTAAAGAGAAGAAAAAGACGCTGTTATGATCGCTCAAGGTCTGCAGGGTCTGCAGCAGATTGGAAGAGTGGTTGAGGCTCGGATGGGGTCGAAAACAAAAAGGAACAAAGCAACGACGACACTTGCGGCAAACTAGTTTCCCTAATTGGGGAAGTCCCTACTACACGCCGCTACGGCTCCCCAAAACAGAGCGCTGGGCAAGAGTGGGGGGAAGCCCAAAGGACCAAAATAGGGGGGCTGCTTTGGAGGGGCACATGCTGTGTGACCTGCTCCACATGCGACAAATTCCCCGTGTCATGCCTATTTTGTGCCTGCGATACGAATATGCTACAGGGTGGGTTGTGCATCTCGCAGAGGACGATGCAGTTTCTACAGAAGGACATGTATGGAGGTAATAACGCTCGTTGATCTTTTCAAGAAGATCTCAATTTTTTTTTGTTTTTTTGTATTTATTTCAAAGCAATACATAAATAGAAAGGCAGCCTCAGCTGCATGTGCATGCCCTGAATAACAAGTAAATGTCATAGCATTCCCGCGTTGGCTTAGGTTGACTTGTTTACTCGTGCCGCAACAGTGTCTGGGCTGGGCACGGGGCAACGCTGGCTGCTCCACCGCCACCAAGACTGACACTGCCAAAAAGGGTAATCGGGAAGAACCATGGAACGTTGATTGCAGAGTATAAACTTTACGACGTAAACTTTATATTCTGGCTGCAGGTGAGTTACCCAAAAAGGAAAAGAAAAAGAGAAGAGAAGGCGAAAAGTCCAGAAGGTTTTACCCAAAGGCAGAGACGAGTGTGATGCATGGGGCCTGCCGTATTTGTGTGGCTGCAGGATCCATGGCAACTTGGAGCCCTCAGTCTTCTTTCTTTCACATGATGCCCATTGTCATTCTGTACTTTGGATAAAAGACAAAGTTGTATCTTTGGAGGCTTTGCCTATTCGTTGCTTCTCGAAATTGCAAAGAATACTTCTGAATACGTTCCGCCTCTATCAAAGGGCTGGCACAAGTTGAATATTCTTTACGGAAAGCACGAGACCTCAGCAACCTAGGAAATCCAAACAGTTAATTCTAATTCAAGGATTTGCCGATTTATGTGTCTATATAAAATTGACATATATTCTAGTACGCACACATGTATTCTACACCGTTTACGATATCTGCACAGACGTCTCATCCACAACGACTCCAAATCACAGCTTCAACCTCCCACCCGCAATCTCATTCCAATCCTTCTTCCCAAACGGCAAATACGTATCCCCTCTAAGCCAGTACAATTCAGCCCCCTCTTGCAAATCAGGATCCACCCCTGCTTTCCGCAGGTTATGCTTCTGCTGCTTCAGCGTACCCGTCGTATCAGTCGCCATTTCTGGAACAACACGCAAGAAAAGCGGCACCGCAAACGAAGGCAGCGTCTTGCGCAGATGCGAGACAAGACTGCGCAACACATCCGGCGCAGCATTTGCCTTGTCGAAGCAAATGGTTACGCAGCCTGCTCGGCCATCGTGGTTCGGCAGCTCGACGCCATAGACGTTGGCCTCGCGCACTGCCGGGTGCATACCCAGGGCCTGACTGACCTCGGCCGTTGACACATTCTCCGACTTCCACCGGAAAGTATCGCCGATGCGGTCCATGAAATACATGAGGCCTTCATTGCTTTGCTGGATGACATCGCCTGTTCGGAACCAGGCGTCTCCTTTGACAAAGACATTGCGCATCACCTTGGCAGCAGTGGCCTTGGGGTTGTTAAAGTAGCCCTGGAACCGCTCCTCGAGGTTTTCAGCCGGCAGCATGAAGAGCATTTCGCCAGGGGTGCCGACTTCGGTCTTTTTGCAGAATCCAGTCTTGGGGTCTCGCCAGGGCTGCTCTGTCTCCCAGTCCATTTCGACAACGGCAATGTTTCTGCCCATGAGGGCTTTGATGAGCCAGCCAGAGCGTCCAATGGCGCCCATGGAAAAGTCATTCGAGCTCAAATTCCAGCTTGCAAAGGTTCCCTCGGTAGCACCGTAAAACTCGCAAATGGACTCAACGCCGAAACGCTCCTTAAACTTGTTCCAGACGTCGGGCCTAAGGCCGTTGCCCAAGGCTACGCGGACGTTGTGCTTCCTGTCAAGCGACTCTCCCGTGACGGGGTCGTGTTGCGGCGACGCGGCGAGCAGGTAGCGAAGCGTCTCGCCGACATACTGTATAATGGTGGCGTTGGAGGCACGAACTTCGTTCCAGAAGAGCTTGGTTGAAAACTTGCGACCCAAGGCGAGGGTGCTGCCGACTATGACTGTAGAGCAAACGCCCATCATGGAAGCAGCCGAATGGTATAGAGGCATCGACTGATCAAAGACTTGTTAGTTTGAAGGTATTACGACCATACAGAGAAGATGCGGCTTACCGTGTACATGACGTCGTCCTTGCTGTAGCCGTTGAATCTTGCTGGAAAGCCTCCTCCCACAAGGAGCTTTCCCCAAGACACAATGGCTGGCTTCGGGAGGCCCGTTGTGCCCGATGTATAAATGAGAATGGCCATGTTGGCAGCAAGGTTCTCGGACCTATCCGAGTCTGGGGCTCGTACAGGCTCCATGGCCATGGCCGCGGCTTCCATGTCCTTTGTAAAGGCCACCACTTTCATGTCACTAACCACACCGCGCACCTCATCTGTAAAGCTATCCACCACATTAGGATCAACCAGGCAAATCTTCGCCGTAGAGACCTTGAGGCTGTGAGCCAGGGGCTGGCCGGTGAGGTTATAGTTGATAAACGCGGGCTTGGCGCCTATGCTCCAGAGCGCCCACCAAATAAAGATGAATGTTTCCGAGTTTTGGAAATCCATGGCCACGACGTCTTTTGGCTTGACGCCGAGGGTGGTGCGGATCCAGTTGCCGTAGCGCAAGACGGCATCGTAGACGGCGGCGTACGTATAGTGCTTGCCCTCAAAGATGAGCATGTCTTTGTTGCCCAGCCGGCTGTCTTTTGCCCTGTCTTCGAGCATGTAAAACATGTTTAGGCGATTGGTGCGCTCGCCATAAATCATGGAAAATGCGCTCCGCAGAGCGGTTTTGGTGATTAAGAGGTCGTACCATAGTGAGCTCTTTGCGTTGAGATATGCTGCCGCTGCCGTAGCGGCAGGGATTGTTATAGAGAGAGGAAGATCAAGGCCTGTATTATTTGGACTCTATTAGATTTTTTTAAGGCTGATTCGCCGAGAGTTTGGCTTACCTGGCATTGTGTCTTGTGTGCCTGTCTCACATAACAGCAAGGAACAGAAGCCACTTTGTCAAACCGACAGGGTATTCCAACCAAGAAGAGAAACTAAGAGTATAAATGAAAAAGAGAGAAAGTGAGGGGTAGTGAGGCTTTACCGGCTCAAATCATGCAGCAACAGGGACAAACTATGGCAATTGCTAGGCAAGCTCGGTTAAAGGAGAAAAAAGGGATCATTGGCACATAGTAGACGAATAGTAATAAGCAAGGCTGTGTGGTCGGGATCTCGGTGCGGGTGGCCATGCGACACGGGGCCCGGGACTAGGAACGGGGCCGTCGGGAAAAGCGGTGCCTGCGGACGCGGGGCTGTTGTGCAAATCATCCATGAGCCGAGGCTCTTTGGCCATTGGGGTTTTCCTCGTTTACAGTGACCCCAGCTGGCCACGTAATTGTAAATACAGACAAACTACGATAATTAACAACACTGTACACCTTTTTCGAGCCTTTAAAATAAAAGTCAGTCTTGTTACAAAGTACAAATGTAATCTGTATAGCGAACTAGGCAGTGACGTGAGCAATCGCTGCAGACGAACGCGGTTGGCTTTTTCCACGTTGGACATACCTTCTTCTATTTTTTTTAAATCCATAAATGATGAATAGCCGCCGCTAGGCTTGAAGCAAGTCGCGAGAACAGTGCACGGTAGGCAAAAAGAAGCTGTTGAGAATCTCGGGAACTCAAGACTGCGAGGCATGTTAATGGTCCTGCACTCAACGCAGACCAACAACTGTGAATCAAGATATCAGTTTCATTGCCAACAAATAAGGGCTTCTCTGCACTAGATTTCAGTTCTTCACATCCTTGCCCTGCCAATCCGCCTCATGTGAACAAGTAAAGGTGCCTGCAACGAGGTACCATGCACAGCACCATGTGTGAGCAGGTTAATTGCATTCGATGTGCCTTTATTCCCTACAAAACCTTTGATCCTTATGTGACGTTTATTTCGCAAGACAATTCGCATCTGTTTCCGAGCAAAGCCTGCGCTAGAAACTAAGCACGGCGGATAACAGCCACTCAAGGACTATCAACCAACGGCACACAAGTGAGAACCGTGAGAATGTATATCTATTGCACGAAATTGAAATGGTGTTTATTCCGTGCCTGTAACTAAATAGAAGTGCTCATCTTACCAAAAAAAAAAAATGAAGGAAAAAAAGCCCACCCAAATTAAAATATCGCCTTCTTCGTCCTACCAAGATGTAAACCAGCGCCGCCCAACGCCACTACACACGGCCCAGCCCGAAGCTCCGACAACCGACCTCCGACGCGGAGCCACCACCACCAAACAAAAAAAGTAAACCCACCACTCTCCATCCCGCAATTACCAAACCCATCATCGGACGACCGCGTCGCCAGCCCAGCAAATCCGCGGCAATGGCCCTCCTGGGCATATCTCTCATCGTCGCCTCGGTCGTCTATGTCATAATCCGCCCGCCATCATGGCTGCTGCGTCTGCCACTGTTCCAGTTCAGCCGCGCGCTCCAAGACGATGCAAGCAAGCAGCGCGACGAGAAGAAGCAGCAAAACGGCGATGCATCGACGCCACGACGTGAAAACACAAATGCAGAGCCCACAGAGCCTCCTGGACCGTCAATATCCGTCACAGATGGTGATGCGCCTTCCAACAATAAGTCACCAGATGTCGATAGGCAGATGATGCCTCCGCCGCCTCTCCCTCGACCCTCTGCAACGTCGGTGTCACCACCACAAGTCCAGGAACCAGATTCGCCAACGACACCGAAAGCAAAAGCCACTCAACCAGCTACTCTCTCCTCACCTCCACCGAGCTTCTCCCTCTCTACCGAACCGCCACCTCCCGCCAACCCATCCGCAAGCGCCATGATGCCTCCCCCGCCACGACCGACCCCCTCATCGTCATCTCGCCCTCCAACACTCAGCCAGTTCCCTGCCGCCAACTCGGCGCAGCGCGCAAGGGGACCAGCTCCAAGTCGACTTCCTCCTCCGGGCTCCTCAAGAGCACCAGCGGGAGGATTATCCGGCCTCGCTCCACCACCAACACATTCCTCCAAACCTGCAAAGCCTAGTCGCCAAGTAACGCTCGACCCGGGCCACTCGCCGCTCGACTGGGCGCGCTTGTCCGGCGGCAGCGCCGACCTACGCGGCGTGCCGTCCTCGACGCCCTACTTGCGCGTTACGCCATCCATGTTGAAGAAGCAGACGGGTCGCAAGGGGAAAGATGCGTGGATGGCGCTCAACGGCAAGGTGTACAATGTTACGCCGTATGCGCCGTTTCACCCCGGTGGCGTGCCGGAGATGATGCGCGGGGCTGGACGGGATGGCACGAAGCTGTTTGGTGAGATTCATCCATGGGTGAATTATGAGACTATGCTTTCTGCTTGTTTGGTGGGCTTGTTGGTCGACGAGCCGGCTGCTGGGGCGTCGGGGGAGAGTGAGATGGATCAGATGGATTAATGTGCATGCATAGACATGATTAATACGGCGTTGTCTTTGGTCTTGGTTATGGTTGGTTTCGAGGGCTCACAGCACGTATCTGGCATACAGCTCGGCAAGAAGAAATACAGAGAACGATACCCGCCGGGTGATTGTGTGAACTATATACAGTACATAGAGCTAGACATGATAGAACAGGTAATATGCATTAAAATTCTTCATTACATGGCTTCCTTTACCGCCGCTTGCCAAACCGGAATTTGAGCTCGTCATCGCTATCGTCGTCACTATCGTCAATCTCAATGGGCTTTGGTGCTGGCCTGGCTCGCTTCGACGACTGTTCAGAAGACGTTTGAGTAGCAGGGCGTTTGCGCTGGCTTTGTGAAGTGCGCGTTGAAGGCTGTGTGGCGTTGGAACTCGGTGTTGCTTGGGTTGCGTTCCTTCTGGCCATTGTTCTCGGTGGCTGCGAGTCCTCGTCTACCATGCCGCTATCTTCTGCTTCATGGCTTCCAGTAGCGGCTTCTTGCGAGCGTCTCGAAGCTGTTGGCTGTGAAACAGGCGTCTCCTGGGCAGCTGAACGAGTGCCAGAGCTTCTCCTTTGCGGTGCTTCATCCTCTAGCCAGTAATTATCGCCAACTCCAAATTCCTTGTTCTTCACTTCGGCCAGAGAGACTATAACGCGTGCCGGTTGCCTTCCTACAACCTCTCCACGAGGACGAAACTTTTTAAAGTTCTTCATGCCGTTCCATTTCGGGTCCCAGCGGCCGTCTGCAATGTCTTGCTCCCTTGTCCGCGAACCGCTCCCCGGTGCTCGAATCTCCATTTCTTCGACGATGTTCAAACGGCGAATCTCGGCCAAGTCGACGTCGTCAGGTAGATTCTCCAGGTCTTCCCGCTCTGCTCGGGCGCGAGCTTCCTGCTCTTCGCGGTGACGCTTTGCCTCTGCGAGTACGTCTATCTCCTTTGCTCTTTTCTTTGAGGCGGGTTTAGTAGGCTCTGAAGGTGGTGGATCGGGTGCGGCTGCTGCGAAATCTTGGCCCATTTCAATCCTTTGCCTCTTGAACCTTGCTGCCGCAGGCGCCATTCCTTCCATTAAATCGTCTTCTGTCGTTGGTGGAGTAGCGCGCTTCCTCAAGGACTGATTCTGAGGTTCATCCTGTAATGGGTTATCAGTCTCTTGTGAAACAAAGAGACTACCTTCAGCCGCTGCGGGCTTGTGTACCGCGGGAGCCGGTGGGACGTCGTCCATATCAATGTCGGAACCGTCATCAAATCCGGCAAAACGTCTCTTGACAGGGCCTCTTCCTCGAGGCCGTCTTGGGGTCATCGCTTGTTGGGTAGTAGGCGGAGGTTCGTCAGACGCTGACTGCTGCGAGCGGCCCGCCGGTTGTTGCGCTTGGTCTGACGCCGAAGGCTGGTCCTCTACTTCGAGTGCTCGGCGTAGAATGCTGGCATCTTTGATCAGGATAGCTTCTAGAAATTCGTTTTGCTCGATTGGTCGATGATCAAGCCGTAATGAGACAGCCGTCAGGAACTCGGTATACCACTGAACCTGGTCCCCTTTGGCAGGCAGATATCTCACGAGAACGACACCTTTTCCTTCGCTCCCGTCTTCAAAACTGCCTAGACCCTTTTCTCCGGCGACACTCTTCACATATCGGACAAAGTCATCCACCTCTGTTTCGCCAGGTGTAATGGTCTCTACCAATGCTTTGCCGCCTGCGTTAGTTATGGGTGCCAGAAGATTATTGTACTGTGTTTGGTCGTAGAATATAAAGGTATATCCTTCAAATACATCAGATCGTCCATTGTCAGGCGCATATATATCGTCGGGGTGCTCAAACGGCTCTCCTCCCCGCGGAGGTAAATGATCCATTGCGTTTGGCCATGATCCGTCAAAGTCTTGTTCCAGACTGCACGTTTCTGAGCCATTTCCATCGTCGACGTGTCGTGCCGCATCGCTCACAGCGTCCAAGAACGACTCTGTGATGATATATTTTCCGTTTATGAGGGCTTGTAGACCCTTTGCAGTGTTGCGTTTTTTAGACACGACATGGGTCGTAGCCTGAATATTATAGTCGACCAGGAGTTTGATGTCAAGCTGCTCGAATCTCTGGCGGAGAGACATGAGTGGCTGCGTCTGCAGTTCTCGGTTCGTGAATGAAAAGGTAAATACAACAGGGAACCATAGCAACCTATATTGATTGATTAGCATGATGTCAATTGCACTTGGGGCCGGGCAACAAACCGAAACTTATTAGGGCATTTTCCCATTGTTATATTTACTTCTTCTTCCTTGTCAACAACATATTTGGAACCTTTGACCTTTTTGCCATTCACAACTGTCCCAATCTTTGTCGCCAAGTCTTCTATAGTCACCTTTGATCGACTAGTGGGATGTAGGCTCTGGCTATCGTCGACGGGATCGATTGTGATTGTCAAGTGCTTGCGCGATATGGTATTGTGTGAAATGGCGAGCTGCCCAGCTGTTTATCACAGTCAGTGTATTGTCCATCCAAAGCAACTACCCGGTATATGCTTACGCTCGGCGACCGTTCGTCCAAACAGGTATGTCTTGCCTGGCCGTAGCCATAATCGCCGCCCTGGAGAACAAAGTCAGCAAACAGTCGCCTGGCTGAGGGGGGGGTTTCGCCGTGGCCGATTTTGGGCTACCTTCAAAGGCCTCCTGATTCTCGAGGAGCCACATCGTCAAGGCTCACCAGTCGCTGGCGCAAAGCCAATGGGGCATTATGACGTTGGTTTATGGTGTCGTGAACTTTTTGCGGGGGCACGCGGGCGCGTTGAGCACTCGAACGCCAGTTCACGTGCAAGCAACCGACAGATGCACGCCGACACCATCTCGACCTGAATCAAGAAGGAATAATTGGCGCAAATATTAATAAACCAATATTTTTATTTCATTTGTATTTGGAGCTCTTTTACAGGTTTGTAGCAGTCGGCGAGCATCAGGACTGCCGGACAAGTACGGTTTGCGCCAGATACTAAGTACACTACTGCACCAACACAGGGTCTAGTTGTAGCCAAAGAGAGGCTGGTACATTACGTCGTAGGCGCTGTTTTGTGCTGCGGGCAACGCTTTAATTATCCCAATGCATCTGGCTATACTTGACTCGGCAGTTCCAACATTGTATATTTTGTACACCGTATTCTTGATGTGGTTTCACACGGACATCGTACATACTCCAACAACCTGCAGCTCAACAGGGCTGGCACCGGCCACGCTGAACCAAAAGGAGGGTGTGCAATTATTAACAAGTCTGATATAACAAACTACGAGTATACCCTATATTTCTCCTCACCGGAAAAGCGACCCATGAAATCCACAAAGCCCGATGCTCACTATCAAGGGCGGAAACTGACCTGCAGTTTGTGACCCCTGCCGGGCGGGCCTCGGTCGAATATCACAACCGCAGGGGCAATAAATGCACAGCGGGCCGACACTCCGCTGAAGTTTATGATGCAGCGCGAAAACCTTTTTTTCGGGGTATTCAAGGCCGAGCTGGTGTCGAGAGGCCAGCCCCCTTTGTTTCTGTAGACATGACACGACAGCCTCTGTCCGGGGGGTGCGCAGGCCCTTTGGCTGCTCGCTGTTCTGGCTCGTATTTTGATTCTGCGACCCAGTTCGTACTGCATACGCCGTTACACGTGCATTGCATGCCTTGTTTCATGCAGTGAAAGCCCTGCAGAAAATTGAAACAAGTCTGCTCAGTATCACCAATACAACGCAACTCTGGTATTCGTTCTAAAAGCAAACGCCATGCTATGCAGTACTCTAAGCAATATAATGTACGGTCCCGTTGCATCCCAAGAAACTTACGACAAGTCCCATCCTTTAATCTGGTCTCGTCTCTGCACTGAGACAAACGCCATTTAACTTTCGGGCGTAGCCGTGGCCTCAACGTGGCCGCTCAAGCATGTACAGACCAGGGAGCGAGCAAAGACCTGACTCGAACTGCCCCCGCCGACAGGCATCGTGTGTCTGTGCGTGATATTCCTGGCGTGTATTTATGGGGTGGTATGTGTTATATGTTGATACAAGGGAATTCGTCGTCAGAAAGTGCAAAACGCAAAACAGAAAACGCCTCTTCCAAGGGTCATGTTGGTCATCCTATACCTTTCCAGGCTTGTAGCAATCCACCACCATCCTCTTTCGGCCCACCCTCCTCGCGTCGTACATGACCTGCTCATCATTCTCAATCTTGACCCGGTCAATGTGTTCTGGCAACTCATGAAGAGCGTGCGAAATCTCTTTAGTCTCGCCCAGCTTCCAGCCGCGCAAGACAAACATGCAGCCCGCAGCGGCCATGTACATGAAGCCAGTCCACAACTGGGTCCCCAAATAACTACCGGTGCCGGTGAAGATCTGCAGAGCAATGGGCTCACTAAAGGTCGATGGCAGGATGATACTGAGCCACAACAGGTTGAGAGCCGACGCAACATCCTTGAGGCCGACAACCTCTGCCGCGACAGGAGCAATGGTTGCCCAAAAGGTACCAGCTACCATGCCGTCGAGGATCGCGAAGAAGATGAGCACCCCGTACGTCTTGGCGTTGATCCAAATGGCCAGCGAAAAGACGCCGCCAAGGAAAGTCATAAGAGCCGCCATGTTAATGCGGCCTGTTTGGTCGCTAAAGTAGCCGACAAAGGGACGCCCGACACCCTGTCCCAAGTTGAAGAAGGCACTGATTAGAGACGCCTGTGATGTATCAAGGCCAATTTCGTTGGCGTAGTTTGCCAAACTGAAAATAAGCACGACATATCCAAGGATGCTAAACCAGCCGTACGCAAGAACTAAGAGATACTCGGGCCGCTTAAAGAGGGTCGTATCAAAGGCAAGATGTGTAGTGCCAATGGCCTTGTTTCGGTCCTTGATCAGAATGATGCAGATGGTGTTGGCGACAAAGGCAATGATGCCGAGAACACGAAAGGCCCAGGCAAGGCCGTGCTGCTGAATCAGAGCACCGGCGGCAAAGGAATAGATGAGACCTCCCAGGCCAGAGCCACAAGCAGAGATGCCATTCGCTAGAGACCGGCGCGTTGTAAACCACTGAGGCACAACAGAAACTGACGGCACAAACATAAGGCCCATACCAATACCAAAGAGAACACCCTGTGAGAGAAACAAATGCCACATCTCGGTAGCAAAGCTGGCAGCAATCAGACTGGCAGCTTCAAACACGCATCCGATAAACATGGTGGCCTTTGTACCAATTTCGCGAACTCCAATGGTTGCAAGTGGCGAGATGCCCAGGGCGCCGGCCAAGCTGAGGGAGCCGACAAAGGCATACTGTAGATGTGTACCGCCGGGAAAGGTATCGTGAGCAAGGTAGTAGGCAAGAAAGACTCCGTATGACGAGTTGAGACCCCATGTATGGCCGTTTACGCACGAAACGCAGGCGGTGCATACCCATCCATATCCGCCGTTGGGGGGCGGCGGCGGCGCGGCGCGGTCATTGTCACCGCCCGACTGACCTTCTTCGGCAACCTGAAGAGGCGAAGGACCCCAGGAGTTGCCTGAATCTTTTTCGGTATTCTCGGCCGGCGGGAGAGTGGAAGTCGATATCGCCGGTCTCACCGTGTCTGATTCGTCCATGGCGCGGGCATGACCCGGTTCCGCCATGATTGCGGGAAATCGATCGATGCGACTCCCCTAGCCGCAAATTTTTTTGAAATTTTCTTTCAAACAGTAACGGACGATATCGACGTTGAGGATGCGAATGGTGCAAGGAGAGAAATGAGCGGAAACGTCTGGGGTAAAGAGAGTATGGGAACAAGGCCGATAAAAACGGGTTCTCTCGGTGCTAGTCTGCATCAGCCAGGCACTATGGATCCCGATGCGAGGATTCCGCGCGCCGCGTGGAGAAATTAAATCAGATCAATTAGTCGGCAGAGATGGGGCTAAGGGGTCTTTCAAATCCTGTGTAGAACACGGATTAAAAGAAAAGAAATTAAGCAGAAAGATAAACGCCGAGCTAAGAACAAGAGGCATCTAGCGGGGAACACTCAGTGGTAGACGTGTGAGAGAGGGCGCAGCTACCGGCGATTCCTGCAGAGGTTTCGTACTATGAGTAATAATCCCAAGCCACGTTCAGCTAATAGGAAGATTTCAAAGGGCGCAAATCACAGCCTCTGTTTCTCTGGCTCTTTGTGTGGGGGATTTTGAGGGGTAGGGCGCTCTTTCACAGTAGAGGACGGTAATAACAAAACAGCGTTGCCGGATATGGCTGTTCGGGAATAGCACTCGGCAATGAGCGTGGCGTTGTCGGCGGCTTTGGAGCTCCGTAGACCAGCACACTGAGAACATCTCTTCCACATTAGACATCCATAATACACCGAAATGACGTCAGATTTGGTTCTCATCTTCTCCTTGCTGGTCGCTTTCTATTACGGCACCTTGGATAGCTTTAGGGCAGACTAAGCTGCTGATACAGAGATTCTAATGAAATGAAACTCACCGGACCATGGGATGTCCCAAAGTGGCAGTTGGCCGCCGCCCCCGACTGCAGCGCAGCCGAGAGTGGGGCGTTACATTGCGGCCATTTTGGGACTGGAAGCCAAGACTGTCGTTCTCACACGACAATCTGCGTAAGACATAAAGAAAATGACATGCTGCCGCACTATTGCTTGCTGTGTGCTGTAATTCACGGGTTTTCTTGGTCCCGTTCTGTCGAGGACGAAGAGCACATATGACCAGTCTTATTATAAAAGCCTTGACCAGTCTTATTATAAAAGCCTGTCAGGTTACTTTAGTCAAATAAACAGACTTCGTTATAATAATAGAATTAAGACTTTCTATCAGTTTATATTCAATGAAATCCAGACAAGATCTTCCTCCTTTCGGTCTCACGCACGATGGACCTAAGTTTTCCACTGCGGAGCTAGATCTCGATAGCAGTAATTCGCATCCACGCGCCACCACCCATGGCTGACCGACTTGCCATTCAACCTCTTGTTCACCCAAGCATTTAACGAAAACACTCGGGGTCATGGTACACAGCTCACAAAACATCACGATACCCAAGTCATACTTTAGTTCCATGAATTTGAATTTATTAAAAGAAGTAACGGGAGCTAGCCCGTCGAGCAAAAATAAACAGACTATCTCCAACTTATCAACAAAACAGGTTGAAGTGAGCAAGGCAGTGGCCAGCGACTCACTCCAAACCTGGCATCCCACATAGCATTAATAACAATCAATAGGTCATACGCCGTAGCAAAAGGCCAGGTATCATAGGTATCATTTCCATCTCCATACACTCCATCGAAACAGTCTTTCCGAAATATAGCACGCCGCAAAAGTTGGCTCGCTCAAGCTTGGTGGCGGTCGGCCTTCTTCTTCTTCTCGGCGATGGCGTGGTCAGACCAGGGGAAGTGGATGACGGGAACCTGGAAGAAAGAGTTGCTGTTGGAACAAAACAATGTTAGCCATCTGTTATGGGGCGTGTCACGACGACTAGCCTTAGGGCTCAAGAAAACTACTTACGAGCTGTCTTGAAGTCCGGCAAGGGCGTTGTACCAAGCAAGGAAAGCAGCGAGGAAACCAAACAAACCGCCAGTCTTCTGAAGAGCCACGCCGGCGGTTTCATTACCGAGATCGAGGGCGAACTGCTCACAAGCCAGGAAGAGGAAAGCAAGGTCCAGGGTGAAAAACAGGAGGAAAAAAGCGACTGTGGACTTCAAGGTGCACAGGACCATAATAAAGGTGAAGATGAACCAACCACTCAGGAAGAAACCGAGAACACTATTAGTTTCACCCCCGTAAGGACCGTCAGCAGCAAGGAGGTTGAAGTGAGGGGTAAGAATGATGGCGTAGGAGATCCAGAAACCACCGTACGACGAGAGAGCAGTAGCACCGAAGGTGTTGCCAGCAGGCATTTCCCTGTACCGGCCCGGTTAGTGACCAATTCAGCATGGAGAGGCGGGAGATGCAATCGAGGCACCAGAGCTTTGTCGCAACAGGCTACACATAATTTAAAATGAGATCCCCGGTGCTACATGTTTTGACCAATACTGCATACAAAAGGCAGTTTACTGGTCAAGGTAGCTCATCTCATAATGTATTATGCGCTCCCGCAACAAAGGGCATGTGCATTGCAGTAGAGCATCCAATTATTCAAAAATACGTACCACATGCCAGCAAGGAGCTGGACGAGGCCACCGTAGCCGAAAGCCAGCGACACAACAATGTTAGGCGTATTAACATTACGAGTGTGCATGTTGATGGCCGATAGGACGAAAGTGGTCAAGGCGAAAGCAGAGAGACCAAGGGGAGCCGGGTTTGCGAGCTTGCGGTGCTCATACGGGCGCCAGAGGCCAGGCTGCAACGCAGCACCAGAGGCTTCGGCGGTTTGGCTCTTGGGCATGGCAGCGTAGTCGCTGTGATGGGCCATGTTGGAGTGACCGCCGCCGTTGACGGCGTCGTCCTTTTCAGCAGCAGAATGGGACATTGTGGGCAAAGGGCTTTATTGTTGCTGTGTGTGGCCTCAAGAGTCGGAGCTGTCTTTATGAGTTGAATGAGCAGAGCAACACCAAGGAGGGTATAAGACGTAATGTAAGCAAGAGGAGAAAGACAAACCAAGAGAGGTGGGGGGAGATCTGGTCCTTATAGGGGACTCATTCACTCCCCCGGAAATCCGTTGAGCCAGCTTGAACAAGTGCTGCACATAACCGAAATAATTCTTCCTCTAGTAGTCCATCGGCAGACCAAACTCACATCGAGGACCCAGACCGGAGACGAGGAGCAGAGCAACAGCACCTTGCCTTGTCTGGGTGTTGCGGGTCCCGTTCTGGGGCCGGTTGAGGTACATGGAATGGAGCTGGTGTGGACACTGCCAGTGAGAGCTACGAGTACCGTGCAGGAAGGCATGTGTGGAGGGGTGTGGGAAACTGGCAGAGCGGAAGAAAGGCTTATTTCGATTGGGGGGGGGATTGTGCCAATACGGAGGGGTGTGAGTGTGTGCTTGTGTGGCATGGCGCATTGGCACAATGACGATGTGGACTACGAGTACTCCGTACTCGTACAGTATGTAGTATGTACTCTTAGCAAGTCAGGATGGACGGAAGGACGGGCGCAAGTCGCTCGATGCCCGCATTCTGAGCGCCATACGGACTCTAGGCACGGCAATGCTCACTCATCATGACGCCCGTGGATCTGCAAGATTTGGAGACAGACTTGATGGCTATGACCTCAGCGGATGAGCTTAGTTTGAGGTACAGTCGTAGCCCATTGCAGGTTTTGGTGTGTATGTTTTGTACGATATGTTCCTCGCAGACTGACGTAAACTTGGATTTATTGTCATTCTTAGTTGCAAGAACAACTGTCGGTTGCAGAGACTTGTTTCTCAGTTAAGCTACGCCTGTACTAGCCTCTCAATTGCTCAAGCCCATCATTACGAGTAACGTACGAACAGGCCTCCGCTTCCTCTCTGCGGCTCCTACAATTCCATCGGAATTACTGGCCCCGGGCCTTTCGTGCGGGGAGCGGAATTATTGGCCCATCCCAGTCAACAAGTGTGCCATTACAGCGACCCCCCGTCCCCCTTTAGCCAACCCCAGTTCCGTTGGAGCGCTAGGGGATGATCCATAGTGCTCAGTGTGCCGGCCGATGTGCTGGATCTACAGAGCAAGGGCGCTCCGCCTAAGCACAACCCAAGTTGATTGTTTGCGATAACTGGGGCGCTTATAGCTTTGTAATCTATTGGTGAGCGGTCTATCCCACGCTCGCGATGCAGCATGAACGGGACACATCACATTTGTTTATACCGCCTGGCAGTGATTTAGCAATTGCCGTCCCAATGAGCCGGCGTCTCTTTGTATTTCTGTCTGCAGGGACCATCTGGCGGCGACGCCTCGTAATATGTCAAGGCCCATATTGCACGTAAGGTTTAGACTCTGGGGAAAGAACCACGCCATTCCCCAGCACCGAGAGGTGATGGATGGGCCCATCGCATGGGGTATTCGACCCCAAGAGTATCTTTTTGTTGTTTACAAGCTCTTGTGGAGGGCATGAATTTAAAAAGTTGCTCCTCCGCGCCCGCGAGCGTGGCGGTATTGTCTCGTCCCATCCGGTGTGGCTACGGGCTTCGTTCTCCTGTATTCTTTTGCGCCTCCAAGCGACCAGCTCAGGCTAGTATCACACCCAAATTATTAAGAAGCGAGACATTGGACAGCTTGGGATATAAACAAAAATGTCCCAGTCGAACTCGAACTTCAGCTTGCACAACCCGACAATGTTGCAATCGGTGTAGTCTGAGCCCGACAATTCCGAATCCTGACCCTCAGCCCGACGCAATACTTCCGAAACGGCACGAGTCGCGGAATCCTCGCAGGGGTTATGGGTCTTACTCGTGCAGTGACCTCTTTCCGTTTAATACCCGCCGCCGAATCGTCAGAAGCATCCATGCAGCGAACAAGCGACTTGGTCGTCAACTCGCATTTGTATTTAAGTCAAGAAAGTTCACATCATTGTTCAACTGAGCAGAGGATTGTTCTGCCTCAATAACGGCGTGATCAAACGCTCCTCTTCCCGTTTGCCAGCACAAATGAAGCCGTCACGTCAGCCCAGGAACGCCTCCCGGCTGGGCAGACGATGCCAATGTGTCGGGCGTCGTTTTGGCGCCATTTCGTTAATTTTTCAGGATTTGCGGCTGATCAGCAGTGCCGCAACCAGAAGAAAACATTCGAGAAACCAGTCAAAAAAGATGCCGTCAGTTCCGGACCGAATTACTCTGTCTGTCGCCCTTCTGCGTCGTAGACGGCCTCTCCCTTGCAAGAACCGAACCGATGAGCAGGCATTCGCAGCAGGGTATTAGAGACTTTTGTCCCATACTGTCTCTTTACCCCAGAGGCTTTGCGACTACAGCGCATCTCGCTTTTGGTTTGGCAATCGGATTTGCCCAGCCACCACAAGGCATTGTTTTGCGATATTCGCAGTTTGTATTTCGTCCTTGACGCAGTTCTCCCTTATTCTTGTCTTGACTGCCGTAGCGTAGCAGGGGCCTCGTCATGCGTGTCTCGCCTTGGGAGTCATGCGCTTTTGCCTACCAGAAATACATGGGGGATATTCGTAGAGAGCTGTTCAGCGATAACACGTACCGTCCCCGGAAGCATTTTGCTCAAGCACTATTGTATTCGCGGCCCCTACGAAATCTTGAAGCGTATTACTCAGTACTGGCCAGCTCGCTACTCACTGTCAGAAAGCTTCCATGCCAGCAGCTCTCCGTAGCAACGCACCGGTCTATTCCCCCATGGCAGCACGTAGTAGCCCCCAAAGACTGGCGGGAGAATGCAGCAAAGCCAGGCTAAATTAGGAGCTTATTAGCGCGCCCGCTTTGTGCTGTAGAGGCGGTACGACATATGTACCATAATTGTGGGAAGCCGCTAATAACTGTACTGTGGTACATGGTACTCCGTGCTCCGTATACTCGTCCACCACCTGAGATCTGGAATTTCAAATCATCGTGGTTTGGGGGGGGGGGGCGTGTACTCAGAGACTTCATTTTCTGACAACAGAACCGCACCGAGATGCGACGGGCTTGTACGAGTACGGTGCCGACACTACTGCAGTCTCTCTTATTACGTTGTAATTCCAACGCAGTACGAAAAAGGTGAACAATGACGCCACCAACAAGCCTCGCCAGCTTGATTATACAGCTGTACCAATTGCTAGTAGACAGGCTGCTGTGTGCGATCCCAACGCCATGTCCGGACACACTCCGTAAAGGCCTAAGACGTCAGTGGCAATACGAATGGCACATGGCAATGCTCCATTTACTCCGCGTTCTCCAACTTGCCAAGCTCATTAGCTTTGGCAAAAGTCGAAGCAGCCTAGAAGGGTGGGCTTCCACTCATCAACCAGCCAGAAACGCTTATCGCGACCAAGCCCAAACCCCTTTATTATCGCACCTCACACGCTGCAAGTGTGACACTCCCAGAAAACAGGGTAATTATTGTACCAAGTCTTTTCGGTTCCACGGCCCTGGAACCGCGCTACTACTGGTGATGGTGGGCGGTCTACGGAGGTACGAGTACTTCGATGACGCATTATTGTCTGCTAAACCTTGATGCGACCCTAACTTGCACCGACTCACGCTCAGTCAACTACCATAATGCATATGTGCTGTAGCCAATTGAAAGTGATAATCTGTTTTTTTATTGCCCCCAAAACTGCTTGCTCCTAAAGCCACGTCGTTTCTGCAATTTCCATTTTTCGCTTCCCCCAAGCAGTAAATACTCGCAAGCCTCCTCCCCACCGGGAGGCGTCTCTTCCCCAGATTTCAAGCTACTGAGAGGAGCGACCCCCTTGTAATGGGATCCATTTCGGTCGGACGAAAGGCGATTGGCACAAGGAGTTAAGAACGACAGTCACAGGGATACAGATTTGCCAGGCATCCAGTCAGAATACGACTCCAAAGTAGCAATGACTTCTCAAGTAGGAGGCAACGATCCGCATGACGGAATTTGCGCGCTTGGGCTCTCAGCCCTTTTACGAGTACGGATATACTTTGTAACAGTCCACAGAAACAACCGTGTCTGAGCCCTCCCCGCAATTTCTGTGTGTGGAGGTGAGCCACTGTACGAGTATATCGCCGCCTTGAGAGTGTTATGGCAGTTCCAGAACAAAGCGTTTCTCCCCCAGAACATCAGAATACAGTCTACGGGTACTGCTCCATATTATCCAGTCTCCGCTTCGCTCTCGTTACCGTCCATGTAGTAACACGTGCGAAGGAAGATGCTAGATTTGTCCTCCGGTAAATCAGAAGACGAGGCAGCTATCCACAGAGCATTATTAATCACTAAAGCCTTGTACTCGCAATACGCAGCAGCTCCGGATGAGCCGGAGGTTGTCCCATGTATACCGAGAGCTGTCAGGGACTGGAGTACAACTTTATTAGCTGCAGGCACTTATTTGCAAACCGGAGCTGTCTTTCCCCAGACTGCGGGTTTACAGTAGCTCATCGTAGATACCATCGGATCGAAGCGGCGAGAAGCATGTATTAAGAATTGCCAGAACCAACTTGAAAATCCATCATGGGTAAAATCGAGTATCTCACGTTATATACAAGTCTTTGGTGCCCCCAAAAACAACTTCCGAGATCAGATCGTGCCCCATGAGGCGCCCAAACAGCAAAGCCATCATCGCGGTCCTAGGCCGGCTCCTCGGCATCAAACCGCAAAACACCCCCCAAAAGTCTCATCTTTGGATCTCCCAACGTTTTTTTTCTCCAGGTCCCAAAGGGCCACCGTTAGTCCCATGGGCCTTACTAGAAGAGCCGCCGAAACCAACTTTCCCCAGAGCCCCAAAGAACCCCTACTTCACCGAGCGTATTAAGCCCCATTGAGACGGTTTGAATGCCTCGGCATTCCAGAACTATGCACCTGACCAGGTCCAAAACTCATACGTTCTGAGCATGTACAAATTCACCTCTTGTTGTTTAAGTTGCTCTTTTCATAGCTATTTCACCTTCGCAAAACCCCCATTCATATCGAGTGAGCCTCATACTGCATTAGCAGCATCATTCTCTCACCAGAATACGTCGTACCATAACAACCAAACACCTATTTCCGTCTCCATGAATAACAGCCGACCTACGAGTAGCCATCGCCCCATACTCCAATTATGGGTTAGCACCAAACTAGCGGCAATACCCCAAAACCAAGCCCAAGTAGGGGGCGTGTGTCTAGGCACAAGTACCTTCGGAAGGCCCAATCATTTCAAATCATGGCGTCCGCAGCCTTTCCAAAATCGGAACACTTTCCCTTCATCCGAACGTCCACCAAATTTCTTTGCTCGCCAGCCATCATCAGCCATGCTCTTGCGACTTTACGACGTAGTTTGGTACGATTTGCGTCCGTACTCGCGCCACGACCGCAACCCTTGGTCGGCCCTTACCAACCAACCCTGGCCAAGCTCTCCATCTCCAAATGAGAAACGGGCGCCTCTCTTTGCCCCTGAGGGCGGGGGCTAAGGGCCAACGCGTCGGGCTTGACTTTAGCTGACCAACCATAGCGCAGAGAAACTAGTAAATGCTTCCATGCCGCCGTGAACCTACAGTGCATGGCATGGGTGATGCCTAAGGTGTTACTACACCGAAACCCAGCTATCATTCTCCTATCGTCCGAGATGGCTTACATGAAGCGGCTGAATAGTTTATTACCCTACAAACCCTTGTTAAAAATCAAAAACTTTATCGTGTTCGGACAATGAGCCGTTTTATTCCAGGCTTGGCTGGCGTTTATAGACGGTGGACAAGAAAGCTCCTTAACCACTTATTAACGAATTGGCGTCATGCGATAACGTCTCAGGACAGAGCTTTAGGAAAACTGAGACTGACACCTGCACTGTAGCATTATTATCTAGAGTAGATTGAAACCGAATCGAGTGATATGCATACTACCCGTTGGTAAATATCATGACAGCATCGTCACTTACAGTATACGCCGTTCCTTGTCGCAAGGGCAACGCTTTTCAAACGTCTCAAACAACCCTACACACACGTGGTCTGCATATGCACTAGACTTGTTGTCTTTTCTAACGGCCTCGAGATTTCACGTTGCTGTGGGAGAAGATGACGTTTCAGGGTGTGTAGCTTCAACGGCGAGGCGCTGTCCAACAAGCAAGGAACGTCATCACTGGGACAGGTTCTTCACACGATAGGTTCAACTTACACACCCTCCCACGTCGGGAGTACCCAGGACAGAGGGCAGGTATTCGACAAGACACCTGCATCACTCGCAAGGCCATGATGCCAGGTGTTCTAGGCTGCAAAATGGAGTAGGCCGGAGTCGGGTGTGCCACATACTTTGACAACCTCGATAACAGTCGCAAGCACACCCAAGATGATAGACACGTGCTAAAAAGACTAAATTCGTTCTAAACTTGGTAAGAGAAGCCTTAATATTACATCAGCCCTACTTTCATACACATAAATGCAATTTGGGCGCGTTTATGGACCACCAATATCTATTCTGCGCCTCTCCAGATATCGTAACACGGGCAAGTTTCCATAAACATCTTCCATAAGCAACTGCTTTCAATTTAAAGCAAATAAAGCGTGTTTAAAATTCTTATTCCTCGTTCATGGGTGCAATTTGCAGGCCTAAACTTGATAAAGTGCCTTTGTTTAAGCTTATTGCTGCTGCGAGGCCAGAAGCTCCGCGAAGGATCTAAACACACGCTCTGATGACTGAGCATGTGCCTCAGAGAGGGAATAGACCGATGTTGCCCAGCTACCACCGCAATTATTGTCGATATTTCCTAGGCACGGTGTAGAACAAGAGCTTTCTGGTAGCAAAGGAGCATTGCCGAGCATCGACGTGCCGCACCAACACTCGTTGCCGTATTCTGTCCCGGCAAACCCATATCCATTAGCCTCACAGTGCTCAACACATTTTGAAGAAGATATCTCTTCGTGACGTTGACCTTGCCGCACTGCTCCCTGTAGAATGCGTGAAGGATTGTCTTGAATGCAACCTAAGTATGACCACCCGGATGGGACAAGCTCTTTGGTTGGACTGGCCGCTAATGCATACGGCGCACGATTACTGTGCTTTAAAGTTGGACTTGCGCCCAGGATAGTACTTCTTGGGGTTCCAGGCTCTCTGTCAACCGGTTGAATGCAGAATAACCCAGATGAGCAATGGTAGCAAGGCCAACCCAGCCCACAGCTTACGTGTTGAGCTGGAGTCTCTTGAGGTGGACAGAACCATCCACTTGGGCATTCGTCGCATCTATAGCCTCGGCCTGGGCAAGAGCCGTCCTTTGAGCCAGGCTGGGCAGCAAGTCCGTATATGTTGGGCGTAGCAAATGGCTGGTAATCACACTTTGCACAGGGCGCGCAGGACGGGCTAGATTCCGGCGTTGCGGTGCTTGTTGGCCCATAGGTCGGAATGGATGGCGTAACTGATGCTAATTAGTCAAACTCGACATGTAGGACATCGTGTGCATACCTGGAGGAGGTGAATCTGGAGTATATGCAGGTGGTGCTTCAGTTGAGCAAGGACTAGTCTCCGCAGCAGCCTGGCTCGTGTACTGCGCTGGCGGAGGGAACTGTGCGTCAATTATGGATGAAGTGAATCCATATTGAGGTATATGTTGCCCGCCATAGTCCGCCGGAGATGCATCTGCTGGACGCGTTGGAAAGCTGTATACGCTCTGCGGTGGCAACGTCGAAACGCTCCATGGAGCAGCTGGGGTGTCATACGCCGGTGCAGGGCCCTTGGCATAGCCATCAATGGAACCTGGGTTTGGCTCTGGTGGCAAGCTGCCAACAGCTATGCATGGAAGCATAAGCTGGTAATTCAAGCCGTTGACTGCCTGAGTCATTACACATAGCGGCAATTCAAGATGCTGCGCCGCAGAGCACATCACTCCTGCAACCTGGTTCAGGACATCGCTCAGCCCAGAAGTAACGATGTTATTCTGTAGGGGTAGTATTTGACGAACAACAATTGAGCCCCGCCAAATAACACTATTCAGAGCGGCGCCAATATTGGAAGAATCAACAGTGCTGACTGGCTCAAAACCTTGACCAAGTGCAGCCCCAAGAGCTGGAAGAACGAAAGGCAGTATTGCTTGCGTCGTCACTGATGCTTGAAATGCTACCTGAGGAATAACAGACGCAATAGCGGTAGGTTCGATAGGTAGCACGGCGAGAACTGAGTCAACCAGCCGAGCAGCAGCACCGGTATCCACGCTGCAAACTTGACTGACAACGTTGGACAGGCTGCCAAGAGAGAGTTTTCCCTGTAAGATTTGGTATGAAGGCGGGTTCCTTCGAAATACATTGGCTTTATCCGACTCCTTGTTGCCAAAGTTACCATCTTTAGCTGAAAGCGCTTCGTGTGCCTTGGTGTCGTTCACTGCTGTTAAAAAAGCATCGGACAAAGCGTGAAGGAGCTGTACATCATGTTGGGTCCCCGAGGATGCGGTGGGATTTGCTGTTGGTTCTTGGCTCTGTGTTGACGTTTCTATGTAAAGGTTTGTCATAAAGCCGGTCAAGCCCCCCAAAAGATCCTGTTCGGTAGCAAACTCTATTGTATGGTATTTCGGAGCGGCACTCTCTAAAGCATCGAAGACAGGGCTCGGTGTAGTGATGAACGTTTCGGTCGGTGAAAGAATCTACAATAATGTTAGTATTACCTCCGGCAACCGAACAAGTAGGATGAAGTACGTCTTTGATGTGGCCAGCCAAGAATCCGCCAAGTTGAAATTGTCTTTTGGCATGGGAAGGAGTTTTTGCATTCACACTCTCAGCGAGGATGAACTTTGCAGTAAGGACGAGGCCCAGGGCCGTGACAATTATTCCGCTCATCACAATATTTCGCAGTCGAACTAGAAAATTTCTGGACATGAACTGATATCGCAGTGTGCTTTGGTCCTCGTACAAGGTCGGTGCCATGGGGCAATGAACTGTTCCTGATTGTATGGTCTGTTTCTAAGATACGACTCAAGAAGAGCTCCAAAATCGATCCCAAAAAAAGCGGTCCAAAAAAAGTAACAACGAATTCAACAATTCTGTAGTTTGGTTGGAGAGGGCAAAAGACCAAGAAGAGACCTCAAGAGGTGGGAAATGAAGTCGTAGTCGGACTTCCCTTGGGTGGCTCCGTTGTGCTTTCCGGTTCGGGTCGCGAGTCGACGTGGTAGGAAAATCTGCCTTGCCTAGCTCAAACAGAAGGGTGCAGTTCCCAAAAACTATATGAGGCAGGCAGCCCTTGATGCGAAAGAGCCTCATAGATGGGTAATAGGGAAGTCGAACGCGATACTTCTCTCAAAGTGTTACATTTCCGACTTCGTGCCAAGTGTCTTTTGTCTAGTAGTAAATGGTCTTGTCTAGTCTATTAGCGAGTAAGCCTATCCAGTGTCTCATCAAGTTATCGCACGATACTGAAAGCTCATGTACACTGATCGCAAAGTCTTAATCATTGCGCAGGAGTTTCCTCTTTGCCCCATCGAGAAGACTCGTCGCCTTCTTTCCACTCATGTTCCACGTAGCCGAGTTCCTTCTTCACTTTTTCTACGAGCTCCTTGTCGCCAGTATTCTTTCCAATATTGTCGCTATTATCAGTTAGTCTTTGCACATCACCAAAAATCCGATCACAAGGCTGCGTACCTGATTTTAATGGCTGGGCGACCCGCGGCCGAGCTCAGCTTAATGACAATGTTGAGGGGAACAGACTTAGTGCCAGTCTTGCGACGGACAAAATCGTTTGTCAGAAATGTTCCGACACCAAACGTCGGTTGGAAACCATAGTCCTCGGAGGCTTTCTTGTACTCGAGGCATTTTTCAATGTCCAGCGAGTCTGAGAAAACGAGAACCTTTTTGTCCTTGACGCCTTGCGAGTCGTAGTACTGACGTATCGACTTGACATACTCCTTGGGGTCTCCGGAATCTTGCCTGACTCCCGTGAAAAGCTCCGCGTAAGTCTTTGTTGTGCCATCTGGCTTGGTGAATGTCTCGGCGGGAAGACCGCCTTCGACAGTGCGAATCGGACGGCTAAATGATTTGAGAAACTCGTCTGTTCCAAACGTATCGGTCAAAGCAATGGCAAGATTGCTTCCAAAGCAGCCCACCCAGTGGCGCAAAGCCTCCTCGGTTGCCTTGGCATAGTTGTCGAAAATGGCCGCGATACCCATGAACCATTCGTGAGCGACAGTACCAACAGGAGGGATATTAAATCGCATTGCAAGGTGAACATTGCTAGTTCCGGAAAGCTTTCCGGGATATCCCTTGGCTTCAGCTTCCTTGGAAGCCTTGACGAGACCACGGAATACGAGGGCTTGGGTATGGTAGTCGCGGCGTCGGCGAGTGCCGAACTCGGAGGTGACACATCCTGATTCAAGCAGACGCATTCCCTTTTCAAAAGCCTTTTCCTCTTGTCCTTCGTAGTCCCAATCGGTATCAATGAATAAGAAATAGGCCTCAGAGGCGAGAGAAAGCATTGGAATCTCGTACAAAATGGTTTCTGCCCAGGTACCCTTGATGGCAATGTCCACATCGCCCAGGTCAGTGTCGGCGCCCGAGCTGCCATCGACGGGTGTGAATGTCGCCGTTACTTGTTCGCGCGGTCGCAGGCGGAACTCCTTGAGGTATTCAAGGTAGTCTGGGGTGAGATATTTGCAGTGAAGTTGGAGAAACTTGTACTCTTCAGTCGAGAGGGAAATGTTGCCGAGCTCTAGGATGGCAGGTTAGCTAGCTGCTCGAGCGCGCACAATTAGATGACGTCGGCATCGGTGTAGACTTTACTCGTAATCTGTTCCTGTAGCCAATTGAAAGCGGCCCGAGACAGCTTCTTGTCCGGCGTGCGATTTGTGTAGGCGTACGAGACTGGAACATCCTTGAAGAATTTAAAGACGGCGCATTGCATCGTCAGCTTGTAGAGGTCGGTGTCCAGAAACGAGATGACGCCCTCTGGAAACGGAGAGGAGCTATTGAAATCCATGGCGAAGTTTGTCGCAGACGCTGAAAAGTTGCGGCTCTAGTCTCGTTGACTCGGAATCAGCTGGAATGGAACCGCACGATACCGTCAAGTCGGCGTCGTGGGGTTTGACGAGCTGTGCGCGTTGCTTCGCAAATGCACAACGGGAAGTTTCGTAGCTGCAAGGGTGCCAGAGTTAGTTTTTTTTTTTTGTTTTTTTAAATGGCCATGTGAAGCGGAAAGGCCGAGCTTGCTCGCGTTGCAGGTTGCAGGAGCAGAATTGGAGCAGGTGACTGTGCCTCATCCGCGAGTCGCCTTGGGCCAGTAGCGTCATGGCTCGCTCGTCGGCTTTTGGTGTGGCGGGGCACTCGTGAGGTGAAGATTGATACCGTGAGAGCCCCGCTATTGGCTGAAGATCTGGGATGACTTGACATCACACTGATGCACGCAAAGGTGTATGACAAGTATATTTGATAGATGTAAAGGAACTAACTGAAGAGGGGACCCTTCGGATTGGCTTTGTCGCAGGTCTGATCCTTGTGACTGAACCCTTTCTTATGTACTATAGGCGCATCTTTGGCTGCGAGTAGTAGGCGATATCACCACGCCTACTATTCCAGTAGTCACAACTCAAAGGGCGCGGATAATTCAATAAAATATGAGTAAAACGTGCACCATGTGATGTATTCGCACAAGGCACATGGCCCTCAATTGAGAGTCTTTACCGCCTTTCCACTGTAGTATAATTATACTGTCGTTTTTACGAGCGCCTTGAGACGATTCTGCGCACAACGGTACGTACCGGTGGGGTGGGAGGGGCCGGAGGCATGGGTCCCTGCCAAAAAGTCGGCCGTCCTAAGAAAAATTTCTGGACGGGTCAAGCTGCGATAGGCTCCGGATTTTTTTTTTCCTTCGCCCAAGCAGATCAACAAGCCCAATTCGCACCTCTCAATCACCACTTGGTACGGTTTCAGCACTCTCTTGCTGCTGCGCCTCGGACAATGTCAGCAGCCATGGACGTCCATCGCTGTCGATTCGTTCCGTACCAGCCCTCGGCGATCAATGCCGTCGCCTTCTCCCATCCCAGAACCAGAGACAGCAAGCATGCGGCCGTCGCCCGTCTCGCGGTAGGCCGCGCCAACGGCGACATTGAGATCTGGAACGCCGCCAGTGGAACGTGGCATCAGGAGCTCGTCATTCGAGGAGGCAAAGACCGAAGCGTCGATGGCCTGGTTTGGATCAATGAGCCCGACCAGGATCTCGGCGACGGTCGTATCCTGATTGGCAGATCCAGGCTGTTTAGCATCGGCTACACTTCCACCGTCACGGAATGGAACCTCGAGACAGGCAAACCCAAGAGACATGCAAGCGGCCAGCATGGGGATATCTGGTGCATTGCCGCACAGCCCGCGACGACTGACGAAAAGAGGCCAACTGCCGCCGACGCTCAAGGCTCCAACAAGCTCGTTGCCGGCACCATTGACGGCGAGCTAGTCATGTACTCAGTCGAGGACGACGACCTCCGATTCCAAAGAACACTCGTCAAATCTCCCACGAAAAAGGCCCAGATGGTCAGCATCACGTTTCAGTCACGCAAGGTCGTCATAGTCGGCTGTTCCGACAGCACCATCAGAGCCTACGATCTTACAAAGGGACACATGCTTCGCCGCATGACGCTCGGTTCCGACCTACTTGGAGGCTCCAAGGATATAATTGTGTGGTCCGTCAAATGCCTTTCCAACGGTAACATCGTTTCAGGCGATTCCACCGGCCAGGTTTGCATTTGGGACGGCAAAACCTACACCCAGTCGCAACGCCTGCAGAGTCACAAATCAGATGTGCTCAGTCTCTCCATCAGTGCGGATGGGTCTACCATTATGAGTGGCGGCATGGACCGACGAACCGTCTTGTATAAGCAGAGCTCCGGCGCCGGTCTTCGCTGGGGCAAGGTCTGGGGGCGACGTTACCATGAGCACGACGTCAAGACTATGGCTTCGTTTGAGCATGGCCGTGTCAGCATCGTCGTTTCAGGAGGTAAGACGCGCTGCCTTTGTTTTCAGAAATATCATACTAACAAGAACAATATCAAGGCCCCGACTCGAACCTCGTCATTGTCCCGCTCAAGGAAATGGGCCGCGAAAACCACCGAACCGTCAGCAATCTGCCTCAGCAGCCGCCTCTAATCAGCGCCAACAAGGCTAGATTCATGGTGAGCTGGTGGGACCGAGAAATTCACGTTTGGCTCCTACGTCAGTCAGCTTCGGATGTATTCAAAATGAACGGCGAAGACAACTATGACATTAATCACAACCGCAAACTGCTCAAGACAATCGTGGTCAAGGGCGACTCCAATATTGCGTCGGCCACCATCAGCGAAGATGGTACTCTGCTAGTCGTGTCAACGGCCACCGACGTCAAAGCGTTCCGTCTCGAACATGACAACCCAGAGAAACCCGCGGACGTCAAGCTCTCCTCTCTCGAGTTGCCCCAGAACCTTACGCAACTTGGTGCCAGCAGGGTTCAGCTGTCACCCAACGCAGCATGGCTATGCCTTATTCAAGACGGCTCCCGTGTCGTCATGGCGGACGTCACGGCCATTCCTGGCAAAGGCGATGGTGCTACAATCGTTGAGAGCGTTCAGCGCCTCACTCGACTGCACCGGTCAATTCCTCGTTACATCCTAAACGGAGGCTTGGGGCACTATGACCGAAACATTACCCATATTGCTTTCAGCCCAGACTCCAAGTTCGTCGCGGTGGCGGATCTAGCAGGCTACGTGGACACTTGGGTTCTACATGGCGCTGGTTATGATTTGCGGAACGGACGGGGCAACAATGAAGCTGCAGATGCCGCGTCAGCTTCTGAGTCCGAATCATCAGATGACGAGGATGAAAGTACCGGTACATTCATCAATGGACGTTGGGCCCGTAACCCTAATGCCAAGCTAATTCCAAAGCTGCCATCCTCCCCAGCAGTCCTGACATTCTCCGACGATGTGGCTGGAAAAGGTGGTGCCGACGATTATACACTTGCCGCAGTTACCTCTTCGTGGAATGTATTGGCTTTCCACCCTACTCAAGGCTCTCTCACACCGTGGTCACGCCGCCACCCCAAGAGGAATCTCCCGGGGCCTGTTCAAGACCTGCTAGACCTCGCCAAGGGAGCTTTCTGGCAAGGACCCCGCCTATGGGTTTACGGGGTCTCGTTCCTCCTAATGCTCGACACAAGCCAGAATATGCCCGTCGTCGGCTCCGACAAGGACACAGCAGTCGAATTCGCGGGCCAACAAAGCCTCAAGCGTAAGCGCACAGCTCCCACAACCGGGGCAGGCGGCCGCATGGAAAAGGAAGGTCTCAAGCCTCATCAAATACGGAAATTCACCGACGACAAGTGGGAAGACGTGGAAGTGGACCCGACAAACGCCAACGGCGAAGACGACAGCGACAGTGATGATGAGATGCTCGACGCCCCAGACAGTGAGCTTACGCAGCTGCGCGGGGCCGCCGCGGCCGGCAAGGGCAGCAAACCAAACGCTACGGAAAGTGACGACGACGAGCGCAAGAGATGGTGGATTACTTACAAGTACCGGCCCATCCTCGGCGTGGTGCCTCTGGAGGCAGCCGACTCATCGCTCGAGGTTGCTCTTGTAGAGAGGCCGACGTGGGATGTAGACATGAGTGAGACGTATTACGCCGGCGAGGAATGGGAGAGGAAATAAAGGGAATGTTGGAGAATGAAGCAGAAACCTGCAAAAGCAACAAAAAGTACATTTGCACAGCGACAGTACCTGTGGTTTGTTTGTGGTTGCATGGCGTCCAAGGGTTACATTTACATTATTTTTTCGATGTTAGAAGGGAATCTACTATAGGGCTGTACGTGCGGTGCTTTCTTGTTATAAATAGCATAGTACTTGTATACCAAAGCATATTCTGTACAGTGGAATGAACAATTTTATTCTCGAAAGTTGCAATGCGGCCAGATTCGTAGACCGTGAGTAGTGGCTACTTACTTGCACACCACCCAACGAACGAAAGTGAACTCTATTTATTAAAAAGAATCAGTCGCCAAATATTGATTTAATAAGCATAATTAGCAAACAGCACTGTCATGTCCCCTATAAGGCTTGGGCTATCATGTTCTCGACCGAGCAGCCCCATCCAGCCTGTGAGGCTAGTTGGCGTACGCGCGTCCCATGCAGACCCTACTCCGTAACAAACGGTCCTTGAAATCACAGTTTCTAGAGTAATACTTAGCAAATGCCTATAACGGACTTGGAACGCCTGAACCATGATACATCATGTGACTCTAGCAGCTTTACTGTGAAATTTTGTACAGCAACTACATCGTAGCTCACACCAATACGTAGCTTCATCTTGCCATATATAAACCAAAAGTTTTCTCATAAGCATTTAGAGCTTCGCTCTTTGCATCTATTTCATATAAATAATTACAGTTCGTGTAAAATGAAAACATAAGTCTCGCTAATATACACTATAATAACACGTCTCCTCACGCCAACTTTCCTTGGAAAGCACCATTTCATTCATCGCGCGTTCAAACTCCATCTTTGCCACCACCTCCCAAGGCATCAGTAATAATACCGCCGCCCTAAGTCGCCAAATCTACTCCAGCGAGAATAAGTACTCGTGTCTGTCACACACCCTTCAGTTAGCTCAGCTATTCTCTCCGCGCAGGGCTCCTGCCCCGTCGACATCCGCACAGCCAAAAGACACAAGACTCACCTCGAATTCCGCTAATACCAAGCTGGCTTGCGACATTAACATATCCCTCTTTCTCAATACCTCTATCCTTACTAACAGCAGCAGCCAATTCCTCATCGTCGCCTTCCCACTTGCTCCGGCATATTGGACAAGTCACCCGCTCTCGACCACAGCTCTTTGCCCAGGTATCAAAGCACAGCTTGTGGAAATTTTGACCGCATGCCGCTCGGCACCATACGAGCGGTTCTTTAAATTGTGGTTTAAATTCCACGTAGCAAATTGGGCAATCCCCTGTCGCATCTTTGCGGCTCCTCTTCTCTACTTCTTCTGGAGATCCAAAGTGTGGCGCGCGTTGAAAGATTTCTCTAACTTCGTGAGGAAGCAGAGCGAGCTGGTATACCAGGTCATACCGCGCTCTCAGGACTCGGTGAAGTACCTAGATATCCCCATTCTCATCAGTATATCGAACATAAAGTAGCTGAAAAAGCATGTCTCATGTAAGCCTTACGTAGACCGTATGCTTGCATTGCTGACGCGTCTTGCCAATGGGACAATTACACGTCGGCTGTCTAGCAATGCGGACCGTATATACATTTCCCGTCGTCCCCGCCAGTTCAAACTCTTCTTCGGGACAGTCAGCTGCGTCGCAGCGTGTCCGCTTCAAGACAAAGAATCTCTGTGTAGTGGCCCTGAACCAGATATTGTCAAATGCTTTGGGGGCTTGTTTCCGGAATGGCCGCAGCCTCTTCTCCTCTCCTGTTTCCGCATCTACCTTTACTTTCTTCGTATTTGGCGGAACTACTAGCGCTGCCGTATTTGTTTGCTCCCAAGTAGTGTCGTGCGGCTGTTTCCTCTTGCTTGCCGTTGCCACCCCTTCCGTGAGGTCTATGGGGCTACCTCGGCTCCCAGCAGGCATTTTTGCCAACGTCGCAGAGCGCTTTTATTAGAATCTGCGATTGCTCGCGGCTATTTTGGTGGTTTATTTTTCGACGATTCTTGCTTTCGCGATAAACAAAGGCCGAGGCTATGTAGGCCCTCGTGTAGCTTGAAGATGGAAGATTGGATCGAGTGAGGGGCGAGTGTTTGGTACTACGCTATAAGACGCGCTCAACACACACGTAGATTTGTCACCGTGTACAATTAGCCTCCGAATGACAAGCCGCTGCTACACAACTCAACATTATGAACATTATAAATGAGTACTTTCAGATGCTACAATACATTTGTTCACATTGGCAGGACAACAGAATATATGGACAAGCGCGCATGGCTAGTCTATTTGCTTCAACTGTCTCAGCTACTCCAGCATCAGACCCGTCAATAGTCATTTCAAAAACGTAGCTCAGTGCTGTTCGCTCAACTCATGCTATCCCAAGAGCAATAAAATAAACCCAAAACGCCTCCCCAGGAACAACACCACATTGTCGTCCTGGCCCACGCAATGACCCCAAACGGTCGGCCTTTGTACTAAGCCTCCGTCGCAAAAAAAAACCAATACCCTTTCATCATTTATCCCAACCAGTACAAAGGAAAAGAAAATGAACCCAGTATATAGTAACGTACAATACCGTACCGCATGATTTTTGCGGTCGGTTTGAACAAAACGCCAAGTCTATGCAAGGGCATTTTTGCATCGTTGAAACACTAATAAATGAAATATTGTTTGAGCCCATTGACTATGATCAATATGGCATGTGCAATGTCACCAACATGATTGATGGCAAGGTTGTATGTAATGGCCCATGCGGGCCCAAGCTTCGATCTGTCTTATCAGGCTTCATTTGGATCGCCTTGACGTACCAAAGGGTTAAAAATTATATGTGCAAGAATGTATAGACATAAACCACGTTGCAGCAACACGAACAGCCAGTGCCAAGGCGTCGCTTTTTCAAAGAAAGCGCCTAGTCCTTAAGGCAGTGGGCGTCTATGGCTGGGATCACGCGGCTGATATCGCGAGCCATTTTGCTGCTCGGCCGCCATCCACTCTGAAGAAGTATTCTGGACGCCGGGCTGCTCTGCAGGCAGCTTGGTGTCACGGCCTGGAGTACCAGCATGACGGGGACCAGATGAGCTCGAGGAGCCAGGCACGAGGTCGGTAACTGCCTGGGCAATGGAGGCGACAACAAAGCCACGGAGTTCTTGGTCTTCCAGTTGGTCCTCCTTCTCGAGGCGAAATCGTTGGTCCTTATTCATGTTGTTTCGGCGAGCGTTCTTGATCTCCTGCATGATATACAGCATCACTTCTTCAGGGCATCGGTTACGTTCGCTGGCTGCTTCGCTCTTTCGCACATATCGTCTCGTAACGTCGGTAGCGCCATCAATAGAGAAGGCAACGCAGTATGACATCTTTTTACCCCAGCCTTCGGCATAGAGGCGAGGGTTGTCCCATGCCTCTTCACAGGCGTCCACATGAATCCAACGACGCTGGTGCTCGGAATAGACTTCGGTCCAAACATGGTCCTCTGCGTTCCAGACCCAACGCACTCTGCCACCAACGGCACGGCAAAGCATGCTGAAGCAGTTGGCCCATTCCCCAACACGGCCACGTCTCGTCTCCAACAAGCGCCAGACGTCGCCATATCGAGGGAAGCGCTCATAAGCGCCACAGTTTTGAGCCGAACACTTGTATAGTTCTACTCTCAATGCACCGCACGCACTTTCCTCGGGCGTTGGCGCAGTCATGCCTTGCGCAACAGTTGGTGATAAGCAGACAGGGCATGGAGGGTTGTTGACCCATGTGAAGAACGAACGCTTAAACCATCTGTAGGATAATGTTAGATACCGACAAAGTTAACTAGTTAAGACGGTAGGACATACCTGAGAAGAGCGCGTATGACGCAGTCTTGATAGCCCCATTCTGGTCTTCGTCCGTCACCCATGCTTTCCGCCTCGGCCTGAAGGACTTGCGTCTCTTCTTCAGCTTCGCCGTAGATGCGGTCGAGCGGGATAATTTGCAGAGCATCATCGAGCAGACCTGGGTTCTCGTACTTTGTCGGTGTAAGAGAGAGACTGATCAGGAGGTTGCGGAATTTTTGAGAGTCACGATCGGTAGCGGCGGGCTCTGTTGGGATCTTTGGGAGGTGCCTAATTGACGAATATGATGGCGGGGTGACTGGGCTAGGGCCGCTGGATGTGACAGGACGGTCAAAGGGGTCAGGGCTCTGGAGTCCGGCGCTCGATGCTCGCTCAGACATGAATGGTGATGCCTGTCGAGAATTGGATCGCAGGTCATTCATGCGCTTGTCGCGCAAGAGACTCTCGAATCGGATCCGTAAATCGTGCGCCCATTCCTCGCCGTACGAGGGGTCTGTAGGCGACGGGCTGAAGGGGTCGCTTCTTCCCGCCATACTGAGATGTACGCTTGTGGATAGATGAAGTCGAGTGATGTGAAAGTTATCGTCGTGCGGCGCTATGAGATGTTTATGAGGGACGGCAATGCTGTGGTTGAAAGGAAGGAAACGAATGGAAGTGACGCTCAGGACGACGATAAAACGGGTTGACTGAGTCGACAACGGGTCGGGTTGGCGTAAGAGGTAGTCGTGGTCAAGGCTGTCGTCAGCTGGGTGATTCGTACACCTCAGCGTTTTGCCACGGGCTAGGCAAGGCAGAGGGAAACTGGACCAGGTGGACGAAACGGGGATTACGTCGCACCAACAGGGTATCGACACAAACGTCTCTGACTCTGCAGGCCACAGACGCTGTTTTCGACAATATAATTCGGTCGCAGTCGGGGCGAGTGAGGGCTAAAGAGCGCTCTTCGCAAATTGTTGTCCGTCTAGTTGATGAGGTTGTGAGGAGGAGAAGAGGAGGATGACGGTCAGGGTTGCAGAAGGCAGTGGTGGAGGATGGGGTGGGATAGAATGGGGGATGCGAATGCGAGGCGGGCACCGATGGCTCTCAGGGAATAAAGGGACGGCACTGGCTCCAGTCCGTCTCGGGAGGTGTGCGTCTGCGTCCTCGCCTTTTTGCTGGGAGTTTACGCGTCAGCTTGCAAGCCACAGCCAATCACGGCTGCGTAATTGACTAAAAGTGGGGTCGAAGTTTGGCAAGCCTACGCAACCTTCAGGTACCGCTACTTGACATGCCCTCTCTCTTGCGGAGGCTGCCGCTGCGAGACCCAGAATGCGATGTGCAAATGCGAGCGGAAATGTCTGGATTCGGCGGCCGCTGACGAAGGCGAGTACGACAGATACCAGCGCTGGAGCCTTTTTTCAAAAAATGATTTCTATAATTTAACTCGCTGGCACTGGGTTCATTTGGTCTTCGCCGCACGTCTAAATCATGAATAAGAATACACGGGTTTCAAGTACCGAATTCCGCAAAGTATGCGGCAAAAGTACTCGTAGCTGAAGTCTTTTTACACTTTGGCTTGCTTTCGCCCGGGTACCAGTACCTGCCAATGCCGAAGTGGCCCCCTAAGCGCTTTGGGATAGTGTGATGACGAGGCACGCAACGCACCTCCAGAAAAAAAAGAGGCCTGCCACCGCCACAGCCGTTCAGGTGCTTACTCCAGCACAGCCGACTTCAGTGCAGTACATGGATTTTGCCTGTAGAAACATCCCATTGTATGTCACTGGGTGGCGATGCTGACGGATCGGCCTTGGCTGCGCAAGGGTCTTGTTGCTCGTTCAGCCACGTCTTTACAGTGCGACAGTTTTGTTCACACTCAAGTTTGGCCAGCACTTCAGCAACTGTACAGTGTGCAGTTTAGGTCACGCAACACCTGTGGCGCAAGCAGAAACATCTCGCACTGTCGATAGACGTCCCCTGCCAAGCTGACTAGGCAACGATTGGCATTGAAGCTTGGTATAATTCAAATCGTTTTCCGTTGAGGTAAAGGATGAGCGATTAGTACCCGGTTTATCGTTGTACCAACTACGAATATTCGTAAGCAGGTTCAAACGGAACTGCGCTCATCCGTTTTGCAGACTCCGCTGCCGATTCGTCTAATGGCGAATATCTGATTCACCTGAGTCGATCGCCCAGCCGTTGGTACAGGTCCACCACAAAGAGCAAGTCCGGCGTCGCCAATGATCTGCTCGGCATGCTGGCTCCAAGGATTTCCCGCATGACTTTATATGAATACGGGCTAATTCAATATGCCTGTCAAAAAGCCACCTAATGGAGAGGGAGTGATGCGGGTGAGTCGGCACCGAGTCCGGCCCGCGTGGCGACCAGCACGAAGCCGTCCCGTCCGATAGTTGTTCCACGTTTGATGTTCCACTCTCCATTTATGTTCATGGGGCCTTATTAGCTTGCTTGAAGCTCAAGCTGCATAGCGATACCTTGTACGGGGACGGCCCATGATAGCTTAACCTTGGCACGTCAAGTATTCTCTGGCTAACGTACCAAGGTTGCTGGTCCAGGGAGACTCAGGATTCTCGAGCCCTATCGAAAACGGGCCTTCACGGCCGATACAGCCGAAGATACTTAAGCTTGCGACGTACTCCGCACCCAGGCTGTACGTGTAACCCCATCAAGATCCTCGTGATGCGTCACTCAGTCTTGGTGCAAACCACTTACACACGCTTTCCGCATTGCTAACCATTTTGAACGGTGGATATGCAATGCTAGTGGCCGTATTTGGCCAGTCACTAGCTCAGATCTGTAAAACACGCCGCGAATTTCAACCGGTTCATATCTTGGAATTGAGCTATATGGCCTGTTGAGTGTCCGAATCGTGACCGACCTGGACTCCGAAACGTGCTGCAAAGGTGGCATGCCGTACTATATGATGAATCAATTGTAAGGTAATATTCAGTCGCAATACTTTGAACATTCCTCTTGGAAAGCTGCTAGTATAGGTTGCATTTAGGAGCTCGTTGAACTTTCACCCTGCTCCTTGAGGTACTCCTGCCCAAGACGTATCAAGTCATCATTCTGATATGTTTCCTTTTCGAATCGTCTTCTGATCGCAAGGCTTAAACTTGCGGCGGCAACATCCTCAAGACTAATTATCGGCAGGCCGATTACACTAGTCATTGCCCATTGCAGCATTCGGGTGACAAAACCCGTCTCAGCAGACTGAACTAGGCCCAGTTTGAGAATTGCTGCCGCAACCTCGCCTTCAGACTTCTCGGCAGCTTCAAGGACTTTCGACTCAGTCAGGCCCTGTAACAGTTAGCATGGTATTCGCATTTATATCTAGGTACCGTGCTCAGCTTACCCTCATCAAGCTATAGTCCGCAAGCACCCACGGTTTCTTGCTCTGGTCTCGCTCTGTCATGGCACCACTGGCAAAGGCAAAGCGAAGTGGTTTGCCATCAGTTTCACGGGGAATTTGCTTCATGGCATTGATGCCAGCAAGAGGATAATCCATGCAAATTTTGCGCACTTCCTCTGGCTCCATCTGCTTCGACTTGGCAGGTGTCACAGCCAGCATCCTGCGTTTATATATGAGCATCAATTCAAAGTAAACACTCTATCAAGATTGGTGCCGCGTTACCAGATACAGGCATCAGCCCCGGCAAGCTGACTTTTGACGTCTTCTGAGTAGTTTGCAAAATCATTGCATACGACAGACTTGAGTTTGCTTGGGTCGCTGCCGGTTCGGAGATTAGACGGGACGGGAGTCTCGCGCCGGGTGAGCGCAAGGACGGATGTAATTGCTTTATTGGACAGGGCTTGTCGAATGATTTCCGTGCCGACCTTTCCGGTTGCACCTGCGATTATAAGCTTCATGACTTTGGCAGTATGTGCTGAATAAGGTGAGTGAAGGTGTCTTTGTAGGAGCGGAGTTAAGGAAGAGGAGGATGTTATGCCGGTAGGGAGATGTTTTAGTGGCGGCTCTTTATGCGTCACTTAATGTGAGTCCTCCATAAATCTGTACTATAACTATAGGCAATTCCTTTTAGACTTATGAGCTTGACATGAAAAGATACCTTGTCAAGAATTGCTGGCTACTTGCTTGTTCGGTTTCCACCCGATTGAGCCGCCGTGCTATCCAGAGCGACCACCCCCACCAATTGACGGTGGCTCACAGCGAACTATCACAGCAGTTGGCCTCGTAGACGGACAATGTTATATATTATATTTAAACTACAATTTTCTAGAATATGTCTTTAATTGATGATTTAGCCCTGAAATTAATGATTTACCAGAATGATGGTCTAAATGGCAGCCGACTTGTCACTTATAAGAAGCTGTCAGCTTCGACAGCAATCGCGCGCTGTGGGGCCTCTTTACGCGGACGCCCACTCCAAGTCGCGACCGCACCGCGACTGTCCAACTCCAGCCACCAGGTTTCGTGCATTCGTCGCACAGGCTCCCTTTTCATTTTACAGCGAGGACTCCGTACAGCACATTCCAATTCTCTTATCGACGCATCTCACTCTGAAATAACGACCTGACACTATAATAATAAAATAATAATCGACAATATCATCACGAAAGAGGACGGACCCTATACTTGCAGCACCATTGCAAGCCCGCGCTAGACACTATTACGACCTGATAATAACAATTACAATGTCGCTGAAACGCAAGCGCTCGTCGTCTGAGCTCTGCTCTTCGCCCATTTCATCCGTCTCGTCGACTTATAGCTCGCCACCCAGCCGAGGAAATATGGCGATAGATCTCTTTGTGCCGTGTCCACTGCTCAGCAATCCGTCCCATCTTCACAGCCGAACGATGAAGCGGTATCGCGACAACCGCCCTTCTGAGACGGAGATTCACCGTAAGTTTTACAGCAGAGTCGTTTGCTCAGCTGAGCTGCCTTCTTTTGGTGAAGAAAAATGCTTACGAATTTTTGATTTGCAGAACGAACATTGGAAATGTTGTACTCGGCAGCACAACAGCAACAGCAGCAGCATCTAGACCAGCCAGCGTCTGACGAGGCTGTGCCAGAGTCGCCGGCAGAGATGACGGCCCAACAGTCGCAAGCAACGGATAACCAGCAATCGCTGCATCGCTTCTGGAATATAAATTCGCAGCCTACAGCGCAGGCATTCGCTACGGCGGAGCCCGGGCAAGGGGTATGCCAGCAGGCAGGTGTCGCGGTGGGAGGGGCACAGGCTGGGTTTATACAGAGCACACTGGATCAAACGCATTTTGTGCGGCAAATATGATATAATGGCCGGGAACGAGAAGACCATAATAAGCTAATAATAAAATTGGCGCATCTGCTAGATGTATTTTTATCAAAGGCTGTGAACAAATTCTGGAATCTAGCCGAAATGTTGCCGCGCAGTCACATCGCCGCATATTAATTTACAACAAGAAAGGCATTTTTCTCAAAATTTCAAAGTTAAGTTGTATTAATTATTATTTTGCATCTAGCATAATCCCATATTATAGATGCCGTTGGACAATCTAGTTTCATTGATTCGGAATTTATCCTCGACGGCGAGTGGTAGGGCCCTTCTTGGGAGGAGTCGCGGTAGACTTGGCCGAGGAGGCAGCCTTGACGGGAGTGGCCTTGCGCTTGCCTTTGGCCTTGGCTGAGGGTGCGTTCCAGTAGTAGACCATCTGGAGGGCAAGGATGGCGTTGAGCGCAAAGCCGGAAACGAAACCATAGAGAATGAGCTTGTCGTCGACCTCCTGGAGGGTGGTGAAGATGCGGGACAGCGAGCCTGCCAAGTAGTTGAAGACCTGCAAGAAAAATAACGTGTTAGTCGGCGAACCAGTTTCATTCCCAAGATTGGGCGAGGAGGGGAGGTACTTGCAGTAAATGCGCTGAGCTGACCAGTGCCGCCCTCTTGGTAGATGGCGAGAATCTGAGGAACCTTGGAGGCGACGCCGAGAACACCGGCGCCAGCCTGGAGGTAGCTAAGCATCTTCATGTCCAGCACGCCCTGGGTAAAGAGTGCGCCGGCTGCGGCAGCCAGCGCCGCGACAAAGACGGCAGCCAGGGAAGCTCGGCTGCTGTAGTTGAGGATCAGGACAGAAATGACGACGTTCTGGCCCATGATGAGGGCCGTCTCTCCATAGGTGCTAAACGGGAACTCGTTGCGCACATTGTAGGCGAGCGTAATGAGGTATGCGGCCGTCTCGAGGAGGTAGGACAGAAACGAGATGCCGGCGGCGGACTGCGAGTTGACCAGCTTCAGGATCTGAGGCACCTTGACAATGGACGAGGCGCCAATGATGCCAATGCCGAGGCCCTTGCTGACGGCGAGCTTCAGGCACTCGGTGTTTTCAATATCGACATCGAGCAGGATGGCCTTGTAGCACTTTTCGCCAATAATGGAGGTGCCAAGGTCGCGGATTGGGCCGGGCAGGTTGTGCGTGATGGGTTGAATGGCTGATCGAAGCGCGTCCATGGTTGCTGGTAATTGTGCGATGCGCGCGCAGTTTGTAGTGCTGGAATTGGCGGTGGTGAGAGACGAAAGGGAAGGGAATGATTTAAGGAGAGTGAGGCGATTATCGCTGGGATATCGACGAAATAAAAGGCGCGCGCAGCAGGAGAGCGTTTACCCGGAAACGTGCTGGTGTCGAAAGGGAAAATGTCTTAGCTTTGGCCCGCGGTTGGTTCGCGACGGCTAACAGGCTACGTGTGTTGTTTGGCTGGGAGCTAGTGTTGGGGGCAGTGACGAAAACACCCAGGGACTTTGCCCTTTGGCGACGGGAAGGAGGGGGGCTATAACCACCGGCGGATGGATCCGGGAGGAGAGGATGGGACTGCAGGCATGTTGCGTTTGCTGGGTGTTGGGATATGGAAGAGAATTTTGATTGTAAATCGGATTGGATGGCCTTTGATTCATACAAATTGGTTTTGTATAAATTGTAAATATATTCTATATATTTGAAGTAATTGTCAGGATTTACCTATTGTTGTCGTCTTTTCAAAACATAACCCGTACCAACGAGCAACTTCCATTATGACGGCATCAAATGCCCTATTTTAGGCTCAGAACTAGCTTACAGTTTGTAGACACTCTGGGTTAGTCAATCAAGTCTCACAAGCAATTTAACCTCTGCAATTTTCCTATACTTCTTCGTCATGCTTACTTAACAGTCCGTTTACAAAGTATTCATCAGCCTTCGGATGCCGGCCTACCCGGGAGCTGGGCTGGGTTTGGTGCACGTGGATTGGCCCAGTCATCTGCCCACCAACCAGCCAAGACGGCTGACTCTTGCATCACAGGCCACCCCATTGGGTCGGCGAGAGCGAGGTTGGCTGATTTTTTAGAGTCATCCCAACAGGCAAGGTCTGGTCGGACGCAAGTGGCAAAGGGGATTCGTTGGCGCATCGGCCGTTGTGCTGCACTGCCAGGGTCGCCCTCGTAGAGAATGGGATTGATTGCCTGTTCCAGCATGTGGGTCGGAAGGACCTTGCTGATGGGGAGGAGCATGCGGGTTTGCAGCAAGGAACGCGGGCGACGCAGGCTGAGACGTTTCGAATCTAGCAGAATATTACTGTACAGTAATTATGTGAGGATGTATAATATTAATATGTATTACGGATGCTGCAAGTACGCTGGATTATTTTTGGAAGACGTTGAAAAGGACAGTCTACGGAAAACCTGGCCCTCCTTCCTTTGTCCAAGCAGATGCTTGTACGGAGTACTTACAAAGAGACCCCCGTCTGTGCTGCCTTCAGCCCCCGGCTTATTTACCAACAAACAAGGCCGTCGCACTGCCTCACACGCGAACAATGACAAACCGTCACGGACACAGATGCTGCCAAACAAAACCAGTATAATACCCAAAGAAAATAAACGGGCAGAGCAGGGCAGGGCAGGGCAGAATGACAAAGCATCACCCAGACCCTGCCAGATGGTGCCATAACGCGGGAACAATCGCTTAATTACATAGTACGGAGTACTCCGTACAACGTGCGCCCACGTACTCCCCGTAAACTCCCACCCGCTCCCTGTCAGGTGGCTCCCGACTGGTAGGCAGCCAGCGGCCCGTGCCTGGTGCTGCCCCGTATACTCGTGCATAGTTAGCGGCCGACCCTGCAGACTGCAGTGCTAGCGTTAGGCTGCTGATGCGCTGGCAAGCCCGTTGCGGCCTTACTTTTAAAACAAATACAGCCCCAGCTACGTGCTGTATTAATACTAACCAGTCTCAGCACACGGCCTAAGAACCGCGGCTTGTCCAGCATGCATCATTTTACCCTACAGAAACAATAACAAGAGACATACATCTCTTCATATACCGCGCATACAACACACACTACCTGATTACCTTCCTGCCTACTCGTACGTTGTCGCATCCGGAGATCGTCCCCACAAAGCTCCAAGGAAGGCTCCGACCACTGCATGTCCACCACCATTCCATACCCGCTGTCTTAGTAGCCAGCCGCCGCACCGCATTGCTCCGCCTGCCTGGAGCTGACCTTCACCTCGCATTGTCGCCTCGCGCACATAGCATGGCGACGCCTCCGAGCGATGGCACGACTCCTGGGTCTGGCACCGGGCCCGAGATTCAGTACGCCTACATGTTTGAGGATAACAAACGGCCGACCAAGCAGCTCGATGCCCTACTGAGAGCCATTGCGCTCTTCATTGTATGTTTTTTGCCCGCCTCCCAGCCTCCCAACACCCACACCGCCAGTCTCGCCGCTGTGCGACTTTGCGCGTGTTGTCTCGAATAGCGTGCTGACCATTTTTTCAATCTCTAGGTCCTCAAGATTGGCGACAGATCCGAACGGCAACTTACCCCCAAGAAGCTCGCCGCTTTTTACAAGGCTGTTGGCGGTGACTATGACTGTATGTGACCCTATCCCCACGCCCATCGTTCCCTTCACCATCCGCTCGGCTTTCCCCGCGCGCTAACAAAAGATGGGATAATGTAGCAATATTCGTTGACATGCCCGACTCATCCATATCATACATCTGGCAGGTAACAGGATGCCAGCACACCCTTCAACCAACCGACAACGACTTTGCGCCGCCTTCTATCCCCGCTCTTACCCCACGGGGTTTCTCGCGATGGGAGTCTGTTGAGATTCTGCTCGGGCCTGAAGAACATGTCCCCTTTCTCCAACATGCCGTCAAGAACTGGGCTCTGCGGCACCCGGAGACGGGAGACATCTTCCCGGAAGAGCTGCCGGCCTCCGTATTCCCTGCTCAGGGAGATGCAGAGGTGGATCTGTGGCACAAGTCTTGCGGTGAAAGAATGAGCCGTGAGGCTGCCGTGAAGCCAGGCAGAGGTCCTGCCATGCCTGACAAGGAGCCCGAATCGCCAGACGTCAAGTTTGCCCATGTTCCAAGTCGAAATGCCTCCCACGGAGCCGCGCCAAGACAGAGATCGGGCGAACGAGATTACTTTGGACGCCCGTTTTCCTATGTCCAAGCCCCACCTGACAGACGGACGTCAAAACATGGACGATCGAGCCGCTCACCAGACAAGCCCCGAGATAGCAGCTTCTACGATAGAGTAAGGCGTCGAAGCTTCTCCGACTTTTCCTCTCCTCCGCCAAAGGAGGACGACTCACAATACTTTTATGACAACGGATATTTGGATCCAGAGGCGCGGAGACCGCCAACTCAAGGCAGACGGCACAGCCATCCCCGGCATTATTCTTCAGACGAAGAGCTCGACCCGCAGCCTGCGAACCATCGAGGCAAGCGACGCCATCCGCATGGCTCACCGCCTACGCCGTCTATCCGTCGTCATAGCCCTCCCAATCCTTCATCAAACGGCACTTCAGGACGGCCGCCTCGGTCTGATGCGAGAATAGAAGAGCTACGGCGCAGGAACGCACCGAGTCCTCTAGGTTCGCTACGCAATAAGCTTACCGAGACTGTGTCGAGCATTCTCCCCAACGGCCTGACATCTGAACGCTCGCGGCCCGGCTCAAGAAGCTACGCGAGCAACGAGCATCTTCGACAGCGCAAGAGCCGTGAGCAGGTGCGTTCATCGCGTCTAAGTCGTAGCCACTCGGACCTAGACTCGGATGACGATTCCGACATTGGCCCAACCGATGACGTGCCCCGGCGCCGACGCCGCCCAGAGGAACGCGATCGAGAACGCCATCACAGAGAACGCATGAGAGATTCTGACCGAGACCGAGAAGAAGACCGCGACACTGGAGTGAGGCGAGAACGATCCTATGCACGGCGTCCGGAGAATACTCGTAGAACAAGCAGCCATGCCGACATTGACCGGAGACGAGACCCAGGCTCGTGGGATCTCCGAGACAGGGACCGACTCAAGGATGAGCGGAAGAAGTGGGACAGGGAAAGGCGCTCACCACAAGAGGAGAGTCTACCAACACCACCTCTCGGGGCATCAGGAAGAAGGCATCCGGAGGCGGCATATAGCTAACGAAGCCACTGGACCAGGTTTATGAGCGAGGAAAGACATGACTCACGATATGAAATAATGAAATGACGGATAACTGGCTTGATTGCAGGGATACGCATGGGACAGCGCAGGGATGTAGATTTTGATTTATTAAATGATGGCAACTTGTATGGTACTTGAAGGAGGACTACGACGTAACTTACAACCAGACTCCTCTCGGCACTTAAGACAGCAGGCCATGGCACGGGACGCCTGGCTCTTGCTCACGCCACTTGAATACATACATTACAACGAGAACTAGGGAAGCTGCCCGATTTGCTACTATACCTTTGTCTGTATGCGTGAATTATTAACACTTGAATTGGACTGGTGTGTTATGTATTTGGCGGGTGTACTCGATCTGATGGTGTGTAAGCCGCGGAGAACCGAACCTCTGTCGCAGTGTCGAACAACGACGGGGGGGGGTCCATTTATCGGCACTTGTAATTGTGGTCCGGCACACTCCGGGTAGTCCTGTTTCTGATCTGCAATCTACCTGTTCAATGGGAGCTTATGTAAGTGGACTTGGGTTAAAGACCAGTAGACAGTTTACCAGAACCGACTGGACTTCTTTGTCCCGAAACTGGGGAATAGTCCATTGTTTTGAGCAGAAAGCTATCACCCAGGACTCGGTAGATGACAATTAAAAGGGAAGTGGGGGATGGACGAGGTCTGTCCGCTCTGCCGCTTTTCTAACAATGCGTCGCCCGGAAGCGAATGATACGTTGTTGGTGGAGAGTTGGGTCGACTGGGATTTGTCCCTGTCAGCCCGGTGAGCGAACCGGTGAAGAAACGTGGGTAAATTGGGTCTGGCATGTTTGGTTTTGTAGGGGGAAGTGACGGCATTCGGTAGCGGGAGTGGCGCGCCGAAAAGTCTGTGTGTACATACATACATACATACATACAGAGTTGTGTGTGCTTTTCGATTGATTGGAATATGTAGGTGATTTGTTGGGATGTGATGATCATCTTGTCACTGTGGCTAGGATGAGGCATGCATTGGTGTAAATTGCAATTGTAAAGACTAGAACGCGTATGTATGGGGAACAAGTCGTCCAGGTGAACAATAGAAGACTCAGAACTGATATGGGATGCATGTAGTACGGGCATTTTCGTTGTTGACAAAAGAACACACCCTGATGAATAAAGGGCACAGGATTTAGAGTTTCAAAAGTCGTCTCCACGCTTGCCGTCGATGTGTATAAGTTGAGCTTACCGATAAATGGGATGGCGACATAGTCTGCAGTAGCGTCGAAATTGGAGCAGTTGATTTCGTTAGATGCCTAAAACAGAAATGATGTGCTCATCTCTATTTTTGGTCCGATTACTGTGCTGTAGAGAAAAGGATGGAATAATTGCAGAGTTGCGATGTCCGAACCTCTTTTGTGTGGCCCCCGTCTCAAACCCTTGTGCCTATCAACACGGCTAGGCCTTGGCCGTTCAGACCGTTTAGGTTACATGGCTGGACGCTGCAGCGGCGAACAAGGCTGCCAATGAGGAAACGAGTACCTAGATGGGTGAGCGGTAGGCTACTGTACGAGTATTTGGTAGCTTCGTTATTTTGGGTCGAATAGGAACAAGACGTTTGGTTGCGTGCGCCAAGAAGAGCGTGGAGGTGGGTATCAAGGCTCGATAACACATGTGCGCCGGTTTTGCCATGTGCCGAGATGGTGGGTGTGGAGGGGGAAGATTTGTTAGTTTTGCAACTCTGTGAGCATTTGTACCTACACGGTATTGGTCTCTTTTGTGATGGTTTTCATTTTGTTCTTCTTGGAAAGTTTTCGTTATCGCTGAAAGTAGCTTGGTTGCCTGGTTGGCCAAGTTGGGGCGGTGTTGTTAGTTGTCGACTAATACGCTCGGCAACCAAGTTCTAGAGCAAGAGTTACAGGTGCACTCTACATAGCATTCCAGGCAACTATTACTAGTTATTACTCGCAGCAACTCGTGTTGACAGGGCCAGGCCTAAGTGGCGGCCTGTCTCAAGCTTGGGGGACCAGACCGGGGGGCAACTCTACAGACTGGCGACTGTGGAGTGCAGCAAAGAAACATACATGTGCTTGGTGGTTTGGCTGGCTGGCCATCTGTGGCATCGAGTTGACTCGTACCGAGTATCCTACAAGTAGTCTACGAGTAATATTCCGCAGAGCTCCGAGAGCACAAGCTCCATACTCACCCCCGAGAATAAGCCTTTCGGCGTATTATGTCCGCACTCCGTCACATGCACGGAGCCGAGCAAACTAATTACCCACCAACCTGATGGGATATGGATAGATGGCCTGTGTGACGGGACTGGCAGGGTTTGTTGCAAAGAAGAGGCGAGATGGAGTGTGGTAAGGGTTGTACTGTACACCGTAGAGTTGGTATAGTAGCATTATTATATCTTGTCCATGCCATCCCTCTCTGACGGACCCTCGAGGGAGCTGTATTTTATTTTGTTTTTGGCCTGCCACATTGAACGCGTCTCAAACCTTTCATCTCAAGTTGGCTCTGATCGTCCCCCCAACACCAGGTCACGCTGTCGACCTTTTGTCTCACCTTGGTGGTTGCAACTCTACAAGTGTCATACCGGGCCAGAGGTTCCCCGGTCATTTTGCACCGAGAGAAAGGTACATATCTATAAACAACAACAACAAGCGACTTGACAACTTTCTCATATTTCATTTAGTAAATTACTGACAGTGCCACCACCAGGCGCCGCTATCAATCCTACTACAAACTGAGAGCGCAGACTCGAGAGCGTACGCCACCGAAAACACCCGATCCAATTCATCCGCACCGCCTCCCCTCACGCTGCAAAAGAAAAGCAAGAAGAAGGAGGAGAAGCACAAAAAGCGCAAAGCTCGAAACAGGGCACGAATCGATATCGAAACCAAGTCTGCCCCATAATTTTTCTTCTTGTTCGACGCTGCACCAATCGCTGTGAGCGTGGGTGCATTGGCGCATCGTGCTCGTCTGCTGGTGCCTGTTTTGCTGCCACCGGAGCCGCCCCCCACACACCCCATCCTGGCCATCAGCAACAAGACCGGACTCTTTTGGCTACCGAGCGACGTCCAACTTTCGCTATTCAAAAAATACCGTCAAGAATTAGATATCTGATAGGAGTACTGGGAACCGGTTCCGCAGACAGAGACCTACTTCTTTCAGGGCTTTGGAAGCCGTGTTTCAATTAAACTTTGAGGCCCTTTTTAGGAACTGCTGATCTCTCTCTGGAGAGCGCGTCTACAGCGGCCACTGTACCTAAGACAGGTACCCTCCGCCCCTCCCCGTCCACCAACGGCACTACAATCTCCCTCCAACCAGGTACTTATCTCTGGTGCCTGACATACACCTCCCTCCCCGAGGTAGTGGCATAATAAGCTTTTATCTCTTTTGACTTTGCCTTCTCTGACAAAGACAACCCCCTTCTCTCTCTCCAAACCATTCCTGAGATTCCCTGCAGCGCTCTTTGTTTTCTTGAAGCCATTTGCCCGGTGCTCTTCTTGTTGGCCTGCGCACTGCACTTCATTGACACGGCGACCTGCTACAGAGGCCCCGACCTAAGTACCTCTCACACACTACTTCTTTGAGAAGGTACTTATTAATACCTGGAAGTCCCCGGATTCGAAAACAATCGGGCCCGGGCACTCCCTGCCGGCAGGTGCTATACCTCGTTACATCCTTGCTTAGCATAGTGCACATCCCTATCTTCCCAGACTCGTCTCTCGGGCTTCCCCTCCGCCTCTTTTCGTTTCAAAGCCAGTCGGACTACTCTCGCCTTTCCAGCGTCCTGTCGACCACTCTCTGAATACTCGACATATCGCCAGCCGCCAACATGAAGGGCAAGCCCATCGACGAGGTCGTCTTCGACCACTTGTTCCCCCGGCCCAAGCCCGGCGAGGCCCAAAACTTCCAGGCCCTCCTTCAGCGCAATCTGATCCCCGAAGTTCGCCAGGAGACGCACTCCTTCTACGGTCATCTCGACACCCAAGAGGCAAAGTATCCCGGCCTCGACTACTCTCACCCGACCCATCGCATGCGACTGAGCCGATGGCCCTGGCACCGCCGCCTGTTCCGCGCCTTTGACTCGCTTCGTCTGACAAGCTCCGAGATTGCCAACCTCACCAAGTGGGAAGGCACCAAATGGGCCAAGGAAAAATACGAAAAAGAACAGGGCGTCATTATTAGAGATACTACCGCTGACGGCTTCCCGGACGTCGACGAGCCTGCTCCCTGGCGCCGCTCTCCCCAACCAGCCCGCAGCACCGTCTCACCGCCACGCTACCACATCTCTAGTCAGGTCCGCGACGATACTCCTACCCGTACTACCAGGCCGACTGCGGCTACGACTACCGCACGAGAAGACCCAGAAGCGGAGGATGAAGCGGAGGAAAGTGAAGACGAGCGAGAGATAGAGGACGACGAAGAAGAGGATGAGGAAATCGAGAGTGTTGGCCTCCGGCTCAACGAGCGCCTTCGTACCCAGGCCGCAAGACGAAATGCCGGCGACACATCCGCCGTTCTCGATGAGGAATGGGAGCAGTGGCTCAAGACGGCCATTGAATCCGGCGAGCTGGCCGTCATTACCGAACACATGACGGATCAAATTCTTCGCGGCGGCTCTTCCTCTCCCCTCCCCGCTGCTCTTATCCCCCAAGGCATGCTCGACCTGGCGCGCGGCGGACAGTGGTCCGACATTCCCGAGTTCCTGCAGCCGATGCTCCGGGAGGTTGTACGCGGCGAGAGCCCTCCGGCCTCCGGAGTCCAAGCCGACGTTACACAAGACAACCAGACTTCCAGTGCCACTGCTCCTCGCTCCGCCCGCCGTCAACTAACTGCCACATCACCACGCCTGAGCGGCTTGGCCTTTCCACAGAGGCAGAGCTACACGGCTCTCCGTCCCCAAACTGTGGTGGCCCCTCGACCCGCCGAGGCGCCAGGCGCATAAATAGCAAAATATATAAGAAACATACTTGAAAGCGAAACACACATAAAGGAACACAAGATATACAAAGACCCCGATTAAGCTTATTTTTCGCCCTCGCGAGAGACGGAAGACTCTTTTTCCCCTCTTCTTTTTCTTTTCGCATCTTCTTGATGCACAAAATATAGAATTAAAGAATTGACATTTAAAAATACAAAGCAAGAAAACGATGGAAAGGGGCAGCCAGCGTTGTACAGCCAGACACACACCCTTATGGTCCCTTGTCTATTTTACTTTTGTTGAAGCTAGCTATATTCATCTTTTCTTTTGTCCTCTTTGGAGCGGGTTTGATTTGTCTCGGCTATGCATCTATGTTGGGATATGGAGTAATGAACCTTGTTGAATTGAATTGAACTGAATTGAATTAAGCCCTTTTATTGTCGTTCGTTTAACGTGAGACTGTCATCTGTTTGTACATTGTAAGAGTCAGGCAAATCGTACTTGGGTTTTCTGTTTGATGTTTTCAATGTAGCGCAAAACGGCAACACAAAAGACCTTGGACTGCATCTTCACTTTTCGCAATGTACTTGTTTCAATGATTCGATATTATCATCATGATTCTAAATATGCTCTATCCCGAGCTCACCCAACAGTCCAGCGCCAACCATCTCTTGAAACCCAAGAGGTGACAAAAAAAAAAAAAAAAAAAAAACCAAAAAACCAACGCCCGCTAACCAATACAATTGTCTGACCCGTGTTTGAACCCAATACCTACAAATACAACCTACAACCACGCTCCATCGAGAAAGAAGAAGAAACGTTGACTATAAAGAACCTATAAAACAAAAACAAGCCTGCTTGCTTCTTTTCTCTTTATTTTTCCGGCTCGAGATGTGACCACTCTGGCACAGCCTTGATCTGCTGCCACATAAACTTTTCCAGCTTATTCGCCGACTTGGCATACGGCGTATTCTCGTTATTGTACTTGCGGCAGTTATCAAAGATGAGCCTGGCATCCTTGATAAACTCCTCGGGCGTGGTGTACTGGTCTGCCTCGAGCTTGTTTTCCATTGTGCTGAGGTCCATGGGCTCCTTGATGACGTCGTAGTAGTCGGCTACGTCGTCGCGGTTGACGGGGACCAGGAACGGCCATGCCGAGTTGTGGTTTTGTAGGTCGTTGAGCAGGTGTAGTAGTTGGTTGTAGTTCGGTCCGTGGCGAGGCTGGCGCGCCAGCTCGTCCATGTCGGGCGACCAGCCTGAGGCGCGGATGGCGGGGATGTCGAGCGGGTCGATTTCCTTGATGCCGTTTTTCCACTCCTTTGGTGGCGGGTGGACGTTGTGCGACTTGCTGTAGGCGCGGATCTTGGCTTGTACGCATTCTTTTTGTTTCAGGAGGAGACGCCCGACTTCGAGGTAGCGGATGCGTGGGAGCATGGAGCATTGCATGATTGTACCGCCTTCGTAGTCTTTGATGTAGCCCATCCATACGCTGCGGTCGAGGGTGATTTCTTTGGTGAAGCCTTGCTTTTTGAAGTAGCCAATGGCGTAGTTGTCGGCATATGTCAAAAAGTACATGACGTCGCTTGTGGCCTTGACGTAGTCCTTCAAGTGGCACATTAGATGTGCGCCGTATCCCTTGACTTGCTGGTCGGAGCTGATGGCGAAAAAGACAATTTCCGCAAAGCGACGGCCCTTGAAGGGACGAAACGTCACGCCGCCTACTACTTCGAGCGGCTTCTTGACAATCGCTATTGACAAGTGGGTTCGGTCGTAGACGAGTCGTGCAATGTAGTCTTTGGGCATCTTAGGCAGCTGCTTCTGGAAGAGGCACTTTAGACCTGTCAGCACGATGAGCGATTCGCGTTCGTTGTCGTTGTTGACTACGCGAAACTCTATTTCGCCGTTGCGCTCTTCGATGACACCGGGCTATTGGGACAAAAGTTAGCAAAACTGTGCAAAGTCGGACCAAAACTGGTTGGGCTTACCTTGTCGGGAAACGGTATGCGCTTTAGAGGTGGCGCGGGCGGCTTCTCTTCGTCCTTTATTTCCTCATCATTGCCCGCGTTGTCGCCATTTTCATCTTTATCGTTTTCCTCTTCTTTTTCATCCTTGTCCTCCTTATCGTCATTATCATCCTCGTCCTTGTCATCCTCATCCTTGTCTTCTTTGTCTTCGTCATCGTTGTCGTCTCCCGCATCTTCGCCTGCGTCGTCTCCATCTCCATTCTCGTCATCCTCTGCTTCTCCACGGCCTTCTGCATCATCGTCACCGGTGATACCATCAACTGTGTCGTCCTTATCATCTAGTATATCATCTTGTGGTTCTTCTGAGCCGCTTTGTTTCATGCGCTTCGGCGCGACTGGTGATGATGGGTCCTCTTCGGCTTTGCGCTTTGCGCCTTTGTTGTAGTTAGCACCACCTTCTTCTTTGTGTAGCATTCTTTGGCTACTTACCATCGTCTTTTATGTCCTCCATGACTGTAGCCGCCGGAAAGAGTGAAGCCCGCGATTCGCCAACGCAGCTACGTGCCCGATCGCGTTTTGAGTTGGAGATCGCAGGGAAGTCCAGTTCGGAGGGTCGCGGCGTTGCTGGAGTGGGGCGGACGCTTACGTTATGGGCTGATTTGCGCGCTAGTCTCCTCTGGTCTAATGGGACACGCATCCTACATGGGAACACCTTGGAGCTCCATCACGGCGTCTGATACAACAGCTTCCGTTTGCTTCGACAATAATACCCATCAACGTTGTTCATTGGGTGAAAAGGACACAATCTCTTCAATTGCGTACCGGAACATCACAAACGCTCAAAATACTGCCATAAGCATACTACATGGATTCCTCGCTGCACGAGGTCTGGCAAGCTGCTGCTGGCAGTCCATTCCTCCCTACCGTTGGCAAGGGTAGCCAATTCTTTTTCGCCTTCGTCCTGCTGCTGCTCGGCTTGTCAATTACTGGAGTCTTTGCTTTGAGTGAGTCGATGGACAGCTTAATTGAAAGCTATCTTGCGTGCTAACATGTGTCTAGACCGATCACTAGTCAACGTCTTTGCTCTCGGTGTACCATCGTCTCTTGCGATCGCGTAAGTTTACAGCCGCTGTCGAAATGCATAGAATCTAACTGGAGCAGGTTTGGAGTTGTTTACATGTTCTGCGCGGTGGGAGTCTACCTTTGAGATACCCCTCACCATATAGAAGTCGGAACGACCACAATACTGTATATTAGTTGGAAGGCACAGGAACAAAGAAAAGGACACCCGAGCGCTTGTTATATTTGATTTTTCCTTCAATTGTTTTAAAATTTAAAAGGCTTTGCACTACTGCTTCTACTCTTCTCGGCATATCTCATTTCCGCACTCACAATGGCACCGGACACGCAACCCCTTTTCCGCGCGGTGGCCACATCGACGAGACCATTGTATCAGCTCCTCCGCTGTATCAACTTTGCGCCTCGAGTTCATGTTCAGATAACTGAGGATGGAATTCGGTTCGCAGCCGACCATGCCAAAGTTATGCAAGGTACGACCAGAGACGTATTGAAGAACCCCCCGAGTTGCTAACATGCGATAGGGATCGCATTTCTGGACAAATCTCTTTTTACTGCATACTCTGTCAACCTACCGACTCCCGAGGACGGAGAAGCCCCAATAGAACCAAGTTTCCAGATGCCGTTGGCATCTTTGCTAGAGATTCTCCAAATCTTTGGTGCCGTTGATGTGGCGGCCCGAGCCCAAAAAGCAGAGCAGGACCCATACAGGAGCAATCTTCGCAACTATCGCCCAGACGCTTTCAGTAATCAGACGCTGGGAATCTCGGGCACATGTACACTCGTGTATGCTGAGGAGGGCGACCCATTCAAAGTAACGATTGAGGAATCCGGTGTCAAGACAACGGCCGGCCTTACGACATATACGCCAGAGGCTGCGCATCAAATCCCGCTCGATCGCAGCGACCTTTGGTTCAAGATTATTATGCCATCGAGGTCTCTACTTGATGCGCTCGCGGAGATTTCTCCAACTGCTCCCATGAAGCTCGTTCTGACTGTTGACGCAGACTCACCATACTTGTCTCTGAGAGGAAAGGGTGACTTGGGAAGCGCAGGCGTTGATCTTTCCAAGGGAAAAGAGATAATGGAGACGCTGAATGTTCGGGGTCGATGGTCACAAGCATTTAGATTTGACTTTATCAAGAGCTCTACAGAGGCGATGCGTGTCTCCAGCAAGGTCAGTCTTCGAGGAGATGGGGACGGCGTGCTCAGTATGCAGTTTATGGTGGAGATGGACGGTGGTAAGCCGACATTTCTTGATTTTAGATTTGTTCCCTTTTCAAAGGATGAAGACGATGAGGATGAGGAAGAAGACGGGCATGAGGAGGAAGAGTAGCCGTAAAAGAGTTTGTTTTCTATTTAGGCCGCTTGTTGCTTTAGACGAATCAACACACACACACACAGAACGCAAAGAGAGATCTAATCGCCACCATGACAGGATGATTTTCTCCGTGATCGTACACTGTCAGAATATGGCCGGCTTACGGTCGCACAAGGCTCTGCCATCCCGCGGTATGCGCGCAGATTAGTGCCAATAGACTTCGGTGGTGGTTGTCCGAGTGAGACAGGTGTTGCGGACTGGAATGTGAATTCCATGTGGAGGGCGGGCTTTGTCGCATTAAAAGGGTGGTCGGAGGCAAGGGGTAACGAAGTTAAAAAGACATCCCTTCCAGAAAATCTGCAGCAAGCTTTATCTTTTTTCTTTTAAAAGCCATATTAAAGAGCACCATCCTATTTTGGCAGTTTCGCCTAAGTTTGTGCCTCTCTTCGTTTCTGAGTCATTTTGTTTGCTTGCTAGTGCTGGTTCACGACGAGCAACGACGGGGTTAGCAAAATCAAATCGCCCGCCTATCGATGCTTGAGAGAGTTCCGACCCCAGCAAGAAGTTGATTCTTCGAGAATTTACAAGAAATTTTCATCAGAATGGATTTGTCAAGGCAGTTGCGGAATATCGACAATTGTGAAAAGACGCAGTGGCAGCCTGAGCAGATACAGTCCTGGTCTGCGTTCCTAGCACAATCGCTGTCTAGCTGGTTCGGAACATGTGTTGGTGTTCGCAAAACGGCGCAGCAACAACCTTTGTCAAGGTGGTGGCCTGAAAACACAAAACGGCCAATGCCGCAAGAAAGCCAGGAGCCGCTGCTTGATGGGAAGCCGCTGAGGATGCCTGAGCATGCCGCATCGTCGTTTCTAAGGACGGGGACCTCAAGAAATATTCAGGAGGCGAACGAGATAATTTGAAAAATTGAGCAAAACAAAGCGAAGGGACTTGTTGAGATATCATCGTTTTGGCTGCGTTTTCCAAGTTGAGGAAGGGAAGCACTGGGCGAATACAACCAAAGATACCAAGGTAACACGACATGGCCAAGTGACGCTGTGATGATTTTCACTTTACACGCGGATGATTTGAGCAATCTAAGAAACTGTGCAAATGAAATGCCCTTGAGGGAAACATTCAGACGTGGCGGACAAGGTGCTTGGAACAAACAGAACTCCATCGACACCGCTGGGCACAGGGTTTAACTCGGTCATAGAGCATTGATAACACACATCGAGCGGCAGATTTTAGAGCATTTATACTACATCTTCCCCAATTTATTCGGGTTTTCCAATTTCAGCCTTCATGTGGCCGTGTGAAAAGATGCGGAAAACTAACAACAGTTGTAACCACGTCCATTAATCTTAGATATGTAAATGCGTCGACGACGACACAACCAGAGTAATCCAATTGTTTCGGAACAAAAAAAGTGGAAGCAATTTAAATTTCCTGCAGCAAGTCAGATTTCTTTCCAAGAATAGCTAAAGCCCATTTATGCCAATTCAAGGATCCTATACTTGCGAATAGAAGTCACGCTTCTATCACTACATATTTTGAAAATGAGGCTCGTTCAATCCCCTTTCAATAGCACTAGTCTGAAGAGCCACCAGCTTTGAAAACTGTCTACATAACAAAAAGCTTCCAGTCATGTACCACAGTCCAGGAAAGCCTGCTGGTCTCCAGACCTAAAAGAAACAAGTTATCACGTCAACTTTCAATGATCACCTTTAGAAAACAAGTAGGATACTTACACCGAGCTCTGTCTCCTCATTAAGCTTTGCCCAAGACCGCGCCGCGACACCAACATCCCAGCTGACTCCATTAGTCCCATTGGTGGTAGCATGGTTCTAAGTGGCATTTGTTGTCAGGTTATTCTGGCTGTGAAGCTCTTCAAGCTGAGCAGAAGCGGTCCAAGCCTTCCAACTGCCAGGTCCATCATTCCCCAGTCGCACGATGCCGCGACCAGATCCATACTTGGTAGTAAACGTAAAGCCAAACTGAATAAATGTCATGGGCCCCATGTCAACAATTTGCGGAAAAAGAGGCGGTGTATCAATAACATCGGCTGTTTTCAAGTCGGCAGTTGATGCCAGCATATACTTGCTGATTGCTATAGGGCCATTCTTGGATGTAATGGTCGAGGAGAGGGCGACCAGATCCCGCCACCATGGTTCTTGAAAGAAGAGACCAGAAAATGCGACCGCATCTTTTGCGGTTGATCATGCAGAGTCAAGTTAGGAAGCGCCGTGCGTGGTGGGAATTCCGCGAAACATTCAGCCATTTCTGCGATACAGTTGCTATTACTGTTTTGAGATAATGGAAAAGAACCAAATGCTGAATAGCATGAGGGGAAGATATGTTTCATTACTGCCTCGCTTAGGTTCCGCATGCGTTTCCGACAATCAGGCTGTGGTATCAGGCTGCAAGGGCCATGACTGAGCGCCCGATGTTCCTCTCGCAATTGCCTATCTGGAGGTATTTTCATTAGAAATGAGACACTGATTGCAAGTAATATACTGATAAAACATTTCAAAAGATTTAAAGCTTTTAGTTATTAAGTAATGACACAATGTCAATGAAACGCCAGCGGGCATGCTTATACTGGTGGCTGCAAAGGCGGATTACACGGCCGCACTTGATAGGTAACGCTGCATTATTCAGAATAAAAGAGCTGTCCGAGAATACTTTGCAATTGGACTTGTATGCAAAGAGCGTTGTTAAGCCCACGCTTCAGCGTCAACGAGCTTGAAGTAGATGAATAAAACCAAGTTAGCTTGCGTAAAGGAATCGTCGCAAGTAGGCCTTTGTTCATCAGCGTGAGCCAACTACGTCAGACGAGGCACAATGGTCGCATCTATACCCAATTCAACCAGAGAGTACTATAAATATCGTAAATCTCAAACGTATAGATACTTTTCAACCAGAGAGTACTATAAATATCGTAAATCTCAAACGTATAGATACTTTTCAAACAGAGAGTACTATAAAGATCGTAAATCTTAAACGTATAGATACTTTTCTTTTTAACATTGCGTCATGTCTGGATTGTTTTAAGTTGTAGCTTCTGCACTGGGTTCAGCTTCACCATGACAGCTGCGTCACAGTCAAGATGATCAGCATCAGCCGGAACAGAAATCTGCCCGGGTCGCCGCAAAATGATGCAACACCTAAACGCAAATAACTTGTTCAAGATTTCATTGGCGTATAGGCGAAAAATGGCAAATAAGCAAACGTCACAGCATGCTGTAAGACGAATGACACCACAAGCGCAAGCTACATGTGCATCTTCGCTACAATACCACCCATATATGTAACTTCTCTTCGGTGCTTCTCTGATTGGGGGCCGGTCAGACTCGGACTACTGTAGCTACTGCAGCCAACCCGTCATGCAGCACGTTGCATAACGCGGCGCCGTGTGCAAAGGGCAAAAAAAAGAAGAGGCATATATCTGCAAGGCTGATGATATCGATCAGCAGTGAGGCAGACCACGTTGCTTGCGAAGCCCTTTGTAGTAAGACGAGCACCGCATCTGCTGTCTGAGTAAGCTTGATCGCTGGGAAGGACTGCGACAGCCGGGCTCAGCAAAAGACGAGACATGTACGGCTGAGTTTACGAATAGCTGAATATGGCGGTGCCTTTGTTGCGCAATGTTGCTCACGTGTGTCTGTTCTGCCTGGACTGGCCAAGCCCATACGCTCATGTCTACATATTCTTTGGACATGATTTGTTTTCTACATATTCTTTGGACATGATTTGTTTTTCCACTGCTCAAGAAAGCTAAGCGGTGGGTATTTGCTTTGACACACACCGGCTTGTAACGGCCAAAAGAGCGTGCTGAAGCAAAGACCACTTTACGCCTCGACGCACCAGTTTGCCCGCTCGGCGCTATTTTAGGCAACTAGACATTGCTCACGCAGGTATTCTTCACAGTGTGAGTGGGGGAATGGCCTTTGCCTTGTGGTACGGAGTACAAAGAGACAAATACAAGTAATTATGTACAGTCAGACGCGGGCCAACGTTGTAGATTGGTGGGTGCGAGCATCCCCAGCCACCGACGCATCGGCCACTTGGTCGCAAATGGCCACTGTTACGATGCCTCTGTTTTTAGGGTTCGGTGCTGCCCGAGGCTGTACGGCGAGGTAGTGTTGTATTGAAGGGTCATTTAACTCTCAAATCCAATCTGTCGGGGACGGGCGAGACACAGACACACACTCAACAGACTCGAGGTTCAGGGCCCATCCGCTTCTTCCTCGGCTTCGCAGCCCTTCTAACGCTGGGTGATGGAGGGCCAATGCTGACCTCGTGTCTCACTTGCACTGACACATGAGCGAATACAAAGGCCGGGAACGTGGGCGAGGCTACGGAGTATTACACGAGTCGCATATGCGGCAAGCCTAAGAGAGCGACCGAAGGCTCGATTCGGTGTTGGGTGTCTGAATGTCGTACAAGTCAGGTTACAGTACGTACGAGACCATGAATGCCTGGGGGGTCGCTGTTATGTACAAGGTTGCAGGGAGACCCAGGCTTTTGAAAGGGAAGCAGAATGGTACACATAGTGGCGTGATTGCGCATGAAAGAGACGAGGTTACCGTGATTTACCAAGGCTCAGCGACATACGGCCCCCGTTTTGCAACGGAACATGCCATCCGTGACCGCTTCAAGCTCTCCCTATCTCTCTCAACTTGGCGCCCAAAGGAACCAAAGAAAACTCCCCACACAAACTTTGACAGTGGAAGGAATAAGCGTTTCTACGTGTCCCAAAAGTCCATCTTATGTTACGTAGGAGGGGAAAAGTGCCTCGGGCCGTACCCAAAAACGACAGGTCCCTATGGGATGGGCAGACACTCGTGACACTGTGAGTGGATTCGAGCGCCGATCGACTGCGGTACTTGTTATAGGCGGGACAAGCATTGAGCAACGTTTACCTTTATTAGCGTACTCGTAGTAACAGGCAGTCTTACCACCGCCTTGACCGTGGTTTGTTTATACCGGGGCACCATCTGCATGACGTGTGGCGCTGAAGAAGCCTAGCACCCCCTCTCCCAGCCAAGCTTGGGCTTCTCTCCCAACAAAAGAAGCGCCAGTCCAATCCGTGCCCAGCTTACTTACCCCAGGATGGGCCGAGAAGAGCAGGTAGCGCGATGGAAGCCTTGTTTGCCTTCCTGTTGAGTGTCTAGTCTGCCTTTCTGTGCGTCGCAAGCGATGCCGATGTCCACACCACCATCCCGCTTGCGAATGTGGTAAGAATAAGCTCCGAATGGGAAGAAGAAAGGTTTCGGCAGTAATCTGCAACATCGCGCTGCCTCACGTCACCCCGGCCATCTTGCCTGTGGTATCGTATTACATACTTGGGACCTCTATTCAACATCCCGGCTTGCAAATCGCCAGCGGCGGCCACGCTAGTCAGCCTAGCCTTCTTTGAACCCCCGTCAGCCATCCCTGGCACTACGAGTAACTCGCATGTACCGTAACACCTCCCATATATGGTGCAAGATGGCCCATGTAGTAGTACAGTACCGTCATCGTGGGGTGCAGCCCGGGCCACCTGGTGGTCTTCGAAGCAACCCTCTTTCATGGGCTTTGAATCATATATAGTAAAAAGAAGACTAGCCCGTGCTCACCTCGTACAAGGCTTTGCCTGGTTCTCGCTTCCTGTGTAAAAGCCTTCTCTTTCTACAGTATCAATCCAACCTGTTTCCAGACCCTAAAACACCTTTAAAGACACGCTAATCGCACATGCAACTGCGACATCAATTCCCCCCCGCAGTACTGTTGTTTAGCGCACATGGTGTAAGTGCCACTCTAGTCGCGACAGCCGAGGACGACTAGAAACAGTGGCGGTGAAAGAGGCGCACACCACAACAAACCCATTGAGCGCGATTATACGGCGAAGAGCGATAACCAGGCAGTATTGTATTCCCTCTTAATAGGGCCCGATAGCTGCTCAATCTCGCCAGCACTCCCATGACGACTCCCACGCTCCCAGGCCACAATGGATTACACCTTCAAGACGCCGTGGGAGCGCATCGTCTCACATAAACGCTCCCGATCTGACAACACTGATGTGTTCCAATCAATACCATACAACGATTGCGAAGAAACCTTGCCAAATGCAGCGTCTGCGAATAGACAGCGCGCGCAATCATGGGCTCCGCCGCGAAGAAAGCAGCACCACATGTCGCAGGTGGTGTTTCACCCCTCTGATGATGATGATGCCCAGCACATGTTCATGTCGTCGCCAATGGCTCCTCCTCCACTAGATCTCTCGCGAGCATCTTTCAGTTCTGCTGGAAGCATTGAAAACTTTACACATCGCCACAGCTCGTCTTCTACCTCTACCAAGAATACTTCGCTGGGCGGCTCTCTGTCGGAAACGTCGGATTCTCGCAATGTCACCAGCCCGCCAAAACGCCCTCCCCGGCCAGAACGCGGCCTCTTTGATGGCAGCCCGGAAATTGCCGCTAGCCGCTTAAACGCGTGGAAAGAAGTACCGGAGCAAGAGAAGGCTAAGCAGGAGGAAGAGACGGTCAAGGACGACATGCAGCAGCTCACCAGAGACACAACCACGGCATTCGACATGTCTTGGGGCGCGCTACCGTGCAAGGTGCCGCAACCGCAACCGCAACCGCAGCAGAACAAGAAGGCACCAGAAACACCAAAGAGAGACACCTCGCCGGCAGGGAGGACATTGCCAAAGAGCTACTTTGACACGGAAGATACGCCACCGCGAAAGTCTCGCTCGAAGCAGTCAAAGAAGATGGGCCACCACAGCGTCCAGCTGCCGGCGCGAGGGATGCCCAAGGCTATACGCTGGTCCTTGTTGGCCGACATGCTGGGCCCAAAGCGATCTACAGCAGGAAAATTGCTCGAGTCCAATCGTCGAGACGAGCTAAAGAATCAAGAAATGCAGCGGCCAGTTACTATGGACGGAAGTGGCCCAGCGGCAGCCGTACATCCTGACTTCGCCGCAAATCTCTGGCGAGAATGCCGCACAAAATGCAACACCAACCAAGATACACCGCAAGAAGCAAAGGATGCTTATAAAGATGTACCAAGTACACCGACACCACCACTCCCTCCAAAGAATCCAGCCCGCTTCGGCCAACGGGGGCAGGTTTCTCATTTGCCGACAATCCCCGAGAGCCTCAGGAACAGCATCGTACACGACTTGAGACGCAGACGCAGTGCTCACTCCGTCAGACTGAGCAGCAGAAGCTCTATATACTCTACAGACCAGAGACTCTCGCATTACTTGAACGTAGCACAACCCTCGCAGGGCTTGACAAACAGCCCTCGACAAAGCGGCAGCGAGGACGAGGGCGCCATTGCCGACTGGATGGACAAACACTCATCGTCAGTATACAACCCGGAGACGCCAGATATCGAAGGCGCACCAACCCCAGAGGAGTATGAGCAGGAAATTGCAGACGACATGGCAGAGTGGTTCGACACCTTTGGCTTCGAGAGCCACGGCCGGCTGATTGCAGCAGCCCACCCATCTCATCGCGGCCCGACTCGCAGCCTCAACTCTATACACAGCATGGACTCATCCACATCTACACTCGAAGACCCAGACTCGCCAATGCCGAAAAATGCAGAAGTCGTCCCACACTCACAGCAGGATACGCACATGTCTCCCACCGCCAAGGCTCACCTGGCTAGCTTGTCGCGCCTCAATGTGCCCAGCAGGCCGGAGCCCGTAACACAGTACGAGCTTCCGCTATCGCCAGAGATGAAGTCGCCTGGGTCGGGACCGAGAATGAGCTGCAATCTGAGTGATGGGCTGGATAGCTTTTTGGCGTGGAATCCCACGGCTGTAAACGAGACGTCTGTGCATGAGACGTCGTTTTACGAGGAATGATTTCTTTTTTTGTTTTTGGGGGAGCGCTCTCTTCATTCATTTTTCTATTTTTTTTTTTTTTGGTCTGTATATATTATTCTTAGATGCCATTTCTTTATTGTTTAAGATACCACACACTTTCATTATTCGGATAGGCGTCACTCATTTTTGGACTTTATATATAGACGATTGGGAATGGGCAACTTTACAGGCATTTTTGGGATATATTCGGCAGCGAATAGCTATTTTCGGACCTTCCTTTTTGGAATATTTCGTTGATTACAAGTATATACATGAATTACATAAACAAATACTTTTTTGTTAAAGATTCAACTTTTATAAAAGCAAGTCTTTTTGCCAAGTGCTTCCTAGAAGTGACGCCGAGCGTCTCTCCCACAGTTCGACCGCCAGATAACCCCACCACTCCACCTCGCCACGCGACACTCACCTTCAACAACCTCACTTCATCAACACCATCTGCATTCACACTCAACACAGTCGCCCTTCCATTCACCACTCTTCAAACACACAATTAAAAACAAAGGCCATAAAGGGCTTCACACACATACCATAAACAGAAACACCATGCTCCGCAGACCACCAACAACCCTCTCCATAACCGCAGAAGACGTAGCCGCCTACGAAGACCGACGCGCCTCCGAGAACCTCCTCGCCGCGCAACAAGCCCGCGCAGACGCCGAGGCGCAAGCGCGCGCCGAAGCAGCAGCCTCCGGGGGGCCAAACACGGCGAGCATGGAGGGCGTGCAGAGCTCTCCGTCTGCTAGCAGGAGAGCTGCGAGGGATGAGAGGATTGGTGTTGGGAGACGCGGTGGTCGATGAGTGTGGCGGAGAAGTGACAACAAGGGCTACAATTTTTTTTTTCTTTCATTTTTCAAATGGCGTTTTTTGGTGCAGGATGGGATTATGATTACGGCGACTTTGGTATTTTTGCGTCTTGATTGCTTGCTTTCTGGTTCGGGAAGACACCTATGCCTACCACTCGATGATGAATAGGCTTTGGGATCACAGCCTCATAGCACGATATTAAACACCCTTCGGCATAAGACTCATAAACTTTCAAGCAATATATTATTAGCCGCTTTGACTTGATCAAACCATGAAATGCTCCCTAGTAATACCATGTAATGTACATGCCTTTCTAATACTTTTTTCCCCGCGTCCTCTACTCGATTAAGCTCCCATAACACCTTGCAACTCCTTTGCCCTTGTAAATCTTCACCTGCTGCAATGAAACAGCCTACCCCTTTCTCGTAAGGTGCGCCCAAAACAGGCAGACCATCCACACGACGCGCCAGGTCGTTGTCCACATCTCCCTTCCAATGGCCCCAATGGCGTGCTTCCCTCTTCCGCCCCTCCATGCCTTGCGGTCTTCGTAAAAGTCATTGTCCAGCTTGATCCGAGGCCCGGACATGTCCTCGCCCCAGCCCCATCGTCGCGTGTTCTTACTCTTCTTAGACGCCCATCGCGCTGACCCATTCGAGCTGGACGACGTGCTTCTAGACACGGGCATCGTCGAGGCGCCTAGTCGGTTGCCCGAGCTGCTCACCGTAGAGCCCATGCGCATTCCGGCTGCATCGGGCGGTTCTTCCTTGTCCTTAAATACAGGCAGTATAGCAGAGCCCTGTTCTGGCGCCAGAGCAAACGGCTCGAGGTGTAGTACCGGCACCAGCAGCGCGCGGACGGCTAGTAGTGCCAGGGAGAACATAGCAAAAAAGACGTATTTCATATACGTGCGGAATGAGTTGGGCAGCAGACACATGTGCGTCTGCAGCGTCGTCTCTGGCGCACCGGGAATGGGCTTTCCGTCTGGCCCCACGGGGTTGTACATGCTGAGCATGAGAAAGCCTGGCGATTTGACGCCCATATTCATTCCCATGCTCTTGACGGTGATTTCGCGCACGTTGCCTTTTGATTTGGAATGGACCAGCTCGCAATAGTCGTGGTCGTCGCCTGAAAAGACATGGACGACATTGCCGATGCTTTTAACGAGGTTGACAGAATCCTCCTCGTTCAGCACGTTTTGATATTGGTAGCCAGCTGCAACGGTTATGGCATTGCGCTCGTCTGGCGCTACAGGTCCTTTTTCGCCCTTTGGTGGCTTCGACGGCGGGTATTTTTCTCGCTTGGGACCGCATGGAGTCCCCGGGTCGCGATACAGGGGAACGTGCGTCAGAAGAATCGTCGGAAAGTCAGCCGAAGCCCCAGCCGATGGATCGTTTAGAAATCTTGACGTATCGGCGGTTGCTAGCTCCTCCACTGCATGATCAAATCGTGTATCGTGGTCAAGATCGTGCCACACACGCAATTCCTCTTGAACGAGCTTCCTCTTCGTCTCTTGAACCCCTTGCAGAAACTTGTTTGCCGGGCCGTATATAGGCTCCAGATTATGGCCCGCCTTGTACTCGGATGTATCTGCGCTCATTGACACAGTATCGACCGACACAATCGTGTGGTTCCCAACAACGTCCACGCGATTAGCATCGCCAAAGAAGGCTTCAAAACGATCCCTTACAGGAACCTGTATCTGCGCGCCGAATCCCAAGTCGTGGTTTCCCGGCAAGCTCGCCACCAGCCGTCTTCCCCTCTGCCATGGGCCTGGAACAACGCCCCCCAGATTAAAATTATCAAAGAAAATGCTTGCAAATCGCTGATACTCCCTCGCCCAGTAATCCTCGCCGTATTTACGATGCCACGTCTTGATCCATTTCTTCTCTTCTTTTGATCGTTCGCGGCCCCATTTGGGGTCGACAAAGCCTTCGCGCGTGCTCCATTCTCTTCCGCCGTCGAATAAGTCTCCGAGAAAGAATACACTGTCGGGGTGTAATTGCTTCTGCATCGCCTTGTATCCGCGTCGCAGGTAGTTGTCGGTTAGCGTGACGGTCAGTGACGACAGCGGCCACGGACGGCCCGGGTATGAATGAGGATCTGTTATTTGAGGGTCGGCGATGAACACGAGTCGGTGCGGGTTCGTTCCTTTGGGCTATTCATGTGCAGAGCAATTAGCAAAATTGGCCGTTATGATGCGCATGTTTGCTAGTGTTTTCTTACCCATTTCTCCCAATGGTCCCAGCTGCAAGTCTCGACTTTGCTGTCAAACACCCAGCGCTCGCCCCAAAGCAGGATAACTATCCAGACCACAACCAGGAAATGCGGAAGGCTAAATAGTCGCCTCGGAGCAAGATTCCTGCGGAGATAGTATGTTGCACTACCGAAAACGACTGTCGCAATCTTGCGCCCCGGCCCTTGAAGCCATATCCATCCCCTGCGCGTTTGTGCTGCCGCAGCAGCGTATGCGTCTTCGGCCGTGAGTTCCCGCGACATGACGGGTACACGAGATCTCCTCTCCGGTAGAGGCGGGAGCGAGGTCATGCCTCTTTATATCGGTTTTTGTCTAGGTTTACCGACGCAGGCGCGCGCTCCCAAGTCGACGTCTGCTGGGGGAGGTTGGGCAGACTAGCGTCGCAAGCGTGTCGAATGTAGTCTGACTACTCCATCAGTTGGGCCGCAGGGAGATACAAAACACTGTTTCGGAAACGGACTGTTTAGTAGAAGGGAAAATGTCGACAAAAGGTATCATGGGAAAAAAAAAATGACTACAAGGAAACTTCTCCGTCAGGTAAAATGAATGATTGTTGGAAAGCGAAAAGGAGTTGCAGTCAGTCCTGGCTTGGGCGCAGCTGTCTTGGTCTGCGATGCCAGATGGCCCCGCCCCGCCACCCCCGAGCTCTGTCCCTGAATCCGAAATGGAGCCTTTGGCCCCCTTGGCTTGTCTGATTTGCTGCGCTTTTGCACTGGTCGACTGCATGCACTGCCCTGTGGCCCTCCACTGCAATTATACCTGGCCGATGCTAAGAATAATTACTTCGTAATTATAGCAACAGACCAAAATGCTACGAGTGAATTGCGAAATTTGGCCGTTTACGTCCTCACTCACATACTGTAGGTGCGATATTTCGTGCAAAGGGGTTGAAATAACCACATTTCTTCGCCGTGATGGCTAAAGTCAATACTAGGTAAGTTATTACAGACTGTGACCCCTATTATACTAAACATGCTGGGTATGTGCCGATGCTATAGAAAGGTATTGATGTTCTCCAATGCTCGCGTCTCCTTCATTGCCTTCCATAATCATCGCCTTCAAAAGTTTCTTCGTCATCATAGTCGTATTCCCTATCGTGCACGGGCTGCTGCTTCTTTCTAAAGCTCAAAAGGCGCTTAAACCCGCTTGGCTGTTCCACAGGCATCTGTTCGTCCTCTGGCGAGTATTCATAGTGCAGCCGTGGCACCAGCAGACGATATGGCACTGTGATGCCAGTCGGGTCTCTTGCATTTACTTCCACGTTCAGACAGATATCCAGCCCGCCTTCCACATCGACAGAGTAGCCCCCCTTGCGCATTTGCTTCGCCGTTAGCCCAGTAGGTGTTCGATGGAATGGGCGAATCGGCGGCTCTTCAGACTCGCTCGGGCGCCTGGCTGGTGTTGCACCCAGAGTCTGCGCTCTCCGCGGGGGTCTAGGGCTAAAGTCTTCCTCGTCCCCATCTGAGAACTCATCGCTCAGTGCACCTCCGCGTAGTCCTGAAGGCCGCACGGATGGCTGAGTATACCTGTCGTCATAGTCATCATCCCATCCCGAATCTCTAGGTCCGCTCTGGCTCCCTCGGCGACCAAAGTTGAAAAAGCCCCTGTTGGGGCGATCATCACGCCCAAGAGACATGGTCCTAGTGAGCATGCCTGGACGGGCTGCGCCGCCTGAAGAGTTTCGACGCGTCAGGCTACGCAACAATCCACCACCCGAAACGGGGGGTCGCGATCCGCGTACCGAATCACGCGAGCCGTTAAATCCGGTGGACGGTGAAGCTCGGCTGAGAGATAGCCTTCTGAAAAGGCCTCCTCCGCCAGATGCAGGGGGGCTGGGGCTCCTCCCATCATCGGACATTGGGGGCGTAGGAGGCGGCGTACTTCCGGGCTGCCATTGTCGAATGGAACACCAGTTACGATGCGGCAACAGATGCTTATTGTTTCGAGGCTTGCCATCAACGCCGTGGTGGAACATGGGAATCATGTTTTCATCGGTCTGCTTGTCGAAATGGTGGATCTTGTTGCGCTTGTTGAGCACATCGGCGAGCAAATCTGGTGGAGGGGTATTGACAATTGCTGATGAGATAATGTTTGGCATATATCTTGGGTCTTTGTGCTTGGCCAAACCAAGCTGTGGATTAGAATAGAACTGCCCCACGGCAGCGAGATGGACATCGCCACTGACGCATAATGTTAGTAGTGAAGGCTAGAAACGGACACAGGATTCCCTTACCTGAGCAGAGTGACACGAACAGACTTGTCCATGGCAAGATCTTGGAGGTCTTCGATAATTACACTTCGTTCATGCTTGTGGTTCTTCGCCGTCCAATGATCATTCAAGTCATCAACAACTTCTACGCCGCCGTCAATGTTATTGAGCAGCTTGCCAAACATGCCTCGTCTGCCAAGGGCCTTGACAGGGTCCATGAGTCTCGATGTCAATCTGCAAACTGTGTCAGTATGTATTTCGTCCATGGTCCGAGTAGCCTGTGCTTACATGTTTTCGAGCCACACCAATCTGGGATAGGCAACTGGGACACCGAGGACAACAAGCAAATGCTCTACTTGACCGCGGCGGACTTCAGTGTAGAGGCGAGTACTGATTTTCTCCCACGTCCTTTCGTCAACCACATCGTGTTCAGTCCTCTCAGTGCGGCAATCAACAGCCAGGAGAGCCATTTTACCACCCATAGATACATATATGCTGCGGCTGAGCTCATTGATGTATGGCCCAGGACTAGAGCCCAGTATCCAGCTCGGCTCTGACGCTTCTGTTTCTGTCACGATGCTCTGTTGCTGGAAAAGCATATAGTACTTGAAGGCGACTGCGCCTAGACCAGCGAAAACGGGCGACTTTTGATCATGGTGTGGATAAGAGCCGTAGCCGTCGAATATGTCGTGGTCGTCGTACATGTTCACCATCGGAATCTGTGAGTTTGCAAGGCCAAATAAGCCCTGAGAAAACCACGTGCAGTATCGTTCCAAATAAAACTTTTCCAGCTCATCTTGCATCTGTGGCGTAAATGCAGCTTGATGCTTGTGAAAGGGATTGCGAATGTCCAGCCATTCACCGAAGAGATCAGACTCGTTTGCGACGCTGTCATTGTAGATCTGATCGCCACCGCCAACCATGGCGTGGAAGGGTCGTATTTGATGGTTGTTCAGGACATCACGCCACATAGGATCTGGTCCACTCAAGTCATCTGGCGTAACGCTTGAGCTAAATCCGTTACAGCTGTGGAACATGATGTTCATGGATTCACCCCGAGGCGGTACCCAAAACGCCATGGAAGGGCCGCGGTTAATACGATACGCAATTCGCTGTTGCTTTTCCCTGAGCTCAACCTCCAAATTGAACCTCCAGAATGTGTAGCCGTTTTCAGCGTGAAGTCGAAAGCCTCGAATATCCTTGTACTTTTGCAGCGCTTCGCCATCAATCTCAGCACGCTGCTTACGGCTGGCAAATGATCCTGGTAAATCTGCTGAGCCGTTTTGCGGCGTATCATCAGGTAGACTTCGTGAATTTTCGAAAAGGCCGTCATCTGTTTCAATCTTGGAAAGATCCGTTGCTTCGTCCAAATGCTCAACGGGACGAACATACAAAGTTTCGCCCCGACGACCGAGCTTCGGATGACCAGCGATGGGGTCGACATATTCTGGTGGAAGCTCTCCGTTTACCTTGTGAGGTGGTGGTGGCAACAGCGGAATGTCTTGGACAAAAAGACGCAACATAGGGGCAATCTCGTAAGACGAATCTGCGTCCTGAGTGACAATCATGACACTTCCTCGCCACACTTCTCTTTCAGAAATAGCACCGCTACGTTGAGACCTTGAAGGCAAAGCCTCTGTACGTATGCCACAGTATCTCAATAGTGGGCCACACTTGAGATACAAAGGAGGCTTGAATCGAGTTGGTTCTATAATTTGTTAGCAAATAGTAGAGCTTCAACATTAGTACAGAGCTTACCATTATTAGTGTCATCGTATTCGCCATCGAAAGCTTCCGCTTTTCTCAGTCTAGCGGAAACGTTTGTACCTCTGCGTCGGCTTCCATCTTCCCACCAGGCTTTGTAGGCGTCTTGAGATGCTTGACCTGCTCCCGCGTCAAGAAGATGGCCAGAAAGCATGCCCACAGTGCCATTCTTCCATTCATCCAGCCACTCAGGAGGTTTGTACAGGCCATCCCCTGGCCTCATAGTCTCGGGATTCTTGAAAATTAGGTTCGAAATACGATGGCTTTGAGCATGCTGAGCCGAATAGTCACTGTCCCCACGTTGGAGCTTTCTGCGAGCCAGTGCCCCATCATCTTCATTCTGTGGTTGATTTTGCTCTTGGGTTTGCAAAGTTTGTTCTCTTGGCCTCGGGATATATTCCTCGTCACTGCCGTATTCTCGTCCATAGATGGGCTCGGTTGCGCGACGGCGCACACCTTGTGAGACAAACTCGTCTGTCGGTATTTGACTATTATTGATTGCTGCTGGCCATTGGTGCGCAGACTGTGGCAGTGGCGGAAGGTCTTTATCGCGGGAAGCAGGAGGTACAGGGTTTGCCGTAAGATGGGATGGAGCTTTCGCCTCCGTCTGTGCCATTTGCCGGGGTACATTTCCTGAGAAGGCGCGCTGCTGCTGATGAAAGCTCTCAGGGGGCTGTTTGCGCAGTTTGTTGCTCTCAGAGCGAGAAGGTAGAAACTCTTCAGCTGCTACTGGAGCTGCAGCCTGCGAAGGTCCCAAGTCTAGGCCAGCTTCTGAGGGGATGCCGCCTGTCCTTCCGGCGCGGTCTCTAAAGCTCAGGTTGCGCTTCGGCAGGTCGCTGCTGAAGCCTGTAGGCTGGACGAGCCGAGGGTCATAGTGCCCTTGTTCGAGATTGTCGTCCACGCCGGGACCTCCTCGAAACCCGGCGCCGGCATCTTGTTGTTGTACGGAGGGTCGCCTTTCCGTCGGATTCGGTCCAGGTCCAGTAGGAGCAGCGGTAGGTCGACTAACTTGAGCAATTGGCGGTGCTTGCGGTCTCGGAGAGCTTTCACTTGCGGATCGTGTAACGATATTTCCTGCTTTTGGATCCTCGGAACCCGGGGCATTCAGAGCAGCTCTTTGTCTAGCCCGCTGCTCAGCTGCCTGTACACGCGCGCGCTTCTCCTCCTTGGTCATACTGTCGAGCGTCAGTTCCAGCCTTTGAAGAGGTGAGCGGCCATTTGTCAACTTTTTGCGGCGATCGGAAGATGCACTTGCGGATGTTCTTCTTTGCTGACCAAGGACATTGGCAGGGACTTGCTGTGGCTCGGCTGGTGCCGATTGTGTGTTGTTCGAAGCCCATTGCATGTCGGGTCTTGGCTGAGGATGGCGTTGTTCGCCAGCTCCCATCGGATTTGCATGTCTGGAAGGGTTGGGATACCCTGACGGCGGGGGTGGTTGTCTTTGGCTGTTGGCAGCGTCTGTATGGCGAGATCGGTAGCTCAGCGGCGGCTGTCGTAGTACGTCTGGAGCTGCGGGCATTGCCGGAGAAGGTTGAAGGCCGTAATGCTCCTCGTCATAAGGCATGCGACGGGGTCTTCGGTCAGTATTTTCCACTGCAGCAGCACTATGCGCCATCGGTTGCTGGTAGGAGGGCGGTCGTGGAGCGAGACCTTGACCTGCGTAGCTGGAGGTTGCTGGCGAAGCAGGAGTAAAGGTAGATTCGGTCGGAGCTTCGGTATATGTGGTCTGTACAGAAGCACGGTTGACTCTCCTGGGAGGTTGACTGTCTGACGAATGTCTCTGGTCGGTCGAAGGGTGAGTATAATCGCTCGACATGCGGCGATGACCGCTGCCTCCTCTTTGAGGCACGTCGCCCCAGTATGGTGTTGACATGGCTCGGAGTTTGGACGGATTATTATAATTGGCTGTTTCCTAGGACATGGAGATGTAATTCTGTGGTAAGAGTATGCACAGGCTGCTCGATAAGATCCTGGCGAAAGACTCTGCAGAGGGATGCAGACCGTAGTCGTGATAGCTTCGTCGTAGCTGTCCAAGACTGTTTCATTCGATGCGCCTTTGACCAAATTGACAGAAGTAGTGAATGAAGGCAAAGAGAATGCAAACCGAACCTTGCAAGGATACCAAAAAAAATGTAGCGAAAGAAAAAAAATTAAATTGGGGAGGCTGTCGAGATCGATGAAAAGCAGGGAAGAGCTGACCGAGGTGTAAGACGTACGGGATCGAGTCGCCGAAGAATGGAGCAAGGGGCAGTTTCAGCAGAACAGTTCAAGCATTGTTCCTGCGGGTCATGGTATGAGCACAAACAGAGCCACAATGGGAAAAGCCTGCGTACGTATTTCTTGAAGAGCAAGGGTCGTAACTAGCAATGCAAAGGAAAAAAAGCGGCCGGGCAAAAAGGGCGAGGCGAGGCGAGGCGAGGCGAGGTGTTGGGGGTTGTTAGGTGGGCATAGCTTGACCGTAAAATCGGTGGCTGGAGAGCTTGGCTTGGGCTGAGCTGCAGGGCTGCGCGGAACCTTGGATTTCACTGCGAGTACGTACCTTGGCACGTTGGCCTACAGTGGTGTACATGACGCAAGCACGCAACACGGGCTCGCATTTCACTGCATTTACGAGGTCATTTTCGAGCAGCGAAGCAAAAGTACTTTTACTTGGTGTTTTGGCCTTTTCACTACTTCCAGGGCACATATCTGTGCGGCCAATAACGGTTTTGGCAACGGTCCTTTCAGGCACATGTCTCTGCTGCCCAACCCAAATGTCCATACTGGGCAGGAACGGCATGGCTGGGGAGCCCGCGGGAGTGGCCCGCTCCGGGCGCTAGTCCGAGATGGTCAGTGGCCGCCGCGCGACACTCCATCGACTTGGTACGTTACTAGGTACGGAGTATATTCTGCTCTGCTTCTACGTGTTAGCACACCGCGTCAACCCGGGCTGTTGTACAGTTCGCACGGACAGGGTACCAGTATATTCAGGAAAACACACCGTGCGGATAGCTGCGTTGTTGGTCCACTGAACAACATCACTCAGTACTAGTAGCTGCACGCTCAACATCCCAATGCCTATCATTCTTGGCAATAACCATATACACTAAGTGCTAGACTGAGCAAAACAAGCCATACGCTGCAAATCCATGTGCTGTTAACATTGTTTCACCCGTCCAAACTCAAAGCCGCGGGCTAGTAGAACGGAGGCTGCAGGTGGGATCATTTTCGGACTCAATCTACCCGAGCTCTTCGCTCTTAAGTACATCAATCTTTCTGTTGGGTCGTAATGCTGTAAAAATCCGGATTCTCGTTCAGAAATAGCGTTGGCGGATTAACCGCTTCACAGTAGGTCTGCGTGCCTGGGTACTACATGCGATAACGGTCACGTTCTCTGATGGTGCAATTCTGCAAGTCAGCATTCCCTCTTGATGAGCTTCAAGTCAAATAAGTAACCTTGCTTCCACGTTTCGAGTAATTGTACTCTTAATTCAATGCTGTAGCTCGACGTCTGCAAACACATGCTCCTTGGAGCAAAGTCTCATGGCCTCGCCATAAAACACCCTGTTCAGTAGATCGTCGTTGCTTTCCCGTCTGTGAAATATAACTATCGGTCACTGGGAGCCTTGTCCATTTTCAATGCCGTCTACACTTTGGCAACCGAGTAGTCGTGCACATGTATCTTTCAGGCAACCTCAAACATATTTCCCTTTTCCGGATCTCGACGTACACATCCAACAAAGCAGCGTTTGCACTATTGCGCGAAATGCCGCAATCTGTCAGAATAGGAATAATGGTAGAAATCCATCTTTCTATAAATTATAAATATACTAATAAAGCCACCAAGTACAGAGGTATAGTCAACGAGATTGATAGACGCTTGTCAGGATAAAGAAAGCTGCTTATTCGGTTAATGATTCTTCTCTCTAAGATTAACTAGCTAAAGGTCGGAAGTGGTCTATAGCCATACATGACCGCACACGGCAACACATAACAAGTGCCGCGGAATAGAAGAAAAAGATAACGTCCTCGTTATTTGGCCTATAATTGGCTAAGAAGCTTAGATAGCTGTTAAACCTGTTGCTGAAGGTAATGATTTTGCTAATCTAAAAGCTATATTAGCCGAATTATCTTATTATATCGATCTAGCTGATAATTTTGCTAAGTTGGCTAAGTTGGCTTGATTGGCTTAATTGGCTTAATTGGCTGAGTTGGCTGAGTTGGCTGAGTTGGCTGAGTTGGCTGAGTTGGCTGTGTTGGCTGAGTTGGCTGAGTTGGCTGAGTTGGCTGAGTTGGCTTAGTTGGCTGTGTTGGCTGAGTTGGCTGAGTTGGCTGTGTTGGCTGAGTTGGCTGAGTTGGCTGATTATGTCGAATTAGCTATTGCCGCTTTTAATACTATCGGCGCTATGTAAGCTTATTATATTTATTATTTAATCAATTTAAATAGTTCTTCTAGTATTAAATTAAGTATTGCTAGGCCTTATTAAGCCTCTGAAGCTGCTGAATTCGCTAGTCTAGCTGGCTTGGCTGACAATATCGATGTGGTTGAACTGGCTGGCCTGGCTGGCTATTTTGCCGAATTGGCTGGCTTGTTGGCTGGCTTGTTGGCTGGCTTGTTGGCTGAATTAACTTCATCAAAGAGATGCTGAAAAAGCTGGTTTCTCGAGGAGAAGGTATTCCTATTGTGATGCTGGGAAAACAACACCCGAGAAAAACAACAACCAAAAACTCCAACTGCCCAGACATACGGTGCCTCTCGTACGGTTCTCACTCGCAATGACACTGACGCGCCTGACAGTCTACAGTAGACGTAGTAAATAAAGAGATTCGTCGGGAACGATTGATTATCGCATTACTCATCTGCCAGAGTGGGTTTTATTTATTAATTCGCAATTATCTAGGATTTGAAGTAGTTAGGGTCGCATATAAGAAGGTATATACTTAACTAAGAGGATACTATAAAACTCGTTCTAACTAATAAAGGAAAGAAATTATGGCTACAAGGGTACTCGGAATTAATTAATTACGAATAATAGAACTTTTCAAGGAAAATAAAAGAATATATTAAAAAGGATAATAATCCTAAGCTATAGTATCTTCTACGGCGTTTTATAGGTGGCGGCCGTTTTTCTAGGCCCAGACCACTTCCTTGTTCTCCGACTCTCTCTCTCCACATCACACTACCACTTATCAGGGTAAAGAAAGCTGCTTATTTGGTTAATAATTCTTCTCTCTAAGATTAACTAGCTAAAGGTCGGAAGTTGTCTATAGCCATACATGACCGCACACGGCCAAACATAACAACCCTTGTATACTAGATTAAAATTGGCCAAACTTGGGCTAGCGTTTATTTTAGCTAAGTAGCCAAGAATTATAATACAAAGAAGAAGAAAAAAAGAAACGAGAGGTATAAAAATTAACAAAAAAATTAGCGCGTCGTGAAGACTTGCTCCCGGCAGGGCTTGAACCTGCGACCTCCGCATTACCAACACATGCTATGATAGGGTGTATTAGTACGAAGCTCTAACCAACTGAGCTACGGAAGCGCTAAGGAAGGAACGACCGGAGGATGGTTCCTCTTGTGCTCCGATGTTTTCCCGTAGTGTTAATTAATTATATAAAGGCTTTTACTTGGTGCCAGCCCCGATTACAGAAGTTTTAGGCACAAACGCTCCATATTCCTTTTTAAAAAAAGCAAAAATAATAAATTGAAAAGTGCTTATGAATTCTCTACCATAGTAATTAGGCTGTAGTTAATTTTTTACAGGAAAAATAATGAATGGCCTTTCTTATGCATTGTCGTAGTAAATGGCACGTCGGTTCCCAAAGGCGACGTGCCTCAAAATTTAGGCACCCAACTATACTTATGGGGCTCGAGCACCAGCGCTTAATGTTCGGGCGATGCGCCAGACCAATTTTTGCGGCTAGTGGCCCAGTAGAGCGACGCGGATCTTGGGCCTCAGACTCGCACCTTCCTCGAATTTCCCTTCAACCCCAAACCCCCACCAACAAATTACAGACTGACGTTTGCCTGGCGCAAAGTCCCATTCTGGAAATAGTTGAAGAAGGAAGTAGTCGAACTACCTTCCTTTGTCCACGACGAGCCAGACCGCCCCTGGCCACACATTTTATTCAGCTTCTGCCTTATCCGACCAAAGACTTGGCCACGCTCTTCTCTCGCCGCATCCCTCACACTCTTCACCTCAACATTTCTGCTGCTTGTTGGTTCAGCATCAATCATGGCTGCGCCCGCGACCGAAACCCCCAATATGGACCAGCAGGTCGACCTGTCCACCATTCCCATCTCGCCTAACGGCAAGGAGGACGCTGGCGAAACCAAGGACGACGGCAAGACCGTGACCGTTTTCCACGACAAGGACAACTTTAATGTGAAGCATCCTCTCCAGAACAAGTGGACTCTCTGGTTCACCAAGCCTCCCAGTGGCAAGGTAATTCTTCACGGCTGCTCAAGATGCGAACAAGCTCATTTGGTACTGACAGCGATTCAATAGGGCGACAACTGGAACGACTTGCTCAAGGAGGTCATCACATTCGACTCGGTCGAAGAATTCTGGGGCGTCTACGTATGATATTCCATCATTTTTTGTTCTCAGCCAGAATAAGTTACTAACATTGACCAGAACAACGTTGCTGCTGTTTCTGAACTTGCCCTCAAATCCGATTACCATCTCTTCAAAGCCGGCGTCCGACCTGAATGGGAAGACCCCCAGAATAAACACGGTGGCAAATGGTCTTACCAGTACAAGGAGAAGCGCAATGTCGATGTTGACCGTTTGTGGCTGCAAGTCATGATGGGCGCCATTGGCGAGACGCTAGAAGATGAGGAGGATGGCGAAGTCATGGGCGTTGTCGTCAACGTCAGAAAGGCCTTTTACCGTGTCGGTGTCTGGACTCGCACCATTGGTAAGAGCATCCCTGGCCGCGGCGATGGCGATGTTGCTGGTGGAAAAGGTCGCTCTAACGAAAAGGGCCGTGACATTCTGTTGAGCATCGGCCGACGATTCAAGGAGATTCTTGAGCTACCTAGCAGCGAGCAGATTGAGTTCTCTGGACACACGGACAGTGCTCACGCCGGTAGCACGAGAGCAAAGGCGAAGCACATTGTTTAAGCAAAAATGACGTTTTTTACCCCCAAAAAAAGCATGTGGAATGAAAGCATTGGTGATGCTTTGGAGATGGGCGACTAGGACTGGAGAGGGTTGCAGCTGATACGCACATATTGCCGTTTTCTTGTTCTTTGTTTTATATCATGGCGGCGTTGCTAGGAAGCTTTATCATTGATCGCACGAGGGCCATTTGCAGCACGGATGTGGCCAAGAGAGCCTACTAAAAATAGATTTCTAATATATTTCGGCCGAAAACCGCAGTCTTGTCCTGGTGTCCTGTTTGCTACCGTTTTCTGTATATCTAGATTGCTGCGAGTCCTGTGTGCAGCGTCTTATCCAGCCCATCTATACCGCCTCCTTCTATGCCATGAAGTATCTACCTTATAATACAAGGCTCATCTAATGCATATACAGGAAATTCCACAATAATGAAAAACAAATGCCCGAAAACAATGTAAGGAAGAAAAAAGAGAGGTCGGAAATGCTACATTTCATCACCACTCGCATCATCCGCAAAAATGGACTTGACAAGTTCCTTTTTGTTTATCTTGCCCATGGCATTTCGCGGAATGTGGTCAACAACCCTGACAACCTGTGGAATCTTGTAATTGGCCAAACGGCCTCTCAACGCGCGGCGCAGGTCCAACGGGCTAAACTTGCCCCCTGGGACATGTTCGGCATCCAACATGATGACGGCGCCGACTTTTTGGCCCCAGTTGCCGCTGGGCACGGCCACGACGGCCGCCTCTGAGATTTCGGGCAGGCTGAGCAGCTCGCGCTCGACCTCGAGGGCGCTGACTTTTTCGCCGCCGGATTTTATAATGTCGGCTGTTTTGCGGCCTTGGATAAAGTACATTGGGCCCCTGGCCCATTCTTGCTCGCTGGTGCCAATGCTGTTGTTGGCGTTGTCGGAGGGCGGGATGGGTCGCCGGACGGCTATGTCGCCGGTCTTGAACCACTTGCCTTGCCCGTCTGCGTCGGATACGAATTCTTTGGCTGTGGCTTCCGGGTTTTGCCAGTATTCTTGGAAGATTGTGGGACCGCGGAGCTGGATCTCGCCGGGACGCTCGCGGCCCGTAACGGGGTCGGTTTCTTCGCCTGGCTGGATGATTTCGTTGGTATCCATGTCTGCAAGGCGGGCTTGGACAGAGGGTAAGGGCCAGCCGACGCTGGCGTCGACGCGGTCGGTGAAGGAGAGGCCGCAGCTGAGGGCCATGCCGACTTCGGTCATGCCGTAGCGCTCGAGGAGGACGTTGCCGTGGCTGAGGTCTGTCCAGGCGGCTTTGATGGGGGTGGGCAGCGCTGCTGAACCGGAGATGTTGACGCGGAGGTTTGACGGTGAGATGGCTTCGCGGGTGGCGGTTTGCATCTCTGGCGAGAGCGTCTTGTGGCTGGCGAGGAGGCGGCTGTAGACTGTTGGCACAACGGTGAAAAAGGTGATTTTGGGCGGTGGGGGTGTGTTGGTGTTGGTGGGGAGGAAGGGTGCGGCGAAGCGCTTCCAGACGGCGTCAGCGTTGAAGGGGAACATGAATTCAATGGATGAGCCGGTCAGAAGGGGGGTAAGAACGGCATTGACGGTGCCGTGGATGTGGTGAAGAGGAAGGACGTGGAGGAGACGGTCTGCTGGAGTATATTTCCACGCTTCATGGAGAGAGCGAGACTGTGCAGTCAAGACTGATTGGGGCAGCAAGACGCCTTTCTGTGGTGGTGTCAGTTTATGTATCTGGTAGTTTAAAGAGCAAGTTGAGGCTTACTGGTCTATTGGTTGTGCCAGATGTATAGAGCATCAGCCCAGCACCGGCCGGGTCAATGTCTTCAAACTCTATAGCCTCCTTCGGGCCACCTCCCAAGTGCTTGGGAAACTCCAAGTGGGAGGGCCTTTGTTTGAGGTCCGTGGCGAGGACTTCCTTTGCTTTGGCTGCATATTTTGGCGAAGAGACTAGTAGTGAAGCGCCGCTTTGGTCCAGAATGTACTGGAGTTCTGGAGCAGGGAATGGTGGTGAGAGAGGAACGGCAATGGCACGAGCTGCCATGACGGCGAGTAGAGTTACTTTTGGCCCGTTTAGTTAGATGTGTCCTGCGCGAGTTTCGGGTTGCCAGGCTTAGCAGTTTACTCACCTACATAATCATAGCTATTCTCTATCAAAAAAGCTATACGTTCTCCTGCTAGGTCCTTGCCGCCCGCAGCATCCCTCAGCTTGTCTCTGGCACGGCTCACATCTCCGAGGAGTTCGCCATAGGTGAAGCGCCTACCCGACAAGGAGTGGACGACAACCGTCGAGTCCGGGTCATGGCCGGCAACAGCCTCGAGGATGGGGAGGCGCGGCAGCGTAGACAGCATCGAGAACCATGGGGGCAGGCGTGTACTTCGCAAACGATGCGGTCTGCTCGGTGACGCAGCGACAAGGGGTGCAGCTGCAGCTAAGTTGAGGCGTCTCAGAACCGGTGAGCGGATGAAGGATCTGGCAGCAGTAGCAGCCATTGGGGAGGTGCGAGGATTGTCTTGGACGACAGCTAGTAAGTTAGCCGCCGGCCTAGAGCAAAAGGACTGATCACACTGGCGCTGCTGCAGGGCACATATGCCTACGTAGTACTAGCTCTCGGCAATAAGAAGAAACGAGGGATGGTCGAAAGCGATGAGCGATGCCGGGCTTACCCTGCCCGCCAGCCGGTGCGAGTGGGACTTTTTTTGGGCGCCGCCCCAAATTGAACCTGTCCCGTCGTTTGTCAATTCCGTCGGTCCGCCTGGGAAATCGATGTGAGAAATGGAGACGCGGTTTCCAATGGCAGGACGTTGCTTCGGAATGGTCTACTCGCAGCAAGGCAGAGGCATTCGGCGTCTGAATCTAAACTGTGCTAGAACGGGCCCGGCCCACGCCTACTAACTGGCCGGCAGCTCTGGGCCAAAAGGGCAAGGCAAAGCGGCGAGTGGGCTGTTTAGCGCGTGCTCGAGGTCCTCCCAGAGGCTCGAAATTTCTGTGTGAGAGTGGATGGATTGCGCACCAGGCGAGGCGATGTGGGATGGCTGTGGGTTGGAAAGCTGGAGCGACAGGCCGAGACGCGCAGCATAAGGATTTTTCTGGTGGTGGGGGCCGAGACGGACGCCAACCTTGAAGTCATGGTTTGGGTAATGAGAATGGAGGAGAGGATACGGGTCTTGGAGGAAATGACAAATCCTGTCGATCTGTATTAATATCACTGTATGCCGTAAGAATTGTTTTTAAGCTGGTACAATGGAGGACAAAATTGTTCAAAGTGATGAGGAGGCCGCTAGTGACGTTTTGGAGCGGGCATCCATGCGACGTCGGACGTTGCATCCGTTGCAGAAGTTGCGAGGACGCTGATGTAACGCTGGGTCCAAGCAAGATCTCTTTTAGAACCGTCCAGTGCAGTGCTGCGATGCTGTGACAGAATCAGTCAACAGGTACTGAAAGGCAAGGCATTTGGTTTTTGCAATTTATTCATTCTAGCAATGCCATGCATGGCTTCAAAATGGACGTTGAAACCCTATAGGGTAGGATGCCACTTTAGGGCGCCGGAACACTCGTATGACCGGTTGTGCATGTCCATAGCCCGTGTATACTTGTACAATATGCGCCTACCCGACGCATCAACTGCATAATAATTGACTGTGCATAATCCAGATGCTGCAGTCTTGACTCGAATCTGCGCCGAGTAATAATAACGACACTTTGCATAACACAAGGAGTATAACAAAGTTATATGTAAATTATAGAAGACTAAAATACCTTTGATTTGAGCCCATCCAGATAAAAGACCTAGCTGCCTTGGTCTAGTTTCTTTCACCGCACATAATACGGAGTCTTGCAATTTATACACCTCCCGCAAAGCATGGGCGGCCACGCGTGTTTCTATCGATGCAGCTAGACGGAAGCATATAAACCTGCATGAAGTCGAGGTATCATGACCTTGACAGACACGAATCACCACACTGCGAGCCAAAATTCCTGCCTTTCCATTGGCGCCAACGAACCCGCGCAAAGCCAGACCGCCAGAACGGCAGTGTGACACCCAGCGTCGGCTTGCAGCTTTTAGTCTTCCAGCAGCATACGAGTATTGCCCTGCCCCCCAGCACCCGACAGCCTGGAAAACCCCTGCGTGTGCTCTTGTTACAGGGCTCTTTGGTGGGCTGGGGCCGTCACTCCCGGTCACCGCTCCAGGCACTTTCACGCCCACGCGGCGCCCCTCACCCCCTCACTTGTACTGCGTTACTGGACGCGTGCGTTTGGCCAGCCCATGGTATCGGTACCTGCACTGGCGATTACGAGCTGCGTGGCCGCCCACTCCCAGCTTTTCCGCCCGCTGGGACTGCCGCCAACGGGGCCATGAGATGCAGGCATCCAGATGCGTGTTGCTTCACCCCCAGCCAATGAGTGCGCTGCACACCGACTACACCGAACCTTGCAACTTTGTGGCGTGACACTGCGTCCCGATTCCGGTGCACGTCCAGCCAGGGCCAGACTCCTCCAGAAGAAAAAAAAAATCTAGAGCAGCAGCGGGACGGGCAAGCCGCAGCATCAACAATTGTTCTGCTTTTGTTTTAAAACCCTTTCTTTTTCCTTGAAGGCGTCGATCGCCTGCCGCCTCCCTCCTCCTCATCCTGCTCTTCAATTGGTATATTCTGACTGTGTACTCGGACTAGCCGCCAGTTCGTTGCCCGCACTTTTCCCCATCCTCTTCTTGTTGTCTCGCCGTCTTCTCTCACCATCCCCGCCTTTTTTAGCTCGTGGCGTCTCTCTGACGCTTAATCTTTTCTTCAAACCCGTCAAATTCTCTGCTCTGGGATTCGGATCAGTCTGTTATTTGCATCAGACGCTTTGGAATACTATCGACATTTGGTGGCTGCGAGGCTTGGATTGAGACAATTGACGAGAAGACACCAATTGCAAAGGTGTAATACCGCCCTCGTTTTGCAGTGCCTTTTGCTGCTGTAGAATTTAGTCCGTCCGCTCTTTTTATACCCACCATTACCACACCGGCAGTCTCCGGCATGTTGCGACGATACGCGTTGGGCTTTTCAAGTGTTGGGCGACAGCTTTCGACAATGAGTGCATCTACGACGCCGGTTGAGGATGCCATCCGGGCGAAGGTGTGTATTCTTTCATTCTTTTGTCAGCTCTGCAGAGGGTGTTGACGCCATTATCCAGATAACCGCCGCTCTCAACCCTTCCACGCTGGAGATTTACAACGACTCTCACCTGCATGCCCACCACAAGGCTATGCAAGGCAGCACATCCAGGGAAACTCATTTCCGGTATGTTATGACCTCGCATTTGTTTCCTTCTTCTGTACGGCTTAGAACTAACCTGGCTCGCCCTTCGCATGCAGACTTGTCATTACATCAGAGGCCTTTGCAACCAAGATGCAGCCTGCCAGACACAGAATGATTTACGCCCTGCTCAGGGACGAAATGGCCCAAGAGGGCGGCATCCACGCTTTGCAGCTTCGCACCCTTACGCCAGAGGAGGAGCTGCGACAGCAGCAGAAAAAGGCCGAGGCTGCCGCTGCAAAGGAGCAGAGACGGGCTGAAAATGCCTCTGCAGACTCTTGATTCGGGGATCAAAGAATGCAGAATTTGTGTTTGAAATAAAGCGCATAATTGTATCCTCTACTGGCTCACGACAGCTACCATTATATGTGTAATTGCGAGGAAAAGGGCCGTTACTTTATGAGAAAAGTGTCATGTCTTTACGGAAGAAAGGGTTGTCACGGGCCACTCATTATTTTTACCCCATGGCTTTACGAAAGAAACAAAATGAAAAAAGAGAGAGAGGAAACCACTTGTCTCAGCCATCAACGAGAAGAAACGGTGCCAGGGCTGAATTAGCGGCGACGAAAAGATTGGTTAGATACTAGGCCGCCCTCAAGGGGAAACACAGATACCAGAGATATATACCATCTAGGTAAGACTGTCGCTCGACACAGCGCAGTCTCTAGATACACTGCCCACGCACCAAGGAACCAGATATTTTCATGCTTTGAGTTACTACCACATTTTTTTATTATTACGCCTGTTGAAATATCATGCCAATAGATATAAAATACCCGGGTATAAAATAGCCATAAACGACCCATTACTTTTGTTCGTACTGCCACATTCAAAACATGCTTCACTTCTCAACTGATGCAACGCGGCTGCTGCTGCTACTTCCAATACTGCCCGACTTTCTCTTCCGAAAAAACTCAATCAGCTTGCTACTCCTCTCTGCCTCTGCCCCTGTGTTTGATGATGTTCTCCTCGATGCAAGCTGCTGCATGTACTGCGATGCCAGTGGCGCAGATCTTGCGGTGGATGTTGGCGACCCGCTACTGGGGCGGGACGAGATCTGTTGCTTGACCTGTGGCGAGGGTTTTTGTACCCCTCCAGACAGAGGCGAGCGAAATATAGGTGTAGGCGTCAATGGAGCAGAGCTTTGCCGCGCGACTTGGGTGCCCGGCTTCAGCATCGAGGCTGGCTGAGGCGTTTGGGTTGTTTGAGGGACTGGTGTTGCCTGAGCCTCCGGCTCTGGCTCATCAACATCCATGGGCTCACTCTCGACAGGCGTAGATTTGTCGTCCTGTAATACTTCTTCTTCTTCTTCTTCTCTGCGAAGTCTTTCGGCTTCGTCGGCACCTAGTATCAAGGATCGTACTTTCGTGACCTCGCCTTGGTGTAGCTTCAATACGTTCTTCAGGCTGTCTTGAGTAATAATCATCTTGTCATAGAGGATTGGGCCCCGTTGTATATTGAACCACTCGATGGCGGGCAGCGGTTCTTGCCCTTTGCCAGCTTTGGCAACGTAGCTGAGGTACCCACTCGAAAATGCACGTATAAACTCATCATACATACATTCTCGTAGTGCTCGTTCTCGCTGCAAATATTCGAGACACACGCATGCCTTGATAAATTTAATCAGGCCACCACTGTACGCGGTAGTATAGTCTAAGTAGGCGCTTTGGAATCGGTCAAATGGACCCTTTGATTCGGCCCTTCCATCCTGTCCCATGACGTCCGGGTTGCTATGTCGTGCTTTCTCGACTGTCTCTTCTTCGTCGCCTGTTTCATTGTATGGCACACTCACGTCTGTCTGCTCTCCGTCGTCGAAAGCCTCCACCTGCTGCGTATACGATTCCAGAGAGTCTTGTGGATTTTGTAACATTATGTGGTCCTTTTCAGCACCAGATACCTGTGTAAGCGACTCTCTGGCTGTGGCTGGGACGATTGAGCTGGGAACCAAAGACTCTTGTGTTTGCATCATGTCAAATTGTCGTAGAGGATGCAACCGCTGCGGTGCTGCAGATTCGTGGCGTTTTCTAGGACTGTGTTGGCTGAACGAGATGGGCTTCATCATCCGCTGGCGGCGTGGGTTTGCAGCAGTAGACGCCTTGGTGGACTCCACGGTCACCGTTCCGGGTATAACCTGTTGATCTGGCTGAGCACAAGGCGGTGTTCTGACTCCCTGTTGCCCATCCATTTCATCCTCTTCGTCTCCTGAAGAATCATACGGAACCTGCGATTGTACCGAGGCAGGACTCGATGCGGCTTCGTTGCGCTCTCCTTCCGGCACATGCATCTCTAGCTCGTCCTCGTCGTTGCTGGAGGCAGGTTCATATATAACTGCCCTCTGTATCCTTTCTGTGCGCCTAGGAGACGATTTTTGGCCGATATGTTGCACATTGGGCGTCTCATGTACAACTGACGGCGCTGACATGTCCGGCCGTCGGGACGGCGGTGATGGGCGTTCAGGGGACTGGCTCCATTCCAACTGACGCTCGGGAGATGATGCAGGAGGGCTGCCCGACGGAGGTGTGTTGGATGGTTTTGAAGATGCCTCTTTGGGGTTGTTGTTTGCCGAAGCGCCCTCATCGGATTCTTTCCGGCCATGTTTCGACGCGAGATACGAAGCCTTTACCGTCTCAAGAACATGGTCAGGCACGTTGATAAGGCCGTATCTGGTCTTCCTCAGTTCTATCGCCCATGCGTCTGGCCTTTGCAAAAGCTCATTCTGGTCGCTTGGGACTGCGGCCAAGTTCTTGCGCCGAAAAAGGTCCGCAATGTTGTCGTTCTCCGAGGTGATGTGTGACATTTGGATGGTTCGCTGTGGCAGTATCCAGCTCACTTTAGCGCGGGCCCATGTGCCATGCCAAAAAAAAGTAATAGAATTGGGGAAATCAAGTCTGTTCACGCTGAATACAAGAGTCCACGGACAAGTAATACCGCCGTGAGAAGGAGAAAAGGCCTCTGTTGGCTTTCGTTACAATTGGGCAATGTCTAAAAGTAGCCGCCTGCAGCTCCCACTCTGTATACGACGCGTAGAGTACCCTTCCAATCGCGTGCTAGTGGTGCGCTAGGCACAGAGCTACCTGGTAGTAGCCTGGGCGTGGCGTCACTGTGTGGGGACCATTAAGCTGGGAGCTGCACCTAAAAGGCAACCATGCACTGCTCTTCCACTCCAGCCTCATGGGCGTTACGAGCACTCCACGCATGGTATGCACAACCTCGCATCCCGTAGCTCATTCTGCCCGCCCCAAGGCTGCACCTAGTATACGGCTTTCGAATACTCCCATGCAAATAAGCCTCATATTGGCAAGGGTGGTTTCTTGATCCAGCGTGCCGATACTCGTACACGCCAACGAACGTCATCCGTCACTCTTGCCACTGTTTTGCCCATATCAAAACATTAGAAACGGTGCCTCCATCCACCACCCTGTCAGCGGTACGAGACACTTGCTCAGCCTGCAGCTACTATCATGATTGTCGCATATCAAATCCGAACTCCTCCCGCTCCTCAACCTTGAGAACAGCTGCGTATTTAGCTGATTCTTGCCTTCACCATGGAGAGCAACACGACTTCCCAGCCGCCCATCGGCTCCCCATCGTCCCTGTCCAAGGGATCGCATTTCAGCTTGCGGAATAGAAGAGACTCGGTCAACTCTATATCCGGAAACTCCACAATCGAAAGGGAGCATATTGCCAACGCCCTCGACAAAATACACACCTCAGCGAGCCAGTCCGATGCGCTTACGACTTTCAACGACTTTGCAAGGCCGCCAAGTGCTCCCCCGCCTTCCGAAGCCAAGGCATCAACAGGCGACCTCGTACATCATGGACTCAGCGGCCTCTACACCCGTTTCCGCGAAGCGGTTGGCGCTGTGAGTCCTACTAAGCCAACACAGAAAGAAGACGACGTCAGCATCGATACGGCCTCGAAACGAACGTCCACAGCGGGCAGCCATGCCTCGAAGCTCTCTGCATCATCCCTCCACAGATTTGACACTGTCGTGCCGGCTTCGTCGTCGACAGCACAGGTGTCGACAGCGACAGAGCCTCCTTCCAGTGCGCCCAGTGTTTCGGGCGAGAGCCGCGGACTGCAACCGCCTTCAACCCGAGGGAGCGGGCTTGCTTCTGCGGCTAAGCCGGCCACCTCTACCCGACCCAGCCTTGCTTCAAAGCCGAAAACACCATCAATAGCAGATCCAACCATAGCGCCGGTTACGGCCCATAGAGACGCGAGCAGGAGCACAGTTCGCACAGAGGATAGCGGGGAACATGAATCGAGTCGCAAAAGTCTGGGGCGGAGTGATACTCATCCTCAGCTACCAACTTTAGAAACGACGAGTCTCTATGACCCCGCTGAGGGAAAACTGCCGCCTATATCTCGAGATGATGCCTCAAGTTTCGATGGTAGCGTAGACGGCACAGCTGACTCGGTCAAAGGACAAGTTCCTTCGACTTCGCTACAAGGGAAGCATGCCCGAACACCATCTGCAGGCTCATCAATGCTCTCACCCGACAATGCCAGAAGGAAACCGGCAGTCATTGATCGAATAAGCAGGTCCAGGTCAACAATATACTCTGCCTCTCGAGACTCTTCAGTCGATCGCAACAATGGCGAAGCCAGCCCGGTGGATTCATCTGCGCCAAATTCTGCCTATAATGAGCCAAGTGCAAGGCCTTCCCGCTTTCAACATGCAGTTTCTGGGGATGCTCGTGTTCCCGGCTCAGCTACGATACACGAAGGTGCTTCCGACCACATGAGTGCCCAGCTAGACCAGATGAGACGACAAGTCCTAAGCAAGGAATTTTGGATGAAAGATGACACTGTCAAAGAATGTTTCTTGTGCCAAACACCGTTCACCGCTTTTCGCAGGAAACACCATTGCCGAACCTGTGGCTGCATCTTCGATTCCAAGTGCACGACTGTCGTATCGGGCGAAAAGTTCGGCGTTCAGGGCAATCTCAGGGTCTGCAAGCGATGCCTGGATGCAATCAATCGCAGGTTCGAGGGCAGTGGGTCAGACGACTCTGGTGATGAGCAATCATTCATGCCCAGGATATTTGGCGTTAGCCACTCAAAATCCGGAAGCAGCATCAAGGCATCCGCGGCGAGAGAAGCAGACTTGAATGCTCCAGCTTCGGAGGGCTCGGAGGACGCTCGTCCTGTTGCTGCACCAATGATGGCTATCCCAGCCACGCGTCGGGTCAAAGAATCAAATCGTCATTCCTCTGTGCTGGAAATTGATGCTCCGCAATTGAGTCGCCCAGGCTCTTCAAGATCGTTAAAGTCTCTAACTACGGCACGACCACAATCGTCGGCTGGCCACAAGCGCCATCATTCAAAGCACGGCTTGCTTGGCCGCTTTAAAGGTGGCCCAGAGGATCATGCTCCATTTCGCAAGGGTGCAGATGACGAGAGTTCAAAGAAGTCAAAGTTTCCTGCTTTTCATGACGATAACATCATTGACCCCGAACTGGCAGACTTCGTGTCGGATGATTCGAGCGGTGACGAGCAAGTCAGCATTTTTGCGACGATGTCGACTTCAGATTTACAGTCTGCAGGTTTTGAACATGAAAAGACAAATCTGTCACCTTTTATGAATGCCGGCAGAAAACATCGTCATCGAGCAGGAGAAAAGAGTATTAGTGGTATGAGCTTCATGAGTCGTGCTGCTGGGGATGAGACCAGCGGCCCTCCTAGCCTCCTGAACCATCGAAGAACCAACCGTCGGCGCAATATGAGCAACGTCAGCGGGAGTGTGCATCACTTGGGTTCTCCACGACCGAAAACTGCAATCCAAAAGGGCCCATCAGCAGGCTCCTCCGAAATGCTTGTACCTGTAGACTCTTCCGATCAGAGCGGGACAAAGCTTACACGAAGTGACTCATTACAGAAGAAAACGGTTTCAAATACGGAGCTGAACAAGTCTAGTTTGCGCCATGTCGACAAATTGCTCCACCAGCTTCTTCAAGATTCCGACATTCCCAACCCTGAAGCATGGCAGAAAGCCCTCGTTCCGATATTATTGCAATGCACAGATGATGTATCACCGGACGTCTTCAACGGCGAAGACATGGATATTCGTCATTATGTCAAGCTAAAACGAATCCCGGGTGGAAAGCCAGGAGATACATCCTACGTCTCCGGGGTAGTTTTCACCAAAAATCTGGCCCTCAAAAGCATGCATCGCAGAATTGCAAACCCTCGCATTGTTTTGGTCACGTTTCCAATTGAGTACCAACGGCACCAACAGCATTTTATGAGCTTGCAGCCGGTTATTGAGCAAGAGAAGGAATTCTTGAGAGTTGTCGTACAAAGAATCACAAATTTGAGACCACAACTTCTCCTCGTGGAAAAGAATGTTTCCGGCGTTGCACTGCAGTATCTGTCTGAAGCCAACATTTCTGTTGCATACAATGTTAAGCACACTGTTATCGAAGCAGTATCTCGTTGCGCTGAAACAGAAATCATTACCTCTCTCGATCGATTGGCCATGCCCGTGCGAGTAGGACGCTGTGCGGGGTTCGAAGTCAAGACTTATGTCAACAATAACTTTGTTCGACGTAAAAAGTCGTACATCTTCCTTTCCGGTTGCCGCCCTGATCTTGGATGCACAATTGCTTTGCGCGGCGCTTCAAGCGAGCTTCTTGCAAAGGTCAAGTATATTATGGAGTTCATGGTCTACGTTGTCTACAACTTGAAGCTGGAGTCCAGTCTGCTACGAGATGAAGCTATTGAGCCACCGGATGAAGGCGAAAACTCAATGTCCAGCTCTTGCCATGTGATGAATGATAGTTTCAGGTCTTTAAGCTCGACTGGAATGCCTGACTTGAAAAAACAAGGCCCACCTGTTTATGTACAACAACCGTCCAGCGAGGGTGAACCACCTTCACAACCTAATGCGGAGGGATGGGTACCTGCTGAACAGCAGACTAGCGATGAGAAAGAGAAACCGCAAGACCGGCCGCACCTCGTGTCGATGCACGAAGCGCATCAGGATACTTCACCGGAAAGCCAGGTCCCCGACGATGTGCCAATGCCGACATTCTACAGCGACATGGTTGCCAAGTACGAGACTAAGATTCTTTCTGCCTCTCCATACGTAAAATTCACGCAACCATATCTTTTAATGAAGGCACGTGAGCAAGAGAGAAGGCTTCTCTACCTTCGACGCTTGCGGGATCAGGATATTGTCGAAGAAAAGGATGATCCCGAAAAGTCTGAGCGGCCCAGATTCCAACTAATTAAGCCAGACATGGTTGAAGAGATTGGTCAGAAAGCTCCGAGACAGATCATGGATATTTTACACGCAGTGCATGATGCGGAGTACGACAAGGCACTCTTCAACTACCAGACACAGACACGTCAATGGGAAACCTATATCCAAGGCAACTTGGACTTATTCGACCCTTATTCTCATCAGAATATTGTTGTGCTGTATTCGGAGATCTGCACTGAGACCAAGATTCCCTGCACCGAGCCCAGTCTAGTGGCTATCAACTTCTACGATGAACAGCACGTCTACACTGGCATGGACCCTGACTGTACCCTTGGGCAATACATACAAGACCTTGCGGAAACCAAGGATCGCCTCTGTGAGTCTAGCGGCTGCGAAAGGAAGCTTATTTCGCACCACCGGACCTACGTTCATGACCAGTCTCGAATAACAGTCTTTGTTGAAAATGCACCGCCCGGCACCATACGGCATCTTAATAGTGATGGCGGTATCACCATGTGGACTTACTGTAAGATCTGCAAAAAGGACTCGGATGAGGTCGCAATGTCTGAAGCGACATATAAATATTCGTTTGGCAAATACCTTGAGCTACTTTATTGGGGCCGTGGCCTACGAATGAAGCCCAATGTTGAGTGCGCGCATGATCACCATCGAGACCATGTCCGCTATTTTGGTCTCAATGATGCCCGTGTCAGGATACACTGGGACCCGATCGACCTGCTTGAGATTGTTGTGCCACGCGCAAGAATTACTTGGAAAGTTGTCAATGATTTGAAACTGAAGAATGAGATCTACACAAAGCTGGAAGAGCGATGGCGTAAATTCATGTCTTCAGTGAAGGCTAGGTTGGATAGCATCAGAATCGACAGTGTCCTGCCTGAAAAGGCCGAATCCTGCAAGGCTGAGGTAGAGCTCCTTACGAAGAAGGCGCAGGATGGGCTACCCTCTATGATTCGCAAACTGCAGGGCATATACGTAAACTCAAAGTACTATGAAGTGGTTCCTTTCAATAGCCTTTTGAGAGATATGCTTGAGTTGGCCGGCGAATGGGATCAAGTGTTTGCCAAATTTGAAGCTGACTATCTCGGCGATAAAGACATGCGCCAGTTGACTATGATGCAACTGAAAAAGATGTTCACGGACAATGAGTCTAAAGAATCACTTGCCTCTACTGAAGGAACTTCTGCCGCTGATAGTGACGACCGACCGTCACAGACTTTTTCTGAGGTTGACGAAAAGAGCACCCAACCAACCGAAACCACTGAGAGTAGTTTGGAGGGAAGTGCCTCTTATGCCAAAGCGCTTAACATCAAAGAAACTATTGACGAAGACGAAAAAGTTGAAATTCCAGCGGAAGGGGCCATTGAGCGGGTCGAACCGTTGAATTTAGAGGGATCTACGGCAGCAATCACTAGCATCCCAAGTGGCTCATCGCAGCAAACAGGCGAGGCTGTATCCCTTGGCTCTGGTTCGGATACAACACTGCCACGGCCACAGGCTTCACCCGTTGGAGGAAATGGCCGCAGTCCTACTGACCCTGCTGTTACCGGTCAGACACTGACCGAAAAGGTCGATCAAATGCGGCGCGAACAGGCACGTCAAGCGGGCCAACCGGTGGAAGAAGACATGGCAGATGGCGCAGACGTGGAAAGCGGCCAGAGACGTGTTTCGGGAACAAGCACGTCACCGCCTTTAGTCAGAGCTATTTCGCACCCGAATTCGCGAACTTTACCGCGAGCTCAATCCGGCCTCGGCAAGACACTGGCTAATAAGGATGCAAAGGCCGCTCAAGCTGAATCCACCGCTGAAGCACCCACCGATGGTACTATCAAAGTCGATAAGAGATTCTCTGATCGGATCGGCATTACGGCGCTCAAGCAGCGCGGAAAAGGTGCAACATCGAGTATTCCACGGCTTGTCCAAAAGAAGAAGGAATCCAAGGTGTCAACATTAGCAAGGCATTTCGAGCAACTCAGTCGAGAATTTGAAAAAGAACGAATACGCGACCGCAAAAAGAGAGCGGCCAGCTTGCGACAGCCGCGTGCAATGCTTCCGAGGACATCAACAAAGGCGATTGTCCAAGTTTATGATGATGTCAACGAAGCATTTGAAGAACCTGCACTTCAAGGCGATGCAACACGCGGCGGTCAAAAGGTTGACACAGCCGCCTCAGCTGGCAATGCAGCCCCAAAGAGCGAGCAATCTAATGAGCCGCAGACGCCCGTTGACCCTGCCTCAAAATCCGTGGACCAGCAGCTGGGAACAGATAATGAAGAATCTACCACTGTTCCTGCAAGCCAGACTGGTTCAGATGATGAAGTTGAAGGTAGCGATACGGAACCGACCGTCTCTGACGAGTTCCTTCCGGATATTAAGGAGATTGCGGATGCTACGAAAGAGATTCCACTGGAGTTGCCCAAGCATCAGAAAACGAGTCTGATGAAGTACCTCACCAACTTCTGGGCAGAACGATCGGCAAGCGGATGGCCCCCTCTGGAGTACCCTGTCAATCCAACGGATCACATTTTTGTGGACTCTGATGTGATCGTCCGGGAGGACGAACCGAGCTCAGTTATCGCACTGGCACTCAACAGTGACGACTATCAGACAAAGCTTGAACACATCCGGCGTGAAGCCCAAGAGGTTATGCAGCGGGAGGTGGAGAGCACGGGAGAGGCTGACCCCAAGTCTACACCTGGCTCCGACGGCGGGGAACTACCATTTGACGAGAGTGAGCTAGAGAAGAGTCTTTTGCGAGTAACTGGCACGCACCTGAAGTACCAGTTCAAAGAAGGCGCTGCTGTTATGACTTGCAAGATTTTCTACGCCGAACAGTTTGATGCACTTCGTCGAAAGTGTGGCGTTGCTGAAAGAATTGTCGAATCACTCTCCAGATGTCTGAAGTGGGATTCTAAAGGTGGCAAGACCAAGTCTGTTTTTCTCAAGGCTTTGGATGATCGGCTTGTGTTAAAAGTAAGTAAAGTCGTTTTTATTCGGTCCATTATGGCTCGGTGCTAATAGTTTCGCAGTCATTGTCACCAGTAGAAACGTCGGCCTTTTTGCGATTCGCACCTGGATACTTTAGCATCATGGCCGAAGCACTGTTCCATGACTTGCCCTCTGTCATTGCCAAGATGCTGGGCTTCTTCCAAGTAATCATTAAGAACCCCATAACGGGTATCGACATTAAGCTGGATCTTCTTGTGACTGAGAATTTGTTTTATGATCGCTCTCCGTCTCGCATCTTTGATTTGAAGGGATCCATGAGGAACCGAAAGATCCAGTCAACCGGAGAACGAAACGAGGTTCTTCTCGACGAAAACATGGTCGAGTATATTTACGAATCGCCCCTTTTTGCACGAGAGCATTCCAAGAAACTTCTTAGAGCGTCGGTCTGGAATGACACTCTGTTTCTGGCGAGGCAGAACGTGATGGACTATTCTCTCATGATTGCCGTTGACGAACCCAGAAAAGAACTGGTTGTTGGAATTATCGATTGCATCAGGACATATACATGGGACAAGAAGCTCGAGAGTTGGATCAAAGATCGAGGATTTGCAGGCGGCGGTAGGAACCGACCAACAGTGACTAGCCCAAAGGAGTACAAATCACGTTTCCGAGAGGCTATGGCTAGGTACGTAGTATACGTATCCAAAATGACAGGGGTCTTCTGCTAACACCCAGTTTAGGTATATCCTGCAAGCGCCAAATTGCTGGCATTTGTTTAATAACCCCCAATACCCCCTGTACTACGGTCGGGCTAGATTTGAGGACCAGCCAGAGATTCAGGGATAGAAGGTGGGCGGCGTTGCTTTGCTGGAACCTATTGATGTACGCTTTTACTTGCACGAATTAGGGCGTTGGGAACGATGTGCTATGAATTTTGTATGTTAGTTGATGGAAATTTTAATGATTGAATTATATGAAGAATAAACGAAAAAAACTCGAAATCACGTTCCTCGAAATCATTCTGGTGATGTTGGTTCAGAGCCGTGGCTCAGGTGTGTTTTGGGGAGTGACGTTGGTGTCGTGGTCTCCACTACAGCTCGGCCATTTACTGTAGCTTGCTGCTCACTCAAACCGCCACTAATGCTCACTCAAGCATGTTACATCAGGCCACAACCACGTTCAAATGTCAATAGACCTCAACTGGGAGGCCCTCACAAGCGGCCCAGATGGAGAGGCACTGGCAGAACGTATAAGGTGCTTCATACACGATAAATTCCAGACGGTGCCGCTCCCACGGTTCATCAAGTCCGTCACGGTGCACGGCTTCGACTTTGGCACCATCCCTCCGGAACTAGACCTAAAGGACATCACAGACCCTCTCCCCGACTTTTATGAGCAGGAGCTTGGAGATGAAGAGAGCGACGATGACGATAGTGACGACGAGCCGGCTTCAGTGAGAGACCGGTCGGGCATGGGGCATAGGAGGCGGCCGAGCCGGCTAAAGGACGCCATCAGACAGGAGTTTGCAGGCCACGATCTCGGCAGCCCGTTTCTTGGCACGTCGACACCAGGTCTGCTGAGCGGTCCGGGACTGAGTTATCTACATGGACACCTAGGCACGGGAAGCCATACGCCGCTGGCTGCTGTCGCGGGCGCGCATCTCGGCAACGCATGGCCCGGCTCTGGCATGGACCATCACCATCTAAACGAGTTTGCGCCGAGTCATAGCCGCAACCCGTCGCTAAGCAGTATATCCGTCGACAATTTCCCGTCTAGCTTACCATCTAGCTTGCCGTCTTCTCACGGCTTGCGCGAGAAGTCGAGCGTGTCTACGCTCGCCCCGACGTCGCTCGGCAACTCGCGGCCGCCTACGCGCGACATGCAGGGTGAATCCGCCGTGATTGACGACGGCTACGATGACGAGGGAAACCACGCGGCCATGCCGGGGCCAGAGAATGGGGAAGATCCAAACGCGCCGCCGCCGAGGCGGAGAGAACCGCGGGTTGATGACGTGCAGGCTGTGTTTCGGATCCAGTACGCGGGGGACATACGACTTAATTTGACGGCGGAGATTTTACTGGATTACCCGATGCCGAGTTTCGTTGGGATCCCGCTGAAGCTGAATATTACGGGACTCTCGTTTGATGGTGTTGGTGTTCTTGCGAATATTAGAAAGAGGGTGAATTTCTGCTTCTTGAGTCCCGAGGATGCCATGACTGCGGTTGGGGCGGATGAGCCGCAGGCAAGTGAGGGGGGAGAACAGTCTGGCGGCGGACAGTCACCGTCGTCTTCGTCCAAGAACAAGGCGCGTTTTGGAGGGTTGCTACAAGAGATCAAGGTGGAAAGCGAGATTGGTGACCGTGATGGCGGCAAACAGAGTCTAAAGAATGTGGGCAAGGTAGAGAAGTTTGTGCTGGAGCAGGTGAGGAGGATATTCGAGGAAGAGTTTGTGTATCCTAGTTTCTGGACCTTTTTGGTATGAGCTTATAACACGGGACGGCGCTTAGAAAGGAGGGCTCATTTGACGATATACAATGATAATATAAAATGTTTGCTTTATATATGCGTGTTATATGGTCAAATTATTGCAACGTCTGTCTGAATCCCTGGTACGCCTGCTGGATATCCATGTCTAATTCTCGCGCTTGCTGCTCGCTCAGCTCCTCGCTTGCTTTCATTTGGTTCAGTGTAATGAGCCACTGAACAATCTTGCCTCTATTTTCAAAATCCTTGTCTGTTACTTTGTTCACCGATTGTATAACGTCCGATAGCAACGGGTGCAGCTGGTCTTTAGAAAGGAACCCTAGCTTCACGGCGTCTAGAAACGTGATGAATTCTTGTGTGGCTTCGAGAATGAGGACGCCGCTCGTGTTTGATGTCGGAGGGGCAGTTGAAGAGGGAGCTGGCGCCGTGCCAGCAGGTTGCTCTATTGTTATAGACACGCCGCTCCGTAGGCGTTCGGTTGCGCGTGGGACCTCGAGCTGTTTTGGAGGGTTAGAAAAGAAAGGAGGTTCTGCCAGGGCAGTTTGACAGAGAGAACTTACATCCCACTTTGCCTTGAATTGTTCTATGCTGCCAAACTCTTTTGCAACCGCCTCGTCTGCCAGCAGTGCCTTGTACTGCCTTAGCGATCGGTCGCAGATCTCACTATATTCGGCTTGGGGTATCGCGTCTTTTATAAAAGCCTTTTCGATTTCATCCAAAGTGACTATGATGCTGAAAACCTCGGCTAATGAATCTTGGAGGTCGCGTTCGGCGCGAGTGCGTGTCAAGGACACTTCCTGTTAGGCAGATGACGCAGATGGTTAGCATTGCGCCTTGACGAGTTGCGCAAAGCACACTGATGTACCTCGTCTAGATTAATGGTAGCCGATAGCGCTGTATTTGGCACATAGCTATGTGGAGTTGGCGCGTAGCCTTGTCTTGGGAGCATTATCGTAAGGATTGGAGTCTTTTCGGTGTCGCATCGATGTTGGGTGAGCTTCCCGCAGCTGTCATGGGGGGGCATTGCGTAGCTGCGGGGAGCTGGTGCTCAAGGTGGTGGCAGGCGGACGACGCGGGCTGGCAGAACCGACTCACCGCCCACCAGCATGGAGGGTCCAGCCGGTATCGATAAGCCGCGCCAGAAAATTTTTGGACAGTGAGCTAAACCGTCCCCAGTGTGCCATTTTGCCTGCGCTTTACCCATAATCACGGAAAACATTTCACAGGTGTTTCAATTCGCCGCCCAGCGAATTGCAAAATATCGCCACAATGGGGTCCTCAAAGAAAAATGTCAAGGCGACCAAGAAGTTTGAAAAGAAGCATCTTTCTGGCGTCTTGGAAAGGAGAAAGGCCAGCGCAAAGATCAAGCAGCGCGAGCAGATGAAGCAGAAGCAAAAAGGCAGGCGAGCCAAAGACGCCGAGTTTTACGGAAAGGATGGAAAAGACGGGCAGCCCAGGAAACCCAATGGCCCCAAGGGCAGAAAAGTCAACGATATGAGCGTCGACGACTTTTTCGGGGGCGGCTTCGAAGACATTATTGACGACAACAAGGCTGGAAAGCGGAAGCGCGACGAACCTAAGGACGAGGAGGAGGATGAGAGCGGTACAGACATCTCTTCTGTCGGTGCTCAGCCTGTTCCCAGCGACAGTGAGGACGGGAGCGATAACGAAGGCGGCGACGACGACGCCGGCATGAACCAGGAAACCATGGATGCTCTCGCTGAAAAGGACCCCGAGTTTTACAAGTTCTTGAAGGAAAACGACCCCGGTGCGCTTGACTTTGACGATAATGCGGATCTTTCAGAAGTCGACGAACTGAGCGCCGAGGAAGACGAGGACGAGGAGCAGCCCAAGAAAAAGAGAAGGACGGCAAAGGAACCTGAAGAGGAGGAAGAGGAGGAAGAGGGAGCGCCTGGCTTACAAAAGAAGGAATTGACTTCAGCCCAGGTTGCCGCCTGGAGGAAGACCATGGCCGAGACCAAATCCCTCCGAGCTACGAGACAGGTTGTCCTTGCGTTCCGCAGCGCGGCACATCTCAATGAGGATGAAGAGGATGAGGAGAAGCAACGCTGGACCATCAACAGCCCCGAAGTCTTCAACGACATTCTTCTCCTTGCGCTCAAGGAGATCCCCACAATCATGAACCACCACTTGCCGGTCAAGGAGTCTGCTTCGGGGCGAGTGTATGTCCAGACGGAGACGAAGAAATTCCGTACCCTGACTTTGCTCCTCAAGACTTACACATCGTCCATCATGCATCTCCTCGGCACGCTGTCCGACGATAAGACTCTGAAGCTTACACTCTCAGCGCTTAACCCCATTCTTCCCTACCTTCTCTCGTTCAAGAAGCTCGTCAGAGCCCTGGCCAAGGCCGTTGTCAACTTCTGGGCCCAGCCAGCTAGTTCTGAAACTACCCGTATCACAGCCTTCCTGGTCCTCCGCAGACTCGTCGTCATTGGCGACAAGGGTATCCGCGAAAGCGTCCTCAAGGCTGTATACCAAGGCATGGTCCAGGGCTGCCGCATCACAAACCACAACACAATTCAGGGCATCAATCTGATGAAGAACTCTGCCGCTGAGCTCTGGGGTATCGATACTTCCGTCGGCTACACAACTGCCTTTACCTTTATCCGCCAGCTTGCGATCCACCTCCGCAACAGCATTGTTCACAACAAGAACGACTCATTCCGCATGGTCTACAACTGGCAATTTACCCACTCGCTCGACTTTTGGTCTTGCGTCCTCGCACAAAACTGCACGTCAGAAAAGGAAGCTGAAAGCGGCAAGGAGAGCCAGCTCAAGCTCCTAGTATACCCTCTGGTGCAAGTCACCCTCGGCGCCATGCGCCTCATCCCAACATCTCTCTACTTTCCTCTCCGCTTCCACCTCATCCGCTCACTGCTTCGCACATCCCGCGCAACCGATACCTATATCCCGCTCGCATCTCCCCTCCTGGAAGTCCTCTCCTCTGCCGAGATGAAGAAGCCTCCCAAGGCGTCAACTCTCAAGGCGTTCGACTTTGCCGTCTCTTACAAAGCATCCAAGGCCTACCTCCGTACAAGAGTCTACCAGGACGGTGTCGGCGAGCAAGTCGTCGAGCTGCTCGGCGAGTTCATGTACCTCTGGTCCAAGTCCATCGCCTTCCCTGAGCTAGCCCTCCCCGTAATCATCCAGCTGAAGCGCTGGCTCAAGCAGTCCCGCTCCAAGTCACAAGGCAACAAGAACAACAAGCTCGGGTCGCAGCTGACGCTACTCGTGCAGAAGCTCGAGGCCAATGCCAAGTTCATCGAGGAGCGCCGCGCAAAGGTCGACTTTGCGCCCAAGGACCGCACGCAGGTTGATAATTTCCTGAGGGAGTTCGATGCCGTCAAGACACCGCTGGGGGCGTATATTGTTGGCCAGCGCAAGACGAGGGCGGAACGGGCCAAGATTCTGGAGCAGGCGAGAAAGGAAGAGGATCGTAAGAGGAAGGAGGATGAGAAGACTGCGATGGAGGAGGACGATAATGTTTCTGAGGATGAGGATGAGGAGATGGACGATGAGGAGATGGACGACGAAGATATGGATGATGAGGAGATGGGCGATGAGGATGATGAGATTGATATGGAGGATGAGCTTGGAGACGAAGATGAGGAAGAGGAGGACGATGAGAGTGATGAGTAAAAAGCATACCATTGGTAAATACATGTACATAGCATAGGAAAGGGACACCTACTGTTTTCATTAGAAGAGCACTGTTTAACATTTTCACAAAGTAGTCTCCCAAAAAGAAGCGAAACATATAATTGCCAAATCAGCCGTCAATTTCTTGCTCGTAATCGCCTTGTGCGCCTGGAGCTAAAACACGAATCCAATGGTATTTACAATACAGCTAAACCCTCCTGGAGGTCTCCCTCATTTGCACTTTGAACTTGGATTTTACCAACTCCCTGTTGTATGCAAAATGTCATGTCGGGTAATAAAATGCTCTCGATTCCCAGATAGCCAAAGCCCCTTAAACTCCTCTTGTATCCAACGCCGAAAACGCAAAAACTATTCATCTTTATCCAGCTGAGCCAAGTTGCCAATTGTGCATAACTCTGCTTTTCATCTGCGCGAGGTTCATGTGACCATCGTTTACTCAGTGATTCCCTCCCATGTTATTTCAGTAGGACCCCTAGCATCCCGAACCGTCATGCCTGTTATGTTGAGCACAGTCATTTCAAGCTCCTCTTCTGTCATGGCCTGTCCAGCAGCCTTTTGTCCCTCAAGGACATCATACAAGCCGTAAATTTGGTCATTCTTGGCCTCGAGGCGCTTGAGCGTCTTGCGGATGCGCTCCGCCAAGGCAACACGGTCACGACGCCCGAGTGCCTTGTCGCTGCTGCTGTATTTCGCTTGCTGCTGTGATAGCTCGAGCTCAAGGTGGCGAGATTCATCCTCCAGGCCTTTGATGACCAGTGCAAGGGCATGGCCAGGTGACTGAGATGGTCTCATGGTTGGGTCTTCAACCGAGAGATCACGGTCCGTGACAGGGACGGGTCGAGAGACTGTGACGCGCTTCTTCCCTGATGCAACATCAGCAGCAGATGTGGTACCACGGTGTGAGGTGATGCGAGTGCACACAATGCAGTTGCTACAGTTGTGCTTGCAAAGACCTTGCATTACTCGCTGCGTGTCGTCTGTAATGGCAGGACAGGTGTCCTGGCCCGCGCTCTTTGCTGTTGGTGCAGTGACATCGGACTCGACAGTATGCTGAAACTGCTTACCCTTGCGAGGATGAGGTGTTGCCTGATGCGTTTCGGTTGGCTTATAGGTTCCAGGAATAGGAACACTGAGCTCAACAGCCTGGTCTTGATCCTGGTCTTGTGTGACGCCATTTTCGACGGAAAATGCTCCTGTAGTCTCGTCATAGTCGCTGAAGGCCTCGAAATGGGGCTTTGCAGTCTGCCGTTGGCCAGCTCGAGAGGCACTGCGTCTCTTGCTTCCTTGATTCGCCATATTCGACTTTAGGACACCAGGCTTTCCAGGAGCCGAGAAGGCTACCTTTTGTCCCTGCCCATCAGCATTCGATATTGTCCTTTCCTTGTTTCGTGTCTGGCGCTCCTCCTTTGCAGTGGCTCGGGTAACAGACTCGGTGTATTCGGTACCGAAGTTTTCGCTTTGAGTTGTAAAGTCTGTAGGGTTGGGCAAATCTACAGTCTGGGTGGGCTCTGCCGGAGCTGTACGATTTGTGTGGTTTAAAGTAATCTCCGGGCCGAGTAGTCCAGTGCTCATGTTTTCAGTGCGCTCAATGTTGGCCTTGGGAGCTGGCCGATAGTGGTCAATCTGTTCCTTCAAGAAATCAACCTCCTCCTTGAGCTTGCGGTTTTCCTCGCGTAGCTCGTGGATGCTGCGCTCGAAACCGGAATTTTCACGGCGTAGCACCTTATTGTCGGTGAAATACTTCTCATTGTGCCTGACAAGGCTTTCATTGTCTTCACGATAAGTGGCCAGTTCTTGGCGCATCTCTGCGGCTTCCTGGCGAAGATCTTCAAGTTCTTGACGTGCGGAGGCCAGCTCTTCATGGTCATCAGAATCGTGCTTCGAGCTCGCCCTGCCAGAGGAGCGCAGGGACCTGTTCTCGGTGAGAAGCGATTCTTGTTCACGGCGCAGGCGGTTATTGTTTGATCGGAGAGATTCCACTTCTTCTCGCAAGCCTTGAGCTTCCTTTTCAAGGCCTTCATTATCTGACCGTAGAGAGCTGTTCTCCAACTCCAAGGCATCTCGTCCATGAGTCATGGCGACAAGGTCCCGTCGCAGGGTATCGTTGTCCTGGCGGACTTGGTCGGAAGAATCCAGTTGTTTCTGTGAATTCTCCAATGCTTTTTCCTTGACGGTAAGCTTCCGAGTCAGCTTGTTGATATCATCGCAGGCATCCTGTAAGCGAGTGAGGACCCGATCGCGCTCATGGGAGAGAGTGTCATTGGCAATTTCGCTGGTGCTCAGCTTCTGTGTTGCCTTGTCTAGTCGCGCTTGCAGGTTGGCAATTTCCTTATCTAATTCTATGAAGTGTAAGCTTTCAGCGGGTTAATGTAGGAAATACGCAATTCAACTCACGAGCTTTCGGCTCCTTGGTCTCAATGTCGAACCCAAAATAGTTTCCTTTTTCTGGAATTTGAGGTTTAGATTGGCCCTGTTGGCGTTCGAGCTGCTGTTGAAGGTTCATGGCGTATTCCTGGATCTTGTCATGGCTCTCTTGAAGGGAGACAATCTCATCACGGATCATATCCATAGAAACAAATATTTTCTCCTCGTCTTTTGGGATCTCCAGGCCATCAACAGCAACGTGACTGGCAGCAGAAGGGTTTTCTTTTTTATCATGGACCTTGCCTTGTTTAACAAGTATAGGGACACCATTCTTTATAGAGCCGCTGAAGCGGAGAGTGCCGGTAACAAAGTCGCCGAGGTGGGAGACATCGGGCATGAAGAATGAACGCACATTAGTCTCGTTGTAAGGGCTGGCCATGGACACGGGAGACGGTGGTACGGCTGTCATGCTGGACTTGGCGGAGGACATGTTAGGGGATCCGTTAGCACCAGACATGTGCCTCTGCTCATGCTTGGGGCTGCTAGAGGCTCGCCGCAGACGGTCCAGCGCTGCAGAAGTGGACGGCCTGCGCTGTGCTGGGGCGGGTTCTGAAGGCGTGCGACCATGTGGCTTTGATGCCGGGCTAAGATGGCGGTTGTTCAAGCCATAAGTGGACAGCGCACCTGCCGGAGACTTTGCCAGGAGAATAGAAAGGTCAGATTCGTTATCAGCGCGGGCCTGCATATCAGCACGCTTTCGTTTCGAGCCGTCCCAAACATCGCGAGTCGAATCTTCTTCAGGAAACTTGAAGGACGGAATGGGTGGCTTGTTTTCCTTGGATTGGGCACTGTGAGGTCTCGCGTCGAAGTCATCGTCAAAGGCAGGCGCGTTGCGTGATTTCGGCTTGGAGAAGTACTCGGGCCACTTCTTGTGCGCAGCATCCCAGTTGACGGGAAGCTTTCTCGGTGCTGTGACGCGGGCAATGTCTTCGTTGAGGCGTCGTGTAGATTCGCCCTCGGGGTCTGAAAAGACGGACGACATGGTCACGGTACCATGGGATCCAGTAGAAGACGGGGGCGAGTTGAAGGGATTCTCGCGGTTCGCATTCATCTCTCTCAGAATCCGCGAGCGGTATCTGCTAGCTACGTCGGCCTCCATGGTTTAGCGACGCGTATGACGCGCTGCCGAAGCCAGAAAAGCGAGCGTCACGAAGGATCGAGCAGTGAATAGTAAGACGAGACGAAATTGAGGCAAATATTGGCTGAGGGCTTAGCAAAATTGAACAAAAAATAGTACCCGGTAAATGCAACAAAAAGCTGGAGAGGAAACGCGTAGTATCGCCGCTCCAAAACAATTGCAGAGCAAGAGAGAAGGCTTGGTGGAGTGGAAAGCTTGCCGGGTGGAGCTGGAGTCTTTCTGTTTTGGGCCGGAAGTAAACAAACCCCAAAGAGGCAGTGTGGCGTTTTGGCAGTGGCTTTAGCGCTCTAATTACAGCGTGTTCTCTAGTGGCTTAGCAGCAGTGTCTCCAAGCGTTCGCGCCGATCCGGCGGGCCATTGTCCCACTCCCAGGCCTCTGACAGAACTGCTTCTCCAGGCGAAGCGATAGCGACTGGGATCTGGCTCCCTCCGCCATATTAAGCCAAGATTGAGTCAACTTGAGCTACGGATACTCGCATTAAGCACTCTTAGATACACAGCACACTATTTCTTCCCTTGTAGAGCTCGTACATACACATACATCGGTCACGCACCGCTGAACCCCCGCAAGCTTCAACAAACCAAATGCAACGTTGATAACACTGGTCAGGAATAGCACCGAGGCGACTCCGGCTAGTTTCTCTCTCGCCGTCATCACACCCGGCTTCTCTCGTTGGAGACAAGGCACAGGTGCACAGGTTCGAGTCCAGCTTCCTGTTTGAGGAGCCTCCCCGCGTTTGTCGCCGGCGGCAGAAGGCGGGGAAACACCACCTTCACCGCGATATGCAAGTAGTCAACTAACACTACTGTACTCTACTCCAACTAGGCCTGTTGTCTAGCCCGACTTTGCATGCGCAAATGTTACATGGCACATTTCGCTTGATACTCGTCCCCCGCATGCTAATGGGTTGATGTCTCCGGGACCCATGTTCATCACCAATTTTGTCCCCGAGCCTTGCTTGTTTCCTCGTCGCCGGGTGATGCGCTATGATGCAGGATTCATTAGAGAAAGGCAGGCTATCAGACTGCAATGTAACACAGCAGGACATCGCGTCGCGCCGCCGCCGACCTAGGCCCTTTCTGATAAGCTATTTAAATACCGTGCTGGACCAGCTTGTGCCATCTGGTCGCCGTCCTCATTTCAACTTGCCTAACTGGAACGTATACATGGCTGTCTCACTCCTGGCATTCGGCCTCTATGGTCTGGCGACGCTGCAGGTCTCATCTGCAGCAAGCGCGTCTGCAGGGGCAAAGGCAAACACCAACTCTAAATATTGCCCTGTGATCAACACCGGCTCCTCTTCCGGATGCTCACCTTTGCCGCCAGACTTCCTTGGCGGCCCAAGCGGCGGCGCCTTTGCGGCGGCAGAACCCGATGCCCAGATTCTGAAAGATACTTTCAAAGCCCTGGCTGTCTTGCAGAATGAATACTTTAACCCGGCCAAGATGACCTGGCCGTCTGCTATTGACTGGACTGCTGCCGTAGTGCAGACCATCTTGTCCGGATCCATGTCGACACTCACTCGCTCGATTAATTCGGTGGCTAGTGATGAAGAATGGAAAGAAAAGGAAAACTTGCTCTCATTTCTTCACGAGCAGGTCGTCAGCGCCTACTTTGGCCAGGATGCAGAGGCAATCACGGGCCAGGTAAGCAATACTTGCTATCGAATGTACTAGGGCATTTCATGTTAACTCAAAAAGGCATTTGACGATATCCTTTGGGTCGTCCTGGGATGGGTCGAAGCCATGAACTTTCGCCGCCTCCATGAAGAATTGCACTACCCCGACGGCGGCCACGAGGACAAACTCCTGCCTCAGGATCTCATCACAGCAGTGGGAACTATGCCGTGGCACGGCCAGTTCTGGACAGGAACATTTGCCCACCGCGCAGATGAATTCTGGGACTTGGGATCGACTGGATGGGATACCACGCTCTGCCATGGCGGCATGATCTGGAACCCGAGGCTGGAGCCGTACAAGAACGCCATCACCAATGAGTTGTACATTGCTGCCTCTATTTCGATGTACCGCTATTTCCCAGGAAGCGTCTACGACGGCACATCTAGCCGAGATCCACGTCACCTTCAGGCAGCTATTGAGGGATACAAGTGGCTCATGAATGTGGACATGACCAACGACCAGGGCCTCTACGTTGATGGCTATCACGTTAACCACAGCATTCCCGGGAATGTAGAATGCGACGTCCGTGATGAAATGGTCTACACTTATAACCAGGGTGTCATCCTGACGGGCCTTCGTGGTCTCTTCGGCGCCACTGGTGCTCCGTCCTATGTCGAAGACGGCCACAACCTCATCCGTTCCGTCATCAAGGCCACCGGTTGGGATATCAAGAGAGGCGAGCCAGTAGACGACGCCCCTCCACCTGGAGAGCTTCCACCATGGCACGGTATCGGTCGCGGCGGTATTCTCGAAGAAGCATGCGATGCCAGTGGTACCTGCTCACAAGATGGCCAAACCTTCAAGGGTATCTTCATGCATCACCTCACGGCATTCTGCCGCCCTCTGGAGCTCACTGTGGACGAGAGCCGCGTCAACAGACAAGCTTTTACACAGGTGAATCAAGCTCATGCCAGGTCCTGCCGCTCATACATTGGCTGGCTCAAGTATAATTCGGAAGCGGCACTCAACACGCGCGATTCCGAGGGTCGATTTGGCATGTGGTGGGCAGCAAATCTGTACAACAACGTCAATGTGCAGCGCTACGATGACGGCATTGACCACTTTGCCGAGAACAAGACCGACTACCGCAACGAGGGTACGCCGCAAAACGAAATCTGGGGTTTCCAGAGGTTCATTCCTGGTGGCGGTAACGGGACGGAGCAGGCAGAGCACAGGGCCCCCTCTGGCGACCCGAATGACCGTGGCCGTGGCCGCACCGTGGAGACGCAGACGGGTGGCTTAGCTCTGCTCCGGGCGTACTGGGAGGTTTCGCAATCGAGTTGACGGCGGTATTCACGCGGCAAGGCAAAGACGTTCGTCGGGGGTTCTCTCAGTTCTGGGATGTAAGTAGTATTCCGCGTATGGATCTAGGTGTAAATATGCACACGTCATTATGACCCTTGCTGTTTCGTTTTATGATTCGCCTTTTAGTGATGAGTATGCGTCTCTGTTCTCTGAAGAAAAGTCAGCTGCCTTGGAAATTCAGTTGGAGGGAAACCCGGCGTCGCACATATGTGCTCTGGCATCCAAGGTCCGATGCCGTCCGGATGTAAATGCGAATGCGAGGTGGTGTTGTGGAGTCTGAGCCGCAGGGCTGATTGGGATTACTGTGTCGTGGACGGTCCGCGATTGGCTGGGCTTCCCAACCAGGCGTCTGCCGCGTCAGCGGCCACGAGTGTATTCGTTTCCCTATACTAATCCGTCAAAATTTGTGTAGGCTAAGCGAAAATGACTGAAACCGGGAGGCGAAGCACCTCGGAGATTCTTTTTATATAAGACCTCTGACATCGCTGTTTATGAAGTATGCTCTGTAGAAGCCAGCTAGCTACGCGACTTAGAACACAACTACCCGGCACCACTTACACGAAATCTTGGGCAACTCTAGTAGCCCATTCATACCTTTCCAAACTTTTCATTTTAAAGTACTTTCAAGGAGGTTAGTAAATATGGCTTGTCTTTTGGCCATCTTAGTCCTCGGCATCGGTGGCGCCATTTACGCCAAGAGAAGAAGGCAACAAATGAAGCTACGCCGTCACGCAGAACAAGGCCAACTGACAGACCAAGACGCCAAAGACATGTGCCGCTGCCAAAAGAAAGAAGCTCGCCGCGAGCTGCGTGAGCTGCGGGCCGCAAGGAGAGCTGAGCGACGCATGCACCGAGGCGGCTGTTGGGGAATCTTCAGAAGACAGCCGATAGCAGTGGGAGCGGCACAGGAGCCAGCCGCGGCAGAACGCGATGTGGGATTACACTACGACGCCAACGAAGCGGGATCAAACCACGACGCTGACGAAGCGGTCTTCACTCCGCGTACAGAGGAGTTTGTGCACGTCGACGATGTATACGCAAACATTCACCCTCCAGCATATGATGAAGTGGATGATAAGGGTTACACGGACGAGAAGAAGGTGGCTGTGCAGTGATGGGCTGAGGTGCCGCAAGAAGGGTCGGTCGGGGGCGTTCGGAACGGTCCGTCTTATTGGAGGCTTATCAGTTATATATTGGCCGCATGTATTATACCGGCTGTTTGCCTTGCGTAGGTTATGCAGCTCTTTACTTTCATATGATCCCCTCATGCACAACGTGTGATTGGCTTGTGAAAACTCAAATAGCGGTAAAGCCCAAGGCAATATGTCTTTGCGTCTCAACGCACCTAGTTTGTGGACCAAGGGCGCGCCTATAAAAAGACTGACGAATATACTACAGTGCAACGTACTAATTAGTAAAGATGCAGCTATCTTATTCTATAATGATGAAATGGCTGCGACAGCATCTTAATCTGACGACGTCATACGGTACCTGCATCCATATTAATAAAGTTGCCTCCGTATCTGCGCAAGAGGGCCGTTTCAGCCGAGCGCCAGCCAATAAAACCGCCGCCAATTTCCTTGACATAATAGCGTTCGATGAAGGATGGGGAGACGCAGGCTAGAAGCTCATCCTTGCGCCACTAGCGGCTTCATTCTAAGGGCCATGTGAGCAGGATCGTCGTCACATTGGGCGGGACACGTCTGAGCAGGGTGGCCAGAAACATTCCGAGCCGGCCAGTAAACACTAAAGTCTTGCAGCTTCGGCTCCGAGAGCCTTAGAATAGTAGCGCCTTTCTCATCCGCCCCCTTGTCGCCCTTGGACTATACTGGTAGGTGGTAGATGTTGGTGGAGAAGATGGGCGGCTTCAGTGGCTTTGAGATGACGGTATGAGTTTCTAGCGGTATGGGGGATGTCTCTGGAGAGGAATCTTGGCTGGGGTATACTTAAGATTGTTCGGGTTCCATGTACGCCTTGAATCACGAGCAGCCTCTGAATGTCATGTCGTCGTTGAGATCTTGCGCCTTGTTGCTCTTCATTTGTTTGTAAGAGGACTGTTATCTTATCGCCCTGGCCGCCGTCTACGGAATCTGTGAGTCAAGACGGACCCATCGAAAAGCCCTGTTAGGTACACAGGAGGTCCATCTCCGCCGCGCGGGGTTGAGGTACCGTCCCCCCAACAGCATGGCAGATGCCGAGACCGCTGTACACGCCGTCTGCCGGCCAAAAAATTGGCTTTCCAGCCTTTTGGTAGTCGACTGGCCTCTTGCAACTCCTCCACCACCGCCTCACCAACACCCTCACTCAAATTTCGCAATGCCGTCGCTCAATGGTTTCGGCAACGCTGCCGATCAGGCAAATGGCGCTTCTGACGACCAGAATGGCTACAGCAGACCCGAAACGCCTGCGGGCACCATGGCCTTGACCGAGTACAGCGTCAACCCGGACTCGCCGCCATCGGAGCAGGCCCAAGCCCGCATGAAGCAACTCGTCCCGGAGCAGTTTCTGCTGCCCAGCGGTTATCCAGACGTGAGTTCAAGACTAGCTGGACGCTGATACATTACTTTATTAATCTTTTGGAATTTCCTTCTCCAGTATCTGCGCATGATTCTGAGCGCCACTTCAAGAATCTACGAAGCGTGCAAAGCCACGCCGCTAACCCCCGCCGTCAACCTCAGCACCCGACTCGAATGCAACGTCCTTCTCAAGCGCGAAGATGAGCAGCCCGTATTCAGCTTCAAGCTGCGTGGCGCTTACAATAAAATGGCCCATCTTGATCCCGCACAGAGCTGGAAGGGCGTGGTATGCTGCTCTGCCGGCAACCATGCCCAGGGCGTCGCCTACTCTGCCCGCAAGCTCAAGATCCCTGCCACCATCATCATGCCCGAGGGCACTCCCAGCATCAAGCATACAAATGTTGCGCGCCTAGGTGGGCACGTTGTCCTCCACGGCGCCGACTTTGACGCCGCCAAAGAAGAGTGTGCACGCCGCTCAAGACAAGATGGCCTCATCAACATCCCGCCCTTTGATGACCCATACGTCATTGCTGGCCAGGGAACCATTGGAAACGAGATGTTTGCGCAGGTCAACATGAGCAAGGTCGAGGCCATCTTTTGCGGTGTTGGTGGCGGCGGTCTCATTGCTGGCATCGGTGTGTATGTCAAGCGCATGGCTCCCCATGTAAAGATTATCGGCGTCGAAGCCCACGATGCCAATGCCATGGCGCAGTCGCTGAAGAAGGGCGAGAGAGTGTTCCTCAAGGACGTGGGTCTCTTTGCAGATGGTGCCGCTGTCAAGACGGTTGGCGAAGAGCCATTCCGCATTGCGCAAGAGGTTGTCGACGAGGTCGTCGAGGTGACGACCGACGAGATCTGCGCCGCCATCAAGGACATGTACGACGATACCCGTTCCGGCCTGGAGCCTGCCGGTGCCTTACCCATTGCTGGTCTGAAAAAGTACGTGGCAATGAACCCATCGCACGATTCCAGCAGAAACCTCATTGCCGTCACCTCGGGCGCCAACATGAACTTTGACCGCCTCCGCTTCGTCGCTGAGCGCGCTACGCTTGGTGAAGGAAAGGAAGTTCTCCTGTCGGCCGTCATCCCCGAGAAGCCCGGAGCGTTTGCCAAACTCATTGATTGCATCATGCCCCGTCCCGTGACGGAGTTTTCGTATCGCTACTCGGAAGGCGAGGTGGCCAATGTGCTCATTGGTCTGTCGCTCACTGCGCCAGTGGGCGGGCGCCAAGAGGAGCTCCGATCACTACTAGAGCGCCTTCGTTCCGAGGGCATGAGTGTCACAGACTTGTCCCACGACGAACTCGCCAAGAGCCACGTCCGATATCTCGGCGGTGGCCGATCATCGGTACCAGACGAGAAGCTCTTCATGTTTAGCTTCCCCGAACGACCTGGGGCGCTGGAAAAGTTTTTGTTTACGCTACGCATGAAGTTTAACATTTCGCTTTTCCAGTACCGAAACTATGGCGGTGACGTTGCCAAGATTCTGGCAGGTATCCAATGTCCTGACGCCGAGCGGGACGAACTCATGAACTTTTTGCGAGAGCTGGGATATCCGTTCAAGGACTGCACGGATTCCGAGGTTTACAAGACTTTCTTGAAGGCGTAAACCATCATTGGTCACGTTTGTGGCCTGATTTAATTTCTTTATTTTTGTTTATACTGGCGTTTGGAGACATCTACTGGATCATAGGTAGACAGTTGGCAGGAATCCGCAAAGGATGCTCTGGATTTCGTGAGACAACCGAAAGAAAAAAGTTGATGAATTTTGATTTACAGGAGAGGAGTGGAGTAATGTAGCCTTGATGATACTGTCGTTCAAAACGTTGAATCACATGCCAAATTGCATTGTACGTGGGAATAACCTATATGTGTGTGTGCTTTGAGTAGGATGACATGGATGTAAGCTGATCTCATGACGGGGGAGGGACACAAAAATAGAAAGGAAAAAAAAAAAAAAAAAAAAAAAAAAGAGGAAGAAAGGAAAAAGACATATACTGCAGCTGTACCTTCTAGAAGGTGGTCAGAAATGTCTCATGGGCTGGTCTATATGCAAGATGCGAGTCAGTTGGGGAGGAGTTTGGGACGTCGTGCAATTCTCATCTGTGAAAGATGTTTGCTACGGTCGCCCTCTCGACAGTAGAGGCAATATTCTCCACGTAACTCAAATTAAACTACATAGAAAAATCAATTAAAGCCTAAATCTATTCATAGCGGATCTACAATATCCAATTGATGCGAACATGGGAGCAAAATAAAAGAAACCCCCCGCCTGCTTTGGGCACAGGACAAAAAAAAAAAGCCACACTTCCGGATCCAGCAAAACCCAAAGACGGATGTGCCCCGCCTGAACTAGCCCTGAGCAGGCGCTAAAACGTTCCCGGTCCCAGCGAGCAACACAGGCGAGCGACCACTGCCGCCCGCCGCCCAAACAGAAGGGTAGCGGCCCCAACAGGAGAGCCCACAATCCGGGTGGAGGGGTGGAGGAGAAGAGGATGTAGATGAGGAGAAGGAGGCAATAATCTACCATTGCCCCGGATAGCTCAAGGTCCGGTTGGGCTGGCGGGAGAGAGAGAGACAGAGAGAGCTGGCTGCAGAAGAGAAACTCTCATTGTGTGCAGTAGCTTTTGTTCGCGCCGTACTTCGTACGTGAGCCTATGTTAAGCTTGACACGGCGAGAGAAAACACCAAGAAAACAATCCAAATATTACTCGCCCGACTCCTTGCTTGACCTGAACCCCGCCTCGTGCAGGCAAACACCCGCCCGCATCCACAAGAGCTACAGGTAGCTTCGTTCATTCAGACAGCACAGTACGACTACCCGTACTTCTCACCAGCACAGACAGCACTTAACCGGCGCCCGCGACCCTGTGCTGTGGATGGATCTGTCAACCTTGCCGCCCAGTCCATCGTCCACCGTCCGTCCACCGTTCACCGTCCGAGGCCAGTCCCACCCGTGCTGTGCTGTGTGCAAAACCCCAGCCAGCATCCCGTAGCGCTCCAGCTTTGTCCACAGTCCAACTCGCACCATCTACTGACGGCTGCACACCTGTCTGATTGATTCTCGGTTGTTTCGTCAAGGGACTTGGGTCTATCTTGCACAAATACTGCGTGGGTAAGACCTCTGCCGCTCCCCGCCCTCGTCTCTTTTTTTTTCTAGTCTGTGTCACTTGCGTCATACAAAGCTCAGCTGCTAACCTCGTACCTACGTAGGAACCCTGCGCGGCCGAACCCATCCCACTTCTCCGAAACGACAACACGCGACTGCTTTGAGGCCAAGCTACGGCCCCGACCGCGCTGCGAACCCTCCCGTCGATAACACAAGAGATACTGCGGGACTCACAGATTATACAAGAGAGAAAATATGCAGCTCGAGCCCATGTTGGACGCCGCATTGCCGTTCTAGCAATCCTCCCCCGCGCTCCCCCGCGCTTCGCCCGCGACGCCGGACCATCGCATCAACACCTCGCCATTGCAGCCCGTGCGGCGTCTACATATCTAGATACTGTGCCTTGCTCCGCGGGTAGCTTCGCTGTACCTACTGCTTCCGTGGCAGACCATTGCGATTGTCGGAGCTGCCCAGCTTTTCGAGCTTCAGCCAGGTGGCTGCTAATCGATGTCGCCGTGATCGCGCACCTACCAACAGCAGCTCCAACCGCACCGGCCCTATCCAAGTCGATCTATATTTGCAGAGCGCAAACAGCAAAAGGACTTGTTACGGTGCTTTGGCCCCTGAAGCCGTCGTTTGCTTCTCAAGTTGATACTCTCTCCTTGAAACGAACCGCGGACGCGGTTCCGTGCGCCGCCCTGCAAGCCGAGAACAAAGCACGACAAACCACCTCGCCGAGAGCCACGATGCGACGAAATCGCTCCCCGGGCTCATCCTCCCCGTTCCGGGCGTTGGCCCACCACCAGCAGGCACATACACCTGGCAGTGGTGCCGATACCGTCTCGCTCATCCGCTCCTTCAATGTCGAGACGAATCCCGCCCGGCCAATACGTCCCTCGCCGCTGACGGCGTCTACCATCCGTGACATGCCGCTCGACTTGGTAGATCGAATCCGCTCGTTTCCTCTATTCCAGTCCGCCCCCGAAGAATTCCTCGTGGCTATTGGCAACCACTTGAAGCCGCAAATACAGGGCGCAAACGACCATATAATCACAGAGGGCGACGATGCCAAGGCCATGTACTGGCTGATTCGCGGTGTTGTCGCTGTCACATCCCGCGACGGAGAAGCTGTATATGCAGAGCTGAAGCCTGGTGCGTTTTTCGGAGAAATTGGTGTTTTGATGGACATGCCCCGGACGGCTACTATTGTCGCCCGAACAAAGTGTTTGCTGCTGGTCCTGAAAAAGGAAGACCTGCACACCGTGATGCCATTGTTCCCTCAGATGGAGCGAGCGATCCGAGACGAAGCTCAAGAGCGTCTCATGCTGCTGAAGAAGAAGCGACAAGAAGGCGGCCCATCCCACAAGTTTCCTACTGGTGACATTTCGCCGCGACATGGGAGCATAGGGGAGGTTTCCAAAGGCGAAAGTGGCTCTATTCGGGACGGGGCCGTTGTGAATTCCAAGAAGCGCAAGTCTCCCAGTCCAGGGATTATCGAAGACCCCACGGCCGGTAGTGCCATTGGCAGCGGTTATGTGAATATTCGACGAACACTGAGAGAATTGCCTCTATTCTCTACTCTGCCAAACGAGGTTCTGCACTTTCTCGGTCTGAGTGCAGTCCCTAAAGCATACCCACCATTCAACGATATAATAAAACAAGGCACTTCAGGAAGTGAAATCTTCTTTATTGTACAAGGAGAGGCTGAAGTCGTCCATGAGCCCACAAAGGACGAAGGCCCTAGGGCCAAAACGAGGCAGTTGCACTCCAAACCAAAACGCCCCAGACTAAAGGCGGGACAGTACTTTGGCGAGGTTTCAAGTTTAGGCTTTTCGAGAGACCGAACTGCAACGGTGCGCTCCATTACTACGGTGGAATGTCTTATGATACCCGGCGATGCCCTGGATGAGCTTTGGCGACGCTGTCCACCAGACGTCAAAGCTCAAGTTGAGGAGACAGCTCGTAAGAGATATAGCAAGCAGGAGCAAGATGTGGATATGCCAGATGTTGAAGAAGAACATGGCGCCGCTTCAGATCCCGCAACACCTACGACTCCTTTAAAAAGCCAAGCACCACACCTGATGTTCACAACACCCTCAAAACCCGCATCTCCCAGCAAGGATGACTCGGAGCGGATGGAACCAAAAGATCCCGACCCTTTTCTTAGCGTCAATATGGAGAACCTGCGTAACAGGAGACGGCACTCTCTTGCGCCTCCAGTCCCACCGACAGAGAGCCAGAATCGTACAAACGGGGCACCCTCATCGCCAACAGACAGTACGACCCTCAAATATGCCTTTTCGCAAACATCCCTCGAATCAAATGTGCCATCCAAGCGAGCCAAGACGTCCTCGAGACAATCTATGGGCCTGCCTGGCCGCGCCCTTCGCGATGATATTCTAGTTCGAATATTCCAGTGCCTCGATATCGTTGAGCTACTACGTGTGCGCCTAGTGAATAGCCATTGGCGTCGCCTTATCACAACGCACCCTGACGTGTGCAATGACGTCGATCTATCACACTATAATCGCCACGTCACAGATACTGCTCTCACACAGGTGCTCGCGCCATTCATCGGCACGAGAGCCAGGTCCATTGATCTAAACAATTGCTTCCACATTACAGACGACGGATTCTCTGCATTGTGGAAAGCGTGTGGGAAGAATGTCCGCTGCTGGCGAATGCGATCCGTATGGGATGTCTCTGCGAGTCAGATTCTTGAAATGAGCGAGAATGCCAAGGAATTGCATGAAGTGGACTGGAGCAACTGCCGCAAAGTGGGCGACAATCTTCTTGGGCGAGTAGTTGGTTGGGTTGTGCCCGATCAGGCTCCGGCACCTCCTCCTCCACCACCGCCGCCAAAGAAACCGGCGTCGTCAAGCAAGAAGTCGAAATCGAAACACCACGTTGAACCAGCCAATGAGCACCCACCAGCCCCTGGAACAGTGATAGGCTGCCCCAAGCTTACAGTCTTGAACCTCTCTTATTGTAAACACATTACCGATCGCTCCATGGCGCATTTGGCAGCTCATGCTTCGGACCGAATTCAAAAACTGTCCCTCACGCGATGCACATCAATTACCGACGCCGGATTTCAATCGTGGGCCCAGCATAGGTTTGACAAACTGACGCATCTTTGTCTGGCAGACTGCACTTATCTGTCTGACCACGCTGTGGTTGCCCTTGTGAATGCCGCAAAGGGCCTCACGCATCTAGACTTGTCTTTCTGCTGCGCACTCTCCGACACTGCGACCGAAGTTGTCGCTCTTGGCCTTCCTCGTCTTCGCGAGCTACGACTTGCTTTTTGCGGCTCTGCTGTCAGCGATGGCAGCTTGGAAAGCGTGGCACTCCATCTTAACGAGCTCGAAGGCCTCAGCGTACGTGGCTGTGTACGTGTTACTGGGAAAGGTACGGAGAATGTTCTCAAGGGTTGCGTCTTGCTCAATTGGATAGACGTAAGCCAGTGTCGCAACCTCGACGGCTGGTTCCGAGCCGGAAATTTGGATAAATGGGGGTTTGACGACCGAGAGGCCAGGCATGATGAGGCTATCCCTGAAGACATGTCGTCGTTGCCTAGGACTAGAGGCGTGGCGATGCTGTCAGGGACGAACTACTTGCCTCATTCTGGCATGGGATCGATGGGAAGACGGCGTAGGCAGCCCGTTCGATTTATTGTCGAAAAGGGCCTTGATGGACTACGGTGAATTATTCAAAGGCTCAAAATTTTGGTCTCATGTATACATGATCTGGCGGCTTCTTTTTTTTGTTATAGGATATTGGGATGTTTTGTCATTGCATTAGAAGGACGGTAGAGGGATGATGATACCCATAGTTTGTAGATGACGATGGCTGCTACGACTAGCACGAAAACATTTTGCACATATACGCGTCTTTTCCTTTATTTGGTGCATGTATTAGTGATGCGGACTTGATCGTATAAGCCGACGTACAGAACGGAGTTTACGGTCGACTGCGGACGACGGCTTTTTTTTTTTAGCGGGCCGGCAGCTACCGAGAGGGATCGGTCAGCAGTATTACGGCAGCAGCTCAGTGGCCTGCTGGTGGCGAGAGTGCCCGGGAATTTTCCACCAGGTTCCACCACGTGACTCGGATTTAAGTGGCAGCACCACTCCGACGGGCGCGCCAGTCATCGTCATATTTACTGGTGCTCTGCCGCCTTCTCCTCCTCCACCTTGGAACGAACGCCTACAAATACGCCGCATCACAGCATTCATCGACAACGACACCTGGTCGGACGGGACAAACGCTATCCGACTGCAAGTAAACCATGTCGTTTACAATGAGTATCCGACAAGGGCCCGCTCGCCTGGCGCAGCGGCTGCCCGAGCTCTCCAAGGGCGCATTCCGCAGCGCCGCTCCCCTCCGCAGCTTCCACTCTGCGCCACGCAACAAGGCTCCCAACGCCAACTTTTTCACATCGCGCATCGCCTCGACGACGACAAAGAACGCATTTGCTCGCAGCAGCTTCACTGCCGGCGGTGCCCGCCGATCGTACCAGCAGCAGGCTGGCGCGGGCACGGCACCTGGTGGTGATGGCAGCCTCAGCCGCCGCCTGTTGGTTGGCGGTGCCATCTTTGGTGGCACGCTTGTTGCCATTAACGCCGTCTTCAATCGCGAGGGACGAGATGATGGTGGCATGCCGCTGTTTGAGCGCGACTATCTGAACCAGACCTTCTTGCACACTGGTCTGGGAGTTGGCATCATTGGTCTGACTGCTAGGCAGATGGTGCAGACGGGCTTTGTGTACCGCATCATGGTCACTAACCCGTGGGTTGTTGGTATTGGTGGTCTCGCGCTGAGCATTGGTAGCATGATGGCTACTCGCGCCATTAGCCCCGACAAGTAAGTTTACATCCGGGACCGCAAGAAGACTGATTAAAGAGATTATGTTGCTAACTACTTGTCACAACAGCTACATCCCCAAGTACGCTGCCTGGACCGCCTTCAACGCCACCCAGGCTGCCTTTGTCGCCCCTCTCCTCGCTTTCGTCCCGATGCCAATCCTCGCTCGCGCCGGTCTTTACACCATTGCCATGATGGGCTCGCTGTCCGTCGTCGGCGCCACGGCTAAGCAGGAGAAGTACCTGTACATTGGTGGCCCTCTCCTGGCTGGTGCTGCCATTGTTGCCGCCGCTGGTTTCGCTCCTCTGGTCCTCCCCGTCACCGCCGCCCGCACGCTCGCCATTACCGAGAACATCTGGCTGTATGGTGGTCTTGCCGTCTTTGGTGGCTTCACCCTGTACGACGTGCAAAAGGTTCTGTACCACGCCAAGATGGCCGAGGCTGGCTACATGCGACGTGACCCCGTCAACGAGAGCATTTCTCTGGAGCTGGACTTTTTGAACATTTTCATCCGCATGGTGCAGATTCTGGCCATGAACCAGAACCGCAGAAAATAAAGAAGAAAAATAAAGAGTCAAAGGCAGATTTGATGCACGTTTCGGGGGACAATTGATTCTTCTCCGCTCTTGATCATTTCGAAAGAATAAAGTTACAAGTCCGAGCAGGATATTTTCTATGTTGTATAATAGACTAAGAATAAAAACAAAAACATTGATAACCTCTTTTCATCCAACTGCGTGACATTGCTATTAATTGCCAACTTGGTATATCTGCATTGAATGCCCGAGTTGTTCATCTTGTAACGTATTTTGCATTAATACCAGCTACCAGGTGCATGATAGCACATCTATCCAACCGACCAATCCATTCCTATACAATTCATTTCTTTCTTTCTTCTTTTTTTTTTTTGTGTATTTAAATCCTTCTTTGTCCTTTAAATCTTGGAAGATAGTCACTCCAGGTCCTTGAACGATCTAACAAAGTGGCTCGGACACTCATACCCCATCGGGTTCCTCTCCAGATACAGCTGGTGGTATTCCTCGGCACTATACCACTTGCCCGCAGGCGCAAGCTCCGTGACAATCTTGCCCTGCCACCACTGCTCGTTGGCCTTCTTGGTCACGTCCCGCGCGACAGCCTCCTGGTCGGCATTGTGGTAGTAGATGGCCGAGCGGTACTGGGGACCTGTATCGGGGCCTTGGGCGTTGAGCGTCGTGGGGTCGTGCATGCGGTAGAAGAATTCGAGGAGTTGGCGGTACGAAACTTGCTCTGGGTCGAAAGTGATCTGAGCAGCTTCGGCGTCTATAACTTGTCAGCATAAATTGTCTCTTATTTCAAAACTTTTCATCTTCCGCTCCTTTTTTTCAACAACAAGCCAACGAGCGAAGCGAGAAACCCTCAGAAAAAAAAAGACTTACGGCCGGTTTTGCCACCGCATACGGCGCGGTAGGTCGGATCAGCCATGTCGCCGCCGATGTAGCCAACCTTGGCATCCAGCAGGCCCTTGCCGCCAAAGCGCTTGCGGTAGACGTGCTCGGTGCCCCAGAAGCAGCCGGCTGCGACGGTGCAGAGCTGCGCGCCCTCGGGGATGGGGCCTGATTCGGCGACGGAGGCCATTCGGGATAGCGGACGGGTGAAGCGGGTGATGAAGTTGGGCAAAAGGGGCATGCCTCTCTGCTAATACCTCTCCTGTCTTTAAAGTAGGTTTCTGGTTGTTTGGCTTTGCGCACGAAGCTTGAAGAAGATGATGCGCTGGATGATGGAGGAAGGAAAAAAGTAGAAGGTGGGCGGAGATAGATGAGCTTGCGATAGGTTGTAGTATAATGTAATGATGAGGGGCAGCGGGCGATTTATGGAGAATGCGCAACCGTCTTTCTGTGACGAGTTGGAATCAGTCACTTTTTGGGTGGGAGATATGATGTCACAGTAATTTGTATTCAATGCTTCTTCTGTATTCAGCCATTCTACAACTTATAGACATAATATCAATCCCAATCACGTCCTTGACGTCTGTCGAGACTGGCCGTTTTATAAGTTTTGTCCCTGCTCGGAGCTACGGCGTCGGTGACGTGCTCGGGCGTGGGGTTTGGAATCTTTTTTCGCCGGCATGACAAATCCTCCGTCGCCGGCCGGCCGGTGGCCACTTACACGAGTTATACCGGCTCACTATGCTTATATGTTGGCAGTGTCTGAATTCAAAGAACGATTTAAATAGATTCTAAAAGCAGTGAAAGCATTGGATTTATGAAGCATTTTCTTCATCTTATACTGGGACATTGTCGGCACGTCTGCGATATTTGTAGGGCAAAAAAAAAAAAAAAAAAAAAAAAACCTCCATAAATCTCACCAATGCGGGCGACGTTTCCAAACGGGGCTGTGACAGGTTGTCTTTGCCGTGCTTCTAGAAGGTATATGGAATTTTCATTTCTGCCTTGGAAGGAAAGGCATTCTAAAATTTAATTTTTAATATATCCTTTTGTTTGAGACTATACTATGTAATCAACGTGCTACAAATGACAGTAAACGCCAGAGTCAACTTGCTACTTTTGTAAGGGATAAACTTCCTCTTGCCACGTCCATTCCGGCGATTTTCAGGTAAATTAATTTGACAGCTTTGAAAATCACAAAGGAGAAAACATGTGCCCCTTTATTATTCACTTTCACCATGCGACTTTACGTCCCCTGCGGCATGGCAAATAATGTGATACAATGTAAGCACACGACCTCCAGCCCCAACAACCCCAAAAGTCCGTCTCAATGCTCAAGAGGCCTCTATAGATAAGAAAAAGAAAAGCTTTACGTGAAATGCCAACTCCAAGAAATAAGAGAAATGGTTGAGACGCCAATCTTCAACAATCGGCCCGTATAAAACCAATCAGTTCACACACGCCAACGCCGTAAACCAATACCCTCGCAGAAAACTCAGCCGCAAGGCTTCATATAAAACTTCAGCTCACCAAACCCGCCGTAACAATGTACCGCACCAGCCGCCAATTGGCAATTTCCTGATCCGTACAGCCTTATTTTCCGTACCCCAGTTCCCCCCAGTGGCGCTCAGGCTTACGATCTGCCAAATCCTTCGCCCGCCAGTATCGCCGACACTCCCCGATCGAACCTCCTTCCTCCGCACCTTTTGAGCTACTCCAACACTGGAAGCTCTGCGAGCTACCCCATTCCTTGTGACGAAAGAAAACCTGGCTGGTATTATGTCTGCGCCACGTGGAATTACTACTCCCGAGTCTCTGATACCCCTGTCACGCGCCTCACCCGGGAAAGATCGTTTGAGGCTCGGCAGGCGCTATTACAAGCTTAACAACGGCATGAGTGCATACGGGTTGAGCTCCTTGTCCGACCCGTCTGGCAGAGCAGGGGCTGATTAGTCTGACAGCTTAACATGTGGCTCGGAAATTGCGCGACAATATGCATGGTTTGATAGGCCTGCCTGAAGCGGCTTCCCTACTTCCTATTCCAGGTTGGGCCGAGATCTCGGGCAGCTTTTAGTGCTATTCCAGGCAGTCTGTTTTCTTTTGCACCCCAAACGTAAATATTGATATTGGGGCTACTCGTCTATGATGTTCGCTACTTCGCGCTCCAGTGTTGTCCTCCATTGTATTAGATTACGGTCTTCGTCCTCCCAGTAAGACAGCATGCCAGTGACATTATATACAGATTGCTTCCAATTTGCGGGCATCGAGATACCCGACTTTGCAGCCGCCGTCAAAATCAATGCACTTCTTGCACAGGCTCGTATCATGAATAGTCCGCCGTGATGTCGATGGTAGAAACCGGGCTCGTTGACCCGCACCTGATGGACGTGCATTTCAAGACCCTTGTTTGCGAGGCTCGAAACTGTTGCTGACACGGGTAATCCCGCCTCTACCGCACTCAAGCTCGCCATGACAAACGGCCAGTAAAACATTTCGTACAAATTGATAAGTTTGCCGCGTAGAACCGACCGGCTTATTCCGTCTTCCTCAACCGGATTTTGTATTGACAACTCGGCAGGGAGGTTGTCAGACCATTCTCGTGCTTGCCCCTCATATTCGTTTATCATGTCACCAAGCAGTATCAAAAATTTTGAAGTTGTTGGATGCTGCCTGCGAAGTTCCGTTACTTCGCTGCACAAACGGCTTGTCAGCCTCCTGAGAGAAATCTCGGCCAAGTAAAACAGCCAGGCCGCTCTTGCGCGTTGAGTTTCTGTGTCTGGCCCTTCTGGAGAGTCGGCTGGCGGGACAGGAGGGGCGGGAAAGAAAGGAGGATACAGCGTGCTTCCAGAATGCTTGATATCAAAGTCGGGAAGACTCAACTCGTGCCGAAGTTCACGCTCTGATTTCCATGCAGACCAGTAGACGGCTTGCTCCTGAGTATCTTGGCGACCCATTTCCATCGACTCTGGCGAGAATGTAGATTCACCTGATTTATGCTGAGCACGTCGTAAAAAGGGAAAATGTTGGCACGCGGCCAAAGCTTGAGAAAAGAAACGCCACGCGTAAATGGGTTGAAATACCATCATCAAGTATACCCCCGACAGAAACAAGCACTGCGCTCCTACAATATCAGAACTGACGAGCAGAATACCGATACGCTTCTGGGCAGCGTGGAAAAACACCTGCGAGTCGAGGTACAGCTGTGTTCCTGGCTTCGTTTCATGACTTGCACCAAACGGAGTAGCCAGACAGCCCAAGGCACATATAACCATGGCCAGGCAGGAGGCTGGTGACCAATCAATGCCGTTGAGGAAGGCATTTCCCACCATCCGTCGTGTGGACGCCTCATCGAGGATTGGATTTTTGCAATGTATGTACAGGAAAAAGTTATCCAAGAGCCTGTAGAGCCTATGCGACTCCATATCAACTAAGCCAGCCAAGGCAGCAGAACCAGCAGCAGGAGTCGAGATGGCGTCTGGTGGGAGTCCGCAGAGGGGCTCCAGCATGCCATCATCGTTGAACAGTGGCCATTGGAGAATGTAGTCCACCCGCAAAGGAAGCACACTGTTCACTTCAGGCCCGTCATCATTAATGATGTGATTGAGATCGTGAGCACGCTGATGGCTATGCGCACTTGACCGGCGATCCTCCGCCGCGGCTTGCTGCGGGTAACTCTGTTCATTGTTGTGATATGGATTGGGGTGGACGGCACTTATACTCCCTCTGGACAGGTTAGGCGAAGCTATCGCTGGTAGGCCTGCAGCAGTCGTAGATGCATTATCACGCAGTAGCTTCTCCAAATCATCAAGGCGATCTAATATCTTCAGGCTGGCCGGATCGAAGCTGGACAGATCCACAGGAGACTGGATGCAGGTAGCTCCCACGCTTAGGCAGTACGAGCAACTGGGTTTCTTGTTGTCACACTTGGTTTTGCGTGCTCGACACACCTGGCATGCCGTATTTGCCCTCTTTCGCGGGTAAAAGGCGGTTCCTCGCGCGGCTGGTCTCTTCCCTGGGCGCCGGTTCGAGTTGCCGACATCCGCAGTGGGAGAACCAGGGCTGTCCTCTTGAATAGGTGGCGAGCCAGGGGGGTTTGGATCCTGAATTTGGTGCACAGAAACACTATTCTGCTGTTGTACAAAGCCCTGTCTCGGAACGGGCGAGGCTACAGCTGACGACAAAGGATGCTGTGGCCCGCCCAGAGCAGACAAGTGCGACGGCGGCATCGCCGTTAAAGGCGCTGTCGACGCTGGCAGCTAGTAACGTCCAAGGCACCAACGGTATGTAGCCATATGCACTAATTACAGATCAGACCAAACCAAGCTGGCAAGCACCTGTGTCGCAGTAACGGCGGCAGAGACAAGGTGTGGAGAGAGCGGCAGGATTGTTTCGTGTCGGGGAATCTCGCTGTAGAAATAAGACGCAGGGAAGAAGGGGTGCAGCTTCAGCACGAGGGGCCGGCTGGGGATCAGCCCCCAAAGACTCCGGTGCGAGGCGAGCAATTTCGTGGGGCACAAGGCAAAGGCGTCGAGGCGCATGGCTAAAACAGCAAAGGCGGACGCCATTTTAGCCATTGGGCCGATAGTAAAGGAGGCTTGAGTCCGGGATGCACTGAGTAGTAGGTAGCTTCTGCGGTCATCAGAGGCGGGAATTGCGCTGTTGCAGAATTTCATGTACCTTGGGTATCATGGCCTCGAGCAAATGAAACCGGATGGTGAGCAGCCGCTGCTTTACCGCCGAGGTATTATCGGCGAATACAGCTGCATGTTTACCTACTCGTTCTCCGTACGATACTTACGCCTGTACCGAGTTCGTGTTTGCTGATGGACGGGTGGCTTGTGGCTACCCATCTTTTCCCACCTGTTCGTGATCGTGGCTCCTTCCCTATACCTAAGGTAGTACAAGACGGCACTACATCAGCTGGCTGGCAGCTGTGTGCCAGCCGGCAGTTGAAGACAAGGCAAGCGCGGGAACCTAGTCGTAATTGCCCTCCCGATTAACGGCATTCTTCGTCTGACTCCCAAGAGAAGAAAGGAAAAAGTAGCCAAAGAGTATTCTTCTTCATTTCTTCTTCAAGTCAGTGCCCAACTTCGCCTCGCCTGACCGTCTTAACCTCAACTAGCTTCGAACTCCCGTCAACATCTCTCCCGGCACAGTAAGATGCTGACTCGCTTACTTTAGCCTTTGTACATGCCCCCGCACGCCTTGATCATGGCTCCCCAGCTCCCCACACCTTCGACGCCTCGCCTGGACCACCCCCCTCTCTTCATACCGCGGGGAGAGTCGGCCTCCACATTCTGGCCCCAACCATGCTATCCCTCCCTTCTTCCCGCGCACGACGGCCGCTGTTTCTTACCCCGGATTCAATTGCTTGTTCAGTATGATAATGGCTATTATAGATTAGGATTCAAAAATTATCGACTAGTCGCGACATGGCGCTTCACGAGTCGGTCCGAACTTTTGTGTGTAAGCTGTTGCCCCGATCGAGACCACCTCGGACCCTGGATACGCGCATTGGGCTAAGTGCGTTTTCTATCCGGGGAGAACGCTAAATTACTGGTGCGGGCAATGGGCACGCTATTCGTAAACGGGGTGGGCAGGCTCCTAAAAAAAGCCATTAAAATCGCCTGTAGCTCTCTTTTTCGCTTGCCCTCACGCCACATTCATTTTGTATAATAAGTCGCGTGCGGCCGCTTTTTGAGAGGTCTTCATCTTGTAATGACCCTATACAGCGCCTTTGCTTAATATTGAGACGCATCACCAACAACTCTCGTCCCCATTGCCTGGCTGCTTGCTGCTCTCTCATCATGGGTAACAAAGAAGAGGCCGGTCTCGAGACCAGGACTCATGTCCGTGGCATCGAGGATGTCGGGGACATCAAGAACGAGGCACTTCGCGATGACAACGCTACTGAGCATGAAATGACTGTAAAGGATGTTTTCAAGAACCATCCTTGGGTTGTCTGGTGGACATTTTACTGGGCTATGGCCGGTGTTGGTTGGTAAGTCGCATCCCGTGCTAACACAGCATACAAGCTCATTCAATGCTCACTCAACGGTCAAACAGGGGCTTCGATGCTCAAGTCAACGGCGGTATGCTCTCGGTCGAGTGGTTCCGTCGTGATTTCGGAGCCTTTTTTACCAATCAAGATGGAAGCGGTTACGAGATCCCCGCCGACTGGCTGAGCGCCTTCAACACTATTAGCAGCGTCGGCCAGTTCTTTGGCGGCTTCGCCTGCTCATGGGTTGCTGACCGCACTGGCCGTAAACTCGCTCTCCTGACAGGAATTATTGTCGTCACCGGCGGGATTCTTGGCGAAATGTTCTCTCCCACCAGAGTCGCCTTCCTGATCTCCAAGCTGATTCTTGGTTTTGGTCTTGGTTTCTACTTGACCCTCGCTCCGCTGGGAGCATCAGAGCTTGCGCCAGTCGTTTTCCGTGGTATGGCCACGACCGCAGTGCAATTTGGTCTCGGTTCGGGCCAATTGCTTTCTAACGCAGTCATAAAAATTTTCGGAGAGTATGAGAACCACTGGGCATACCGTGCGCCATTTGCCATCCAGCTCTTCTTCTGCGCGTTCCTGATTGTTGGTCTGCCTTTTGCCCCAGAGTCGCCATGGTACCTTGTGCGTCAAGGAAAGCGTGATGCCGCCCGAGCCTCTCTACGTCGTCTCTACGGTTCAAACATTGACCTGGATGCCAAATTAATGACCTTCGAAGCCACTGTCGCCGAAGAAGAAGCATCCCAAGCTGAGTCCGGCTCGCTCATCCAGTGCTTCAAAGGCACCAACTTGATTCGATCCATTATTAGCATGTACATCTTCTGTTGCCAGCACTTTGTCGGCATCATCTTTGTCCTCGGCTTCTCCACATACTTTTTCCAACTTGCTGGCCTGCCAAAGTCTAGCAGCTTTGACATGGGCGTCGGCGTCACAGCCTGCGGTCTGCTGGGCAACATTGTCAGTTGGTTCGTCGTCAACCGAGTTGGTCGCCGTAAGGTCTTCCTCGGTGGCATGTTCACCCTCACAGCTATCCTCATCATTATTGGCATCTTGGACGTTGTTCCCACATCAGCAGCCAAGTGGGTTCAGTCAGGCCTCACCGTCTTCTACGCATTTGTATACTTTCTTTCTCTCGGCGCCATGGCCTTTGTCATTCTCGGCGAGGCCAGCAGCACCACCTTGCGAGCGCCAACAATTGCCCTCGCCACGGCTACGCAGGCCGTCATGGGAACTGCGTTCAACTTTGCCATCCCCTACATGGTCAACCCTACCGCTGCCAATCTCAAGGGCAAGGTCGGCTTCGTCTTTGGCGGTCTTGGGTTGCTCGCTAGCATTGGTAGCTGGTTCCTCATTCCTGAACTCAAGGATCGCACCTTTGATGAGATTGACCAAATGTTCCAGAAGAAAGTCCCTCCCCGCAAGATGGGATCATACAAGTTTTACTAGTTTGCATAGACACAAGTTATTTATATATGAGCGGATTGTTATTCTTTGTATTTTTTTTTTTAATAATATATACAACCACATAGCAATTTTCTTCTTCCGTTTATAGCAATACGGAGGTTTTACCAATAAGCAACAATTTACTGTAGACGTAACATTCGTGACTTCTAATATGTACTTCAAAGATTGTATTGGTGACAACCAATTTTACAATGTATCCAAATCCATTTACAATTTCAAGTCCCATCAAGCCCGACTCTGCTTCCGGGGACTAGAATCATGTTCGTTCAGCACTTGCTCATGCCACGAGTCACGGCTTGCCAACTGATCCGTCTCCAGACTCCCCAGCCGCTTTCTCGCCTGCCAGCCCATATACCATGGCCCGTCAAACAGCTCCGTCATTTTTTCCATTGGCACACCATTAGTCTCTGGCGCCCAAAGACCTAACACGACAAGTCCGACGGCACAAACCGAGGCCCAGAAGACGTAGGCGCCCCATACGTTGAGCGTTACAAACATGTTGGGCGTTACGCGGACAATGGCAAACTGGAAGAACCAGTGAATCATCATGTTTACCGCATAGCAGGCGCCGCGGATGCGGGTTGGGTAGATTTCTGTGCCGTAGAGGTACTGTACTGTACACAGGCCGATGGACCAACCGGCAGCGTAGATGAAGATGCTGGCAACGGCGGCATTAGAGGCGTCTTTGTTGTCTCCGTCTATCCAGAGTGCGGTGTATACAGCCATATAAATGTGTGTTATGCACTGCATTGCCAAACCCGTCATGAAGCTCGGCCGGCGGCCAAAGACGTCGACGAGACCCCATGTAAAGATCATGGTGAAGACGAGCTTGACGGCTCCATATGCGCCAGATGTGATGAGGGACTGGTTCTCGGTGGGGATTCCGGCGTACTGGAAGATTTCGGAAATGTAGTAGGTAATGCCGTTGCCGCCGCTCCACTGGGCAACGGTTTGGAAGATGGCGCCGAGAAGGAAGCGCTTGCGGTATGTCGGGATGGTGGTGACCTCCTTGAAAATTGTCCACATGGAAGCATTGGATAGGGCGGCATCTCGGTCACGCAACTGGCTGCGAATCTCCGCAAACTCGATTTCGACCTTGGGGTCTTGTGGGGAGCCATTGCGTAATTTTGCGAGGGAAGTGAGGGCCTCGGCATGTCGACCTTGGGAGAGGAGCCAGCGGGGGCTATCTTTGATGAAGAAGGAGATGATGAGGGCTATCCCAACGGGGATGAGAGGAATGGCGAGCACCACGCGGTATTGGGCGCGAGTTGGAGCCATGGTTTTACTGGCGGCGTAGTTTATGAAGAAGCCTGTTGAAGGGTTAGTTAGGGTTTGGATGGTAGCGGTGATGGGATGTATGCGTACCAATCATGAGCATGGAAAGGAGGACAACCATGTATATGGAAACAATCATTCCGCGGGTGCGCGTGGGAGCAATCTCAGAAAGATAGAGCGGCGAAACGACGGTTAGACCTCCGGCACCGAGACCGCCCCAGATTCGCGAAAAAAGGAGCAAGCTGGTGATGCCCGAGGAAAACGTGACCATGAAGAACCCCGTCATCCACAGAGCGGCAAATATTTGATAGGTGCGCAAGCGACCAATGCGGTCGACGACGCCCAAGGCGAGTACAGCTCCGATGGCAGCGCCGAGGACGCCAAACGAGGCAATGTTTGCCTTGCGCGAGGCTAGCTCGCTCTTGGTGCCGGTCCATTGGCCCTTTGTCAACCCAAAGTCTTCTTCGAAAGACTGCAGGCTCTTTGCGCCTGCGAAACCACCCTCATCGTAACCTGCATAACGATGTTAGTCTCAATTTTAATTGACGGGACTCGCCCGCTGATCTGGGAACAACAGCAGCAAACTCACCTTTGGGAACAGAGCCAAAGGCAATGACGAGAATGGTCAGGATGTAGAACCAATTAATCTGACCCATTGCGCATGGTCACAGTGGCAGTCACAAAGACGATTGGCACCGCTTCAGAGGCGGCGTTGACACCGTTGAGACGGCGGCTACTGGCCGAAGAGCCGGATCGATGCAAGGTTTTGGACGGTGTCTCGTGATGAAACTAGCTGGAGCGCCCCTCGGGACAATGGCGCCTGTAACGGTGAACGGTGGGATAGCTTAATTGAATTAAGTTAGTTGGCGTTCTCCACTTGGGTGCGTGGAGGACCCTTTGCCGGGGGACATTAAGCCAGCCTAGCTAGGGGTTTGGGACGGAGGAACGGGTTTTGGGGAAGCGACTGTAGGAGTTTATCTTTGTGCGCAGGGAGCAAAGAAGCTGATGAGATGCACCACAATCTCCATGAAGGGGATGGAGGTGTTTCAGAGAAGGGAAGCAGACGCGGATTGTTGGTGCTGACGCTGATGTTGATGCGAGGAGAGGGAAAAAAGACTGAGGAAAAGGAGACGAACCGTGTCGACCGATGTCGCTGACAGTGCCAAGAGTGCTTGTCAGCTGGCAAGCGAAAAATGGAGGGTGAATGATGAGCACGAAAGCCAACGATTTGCCGCAATTATGCCGTCAAGGCCTGTTCCTGTAGGAACTTGCAAGGAAATGGGAATTTGTCAACCAAATTGACGATGATGCTCAACAAGAAAACAAAAAGAGGGTGTGCAAAAGAGAGTCGCTAGGGAGTGGAAACGAGGCTTCCCAGGATAGGCCAAAGCCCTCTTGGCAGCCAGTGCCGAGCATTTTTGGTAAGACTGGGATTGGTGAGAATGAGCGTAAAGCCGCTAATCATTTCTTGGTATGCATTCATGTAAATGGCATGATTACGTGGTCAAGCATAGAGTTTGAGCACAGAAGCTGTGACGCGACCATAGCAAGCAGGGATATAAGTATGGTCGCACATTATAGGCCAGCTACTACTACTACTACTACTACTCATGCCAGAATAATATAAAATAAACCAAAACAATCTACTTCAAAATTCAAATGCAGTAAACTAATATTTTATTTACTCTATTGTGTCTAGAGGGCTTACTAGGAGGATAAAGTTCCAGCTATTGCAAGGGGCGTTGTTGCTGTTTCCTCAAAGGCGCATCTGTACTATTGCGGACCTGTAATGTGCGACCCTAGCGTTGAACGGCTCCGGGCGATAATTACGATCCATATCTACAACGTATCCTATCAGGCTTTAATCGGCTGATACGGCAGTACATCTTGGAGCAGTAAGGATAGTTCTCGATCCTGGCGATCCATATCAGAGTGAGACGGACCACGGACTATTTTTACGACGAGTTATTAATTACATAGCAAATTATATTAGTCCGCAGTGTACGCATGATATGGGATGTGTCGGCCAAGTTCCGTCTGAGGAGAAGAGAGCGTTACGAGTAGTGTGAGTACCGGCTATCGAGCCACTCGTGGAGTACTGTAAGGATTGGTAGGAAACACCACACACATGCTCGCATACGCCTTCTTACTTGGACATCTATTATATTTTCACTACACACAGAAGTGCCCAAAGACCTGAAAAAGATTGTCTAGAATACCTCTCGGAGCACCTCAACCTTCCGAACCCGACTCTTCCCTCTACTCGCATCCACATTCTGCATCGTCCACTCAAAAACAATCTCCACCTTTGCCGTGATCGCCGCCACATACGAGTACATAATTACAGCGTAATTCTAGCCTGCACATGCATACATACAAAGACCCCGAATCACACTGTACCTTTTCCTTACAAGTTAAATATAATGCCAGCATTCCAAAAAGGCCCTTTCACCTGCGTGAATACGCCTTTGGTGGACAGTCTTCCTCGGACCGAGACCGGCAAATAATAATAGCCTGTCCGAGTCTCATCCGGCTTCCCGTAGGGCAAATAGTCCGGGCCCGACACCCCACTCACGGAGGTTGACCGATGGTGGCACTTTGCATGGCACAAGACTCCATATCAAAAGCCGGCCACTAATACTCCATTCGCATTTTTTAACTCTACATATTATGCCCAAAGACGCCTTTGCTCCTTTTCCTCTCTGCTATGATATTTTTCTTTATTATATACACCTCTTCTCCAATAATGTCTGGCCTATACCGGTTTCATGGCCAATAATATCTACTGCAATCCGGTGATGCACTTACACGCGCAACCACGAATACTCACACGCCATGAAACCTCGACTTTTATCCCAAGTCGCCTCCAAGAGGGCATCATGCCTCTACCGCACTCGCCAAAATACCCAAATCAGAGCCGTTCATCGTATTGCCCCTCACGCAGCTAGCATCCCCTCAACCACCCCGCAACCAGAACATCTCACCACCGCCCTCCATGCCGCCACTGCAGCCGTCGCCGCCATCCCACCACGCAGCAGCTCTCCTCGGCGCATCCCGCCCGGCGCATGGGACTCACACATGCACATCATCGACCCAAGCTCCTTTACCCTGTCCGCAAAAGCAGCATACCGCCCCGAACGACACTACTCCCTCGACGACGCCCTCTCTTTCGAATCTTCCCTCGGCATCCGCAACATCGTGCTAGTCCAACCCAGCATCTACGGCCACGACAACTCGTGCCTCCTCGACGCGCTGCGCCGCCTTGCAGGCTTAGGATCCCCCTCTGCTGCTCGTGGCGTTGTGTCATTTGATCCTTTAGCAACGCCTTCCTTGGCTACGCTTCGCCGCTGGCATGCCCTCGGTGTGCGCGGTGTGCGTGTAAACGTCCAGTCTCACGGGGTAGGCATTGACCCGGCGCAACTTGCGGGCGATTTGAAGCGGTATGCGGATGCTATACGGCCCTTGGGCAAGTGGGTTTTGCAGCTATATGTGCCCATGTCCCTCATGCAAGGTCTCGAGGACATTATCCCCAAGTTGGGAGTACGAGTCTGCATAGATCATCTAGGTCACCCTGACCTTACCGCTACGAGATCATCACGGGACTTGCGCCGTCTCCTTCCCGGCTTCCAGTCTCTACTAGCGTTGCTTGAAAGTGGTGAGACGTTTGTCAAGCTCTCTGCACCATATCGTATTGCCAATAGCCGTGATGAGGATTCGTACCTCGAGGCCATTACCAAGGAACTGCTGCAGGTTCGGGGCGCCTCTAGAGTCGTTTTTGGAACCGACTGGCCGCACACCCGCTTTGAAGGACTAGATATTTGCCCATGGATTGAGCGAGTGATTGATTGGTGTGGGGGTAATGAGAAGGTTGTTGAGCGCGTGTTTAAGCGTAATGCCGAAGAGCTTTGGGATGTTCCGCATTCAACCTCTATGCATACTTGATCACAAGCCATAATTTTTACTAGCTGTTTTGTATATACTGAGGACTGCATCGATGACGATAAGGAGTTTAGGCATTTAGAGCTCACATATATGATTCACGTCGTTACGAAGACAATGTTTAATAGAACAACTCCACAACGTATGCTACACTTATCTCATAGATCATAGTAAATCCAAGGAAAGCTGCCTCCTATCAACGTACTAGCGCTGTACTCAAATTTCTTTCAAATGACACTAATATTTACAGCACCTTTTGATGCCGGTGTGAACCATTTGATCCGACGGTTCCAAAAGACCGGCCCACTCCCTGCACAATCGACTGGTTTCATGTTACATGACAACCGGAGAAATTCCCGGTGTTCCGCTGTTCTCAGAATTCGTATCCTGTGCTTCATGTGGGACAGAGGCTGCATTTCTTTCGGCGGGATATTTTATACGTGTCACATGTCCTTTGTGCACATGGTGTTGCTGGCATGGGAACTAGCCTACGGACATGTTCCGTGGCGGCCTCGGATTTACACCGGATTTCCACCATGACCATTTCAGGGCTCGGATCTTGTCCGAAACCACCAAAATCACCATTTGTTTAGGAATACTTGTGCGAGTTACGCCCCCGCATGGTCTCGGCGCTGCCTTGGCCAGCAGAGGGATGCAAGCGAGGCGGCCCACTTCAACTCCCTGCTTGTTACTTATAAAAGGACGTAGATCGTCTGCATCATCGCATAAACCCAGAATTACCGGATTCATGGATCGCACCAACCCGGACACTCAAGGGCTCAAGCGACGACATGGCTTGATATACATTAGGGTTAACTGGCTCTGACCCCATGTCATCGCCAATGGTCGAACGAAAGAGCGCATTGCTTTGGCTACTGGCTTGCCCAGGATACTGTTGGCCAGGGCTTTGGAAAGCCGACTCGGGGCCTGGAGCCGTGTTGAGATTAGCCGCTTGCACCAGCTGGCCAGTGGCTCCATCCCAAGATATGCCAACAGCGCTGAGCTCTCTAGTCAGCAGATTCACGGCGCTACCAATCACTACGGATTTGTCAGTAAGCTTTGTTTCGCCTCCAGCGCGTTTCAACTGCCTACCTGGGCTAAATGAACCAACTTGCTGCAGACCTTGCATGCAAAACTCGAGACGTCTAAGAGCCTGATTATCACCTGGGGCCGCTTGTATTTGCAGCAGAAAGATTGATGCCGCAATGTATACGCAATACGCCAATGATAATATGCAGTAGTTGATGCTAAAAGTTCTGCAAAAGAGGTCGAATATGGCAATGATTGCTGTCGCCGACGTAACGCAGCCAACAAGTTGTGTATGTGCGGGATACTGGCCATCCGACCCGGGTTTGTGTTGGCGAGTGAGCATGGGACGATACAGGAGGATCTTGAACGTATGAAACAAGCAGCTGCTCGAATTAGCTTCCATGGACGAGTTCTCGACAGTATCAGACTAACTCACTTCATGGTTATAATGTGAGAGGGTGGTGCGCGAGAGGGTAGGTCACTCGGCTCAAGCTTCAGAAAACGGGGCAGTTCATCCCACCACTGCTGTAGAGCAGGTTCTTGTGTCTGAAGGCATTCTTGCATTTCAGGTTCTGTATTTTGCAAAATGGGATCGTACATGTGGATGAGAATCTCGTTAAATATCAGCGAGAGGCGGCACATGTTCATGAAACAGGACGCCGAATGTGCTGTTGCAGGAGTATAGTTCCAGTCTTGGCCATCGGGAGGCATACCAAAAGGAACCCATAGCTCATCTTCGGCGGAATTATCGACTGCGATCCAGTTAGAAACGGCTTTTTTGAGCGATACGGGTGGGAAGCATACACATGTTCTGAGGTGGAGACGAAGCCGAGAGCTGCAGAGACGGGGATCTACCCAAGTACAAACTGATCATCTTGTCCCAGAAGTAGCCGCTCCAGAACACACGGCGTCGGATTTCAATATCTTCATCTGTGAGTGAGACGGAGCCAGGGTATCGCTGACCATCAAGACAGATTCCAATATGGTCCATTAGCCGAAATGCCAGACCGCTGTATGTCCATGCTTGTGTCGAGTTTCCAAAGCTACATTCCTGTGCACTCAAAAGGAGTAGGGTTTGCACGGTAGGAGTTGAGCAAGCACCTTTGTTCAAGTCTTCAAACAGCATGCTACGCGCGTGTTTCCCGAACACGGCTCCACCGTCGTAGCTCTCCTCCAAAAGTCCACGAATGGTAGGGTCATTTTTGCCCCATCGGATTGAATGCGAAATCATGGCATTCAGAAGCATGTGGGAGTAGTAAGGACCCATCAATTGCATGTCACCTAAGCCGGTTAGCAGGGTCAGCTTGTGTCGGTGGTTGCACTCCAGACGTACGGGTAAAGGCAGGGCGATATATAAAGTTGAAGAGGGGCTGTATCCAGCACCAGTGAACGTTTATGAGATACTGAAACGGTTCCTGATAGATATTAGTCAAAGGTCCTTGGGGTCAGGCATGGCGAAAACGAACCGGAGTCCCTGAGAGATTTTCCAACGCTCGCTGCTGCCAGGCATTCGTGACCAGTCGTTCCCTACGCTCCTGGTCCATGTCAGAAGATGCCTGAGCATCGACGCTAGCGGGGTGACGGTCATTGGGTAAATTGAAGAAGCTCGTAGCGCCATGATACGTAATTCGGCCGCGGTCATCAACCTTGAGCCCGGTGAAGCTTCTACTCAGGGTCTGATCGTCGGACAAGGACTTTGCCGGGGATTTGCCATCATGCAAGCTGGTGCTGACGGTGGACGGACTCGATTGAGAAGACGCAGCAGCAGTAGCAGCAGGGGCGGCCGACTTGAGAGCAGCGGCAAGTTGTTCCTCGAGCTCGCTGATGCGCGTCTCCAGACGTTGAGTATAGGAGAGTGTGGGGTTTCTAGACGCAGATCGGAGCACAGGTCAGAGGCGAGACACAAGCGCCGTGATGATAGATTAAAGGCAAGGAAAAGGGTCTTACAATTTATATATACACTCGTCTTTCCGCGAAGCACAGCGCTGGCACACTGGTTGCTCCCCGCCGCATTTTACCTGGCAGAATGTGTGAGCACGAGAGCAGGGACGTGGGACAAACGACTCACCTTGCGGCGGCGGCAGGGTTCGCACGAAAAGGCGCTCTTCTTGGTAGACTTGGCGGACGTGGCTGACGACATGACGGTCAGCTGTGCATGATCATAGCCTCCAAAGGAATCCTTCCATGGACCAGCCCGCTGCAATGAGATTGAATGCCATCCACAGACTCAACACCAAGGAATCGTCTGTACTGTGTTTGTAGATGAGACGGGACGAGCTTCGCAGGTTTCGTTTGTCGTGCCGCCAGCTGTGTGGATGAATGGCGGGGCATGACAGCAAACGACAACTTACTCTAACGACAGCCGGACTAGCGCACCGGCGGCGGCGGCGGCGGCGGAGCAGGCAGGCGCGGCCGTTCTCTGCGAATCAGGAGCCGCAAGATTCATCAACGGTGGGGGTATCCGGGGACGCTTGGGGCGCCGCCAAATAATACCTTGCCGCCAACAGAACCAGGATGGCAGGCCGGAGCAATGCACAGATTCGGATCGGCAATTCTTTAACTGCCAGATATGATTTAACTTTTCCGTATGCTCCCGATATTGAGCAAGTCTGAAGACAAATTCTCGGCGGTGAAGGTGCTCATTGCTGGGATTCTCGTGCTTCCTCCTTCCTATAATGGAGCGAAGCGTGGCACGTAGTGGCCCCCAGCCTTGGCGTCGTTAATCAGGTCAAAAAGAACGCCAACCGGCTTGGCTGCTTCTAAACTGTTGGTGTGTTATTTGACGGCATCTTTTATCTTGGGCTTCATAAAATGTGCGCCAATTCCATAACATGAAACTATGAGCAGTAAGACTGTAGCCTATACGACTGATTGCAACATGATTCAGTACTTGACTTACACGTTGAGTGCTTTGAGTGGCACCCGTAAATCACTAGTATTATCTGCGCAAGTATTCACGAGACTTGCGGGTTTTATAATCTTTATTATTAAAATACAAGAGATGATGTAAAGCCTAAATTTCACTCGACTTATGTAGCCAAGTGTCTTTTACTCGTATTCATTCGGTAAGACGCCAAGGATATTTCTTCATTCCTACACACTGCAGCGCGAGCTACTGTTTAGCTTTTTAACTGCTGACCTCTCCAAACGTTTACTGCTTCACAAAGCCACAATTTATCCCTCAGTTGTAAAACAGGGTTTTTGAAATTTTTGTATGCCGGTCGCATTGTGTCGATTACATTTATTTCAACAAGGACTGACAAAGTGAAAGCCAGTTGCTCTGCTCGCTGTTGAAAAACAAAAAAGGTGAAATAGCCTCGCGCAATCCGAGACGCAATTGTTCGCGCTGCAATCAATAACAACCCAAGAACACGCCTGGAATACACATAGTGTTGACCGAATCATCCGACTCAGTTACGCAAAAGCGCCGACAATGGACATTCCAGCAGCTGTGTCATTGTTAGACCTCGGTCGCATCTTGCAGGGACAACTAGCTTACCTCCTGCGAGAACCCAGCCAAATGCTGCAGTTTTCATCTTCGAAGTCATGCAATGATTCGCTTCTTCCGACAGGAAATCCTCTGCCAAAAGATCCACCAACGCGGCGTAAATCAGCAAACCTGACGAAATGGCATTGAAGACTCCGACAATAATCAACCCAAATGCACTGTTCGGGTCGTAAGAATTACGTGCCGCTAGACCAATTGCTTGCCCAATGGGTGCCGTCGTGCCAAACGCGAATACCAGCAGCCACGGGCGAGCACTGCCTTTGGGGTAGGGCACAGCAGCAATGCGCGATCCCAAACCAAGGCCTTCAAAAGCTTGGTGGAAAATCAACGCGATCAGCAGAATGACGAATCCATCAACTGTAATGGATATCGTCATACCGACAAAGATAGAGTGGAAGAGAATGCCGCCTTCCAGGAGTGTGATGTTTGCCGACATTCTCTTTAAGACTTGGGGGTCAACTTGTTGACCTTCTTCGTCAATGTTGTGCACTTTAGTGACAGTTTTACCCTTTTTGTCCTCTTCAAAACATGACTGAGGATCTTTGTCCGACGAGACGAACGTGGCGGCTGATGTACTCTCTCCGAGCGTCTTGTCGCCCTTTGCAGAACTCAGGCCCAAGCTTTCTTCAACATATGTTTTGAATTCGCCGAGATGGTCACTTTCGTTTCGTTCCTCTACGACTGTCGTGGCGCTGTCAGCGCTAGTCGGCCGATGCACAACAATGTCTTCGCCAGTTGGACCTCCGTGGGAATGACCACCAGTCTTGGCGTTCAAGTACATCTCGATAACAAAGAGAATAAACATGGAACCCATCATTATAACGCCTGGTAGCGGTGGATATTTTTCGGTAAAAAGATCCGGCAAACATGGGTTTAGCAGGTTTCCAAATGCTGTAGGCAGTAGCTACCAACCATTTTTAGCGAATTGTTACTGTGAGAAAGAGTCTGGCAGTACACTAACGTGGACAAATGCTGTGGCAATAAGCACACCTGTGCCAAAATGTTTGCAAGCAAAGAATATCTTGGGCGGTATCTTTAGCTGCTTATACTTTTTCGCTGCGACGGGAAATCCGGCTCCTGTATCAGCGGTGTTAGTGCGTGTTTTCACAACTGAGCAGCAGTTGTATTTACCGAGACATGATGCAGCCAGAATGATAACTACACATCATTAGTGGCAGGTATTTCCTTCAATTTCTTCTCAATACGTACAAAGTCCAGCCACATGAAGCGGCAAGTCGTACTCGAGTTGATCTCCAGCCTCGCTTCCGCACTGCGGCTTCTCACCGGAACTCATGGTACTTTAGAGACGTCTCACTATCAGTAATTACCAATTTTAAAACAAAATCTCTCGGCCAGCGAGGAACTTGTTTACAGAGCCAAGCAATATCTGCGGTGATATCGCCAAGGCCTGGGGAAAGAGGAGCAGAAACAAAAGGCGAGGACGAAGAGCCAACCCGAGAAAAGTAAGGCCTGCCAGTCAATCTTAGTCAAACCAAACCACAAAAACCTCTAAAAGAGATTAAGTGCTGCTGTTAGGGGGTTATAAGCGAAATCTGCTCATATGTTGAGCTATCGTAATCGCCTCACTGGCATTGCCTAATCGGGGGCCGGCATCAATGTGGGCGGAGCTCGAAAATAGAAGGCCGATTGGCAGAAACTCCAGACAAAGACTTTGAGCGGATTTTGCTCATCTTGGCAGGATTATCGGGCTTTGAAACTGTCTGTAACGTGCATGGGGCTTCATCGCGGAGACGGGGACGGGGTCTAAGCGTATCAAGATTTCGGCACTCGCCATGCCTCATGCATAGCCATCTCAGTTGGGGGCTGATTTACGATAGACCTCAAGTATATTTGAGTTCTTTTTAGTTTGGGCTGTATTCTACATGTTTCTGAATTGACAAAATTCCTTGAAGCCGGTCTCTTCTAGACGTGAAATCAATAGACCAGCACAGTTTCACAAAAGACGAAACTAGCATTTACAATCTGGACCCTTAATTTGCATCTAGTTGACGGTTTTCGCATCGAGACCGATCTCCGATTTATTCTTTCCGTGTGATTCTTTTAAGGGGGTAAGTTGCGGTGGTTTACATGGGCCCTAGAATTTTTGTAGCCGTTGCAACCCAAGTAGATGCCCGCTGATAGACACAGATTTGGATGAAATATTGATAGTGACCATTTCAATGTGCTCAGTTTGGTCACCTCTAAAATTTGTCTTGTAGCATGAGTCGCATAAATCTGTATGGCTATTTTCAAGTTTTGCGACACGTCGATCGCAGGTAAAGGTTAAAAAGACAGTCGTTTCAAAAAGGTACGATATTTCTATGTTGAATTTCAAGTCAAGAGCCACTCCTGTAGATCCTCGCCCTTGTTCCAGCGCGCTAGAACATCTGCTTGAATTTTGTAAAAGGATTCAATCACACGATCCTCCACATAGCCCGTATGAGGCGTAAGGAGAACATTGCTCCTCCCATCTTTTCCCCATGGCGTAGTCCTCCACTCGCTATTTGCAGGCAGCGGCTCAATTTCAAACACATCAAGAGCCGCGCCGCGAATACTTCCCTGCTTCAGGGTGTCTAACAAATCCTTCTCCACCACCAAGGGCCCCCTGGAGGTATTGATGAAAAAGGACTCGGGCTTCATCATAGCAAAGTCTTTGGCGTTGATGAGGCCCCTTGAGCGATCGGACAGAACCAGGTGGACACTAACAAAGTCTGCTGTGCTAAACAATTCTTCTCGAGAGACGCTCTTGAACGTCTTCTCGCCGTCAGTCTCGGTGGCAAGTCCCTGGCTCTTGGCCTGCTCGTCTGCCTTTTCTTGTGTCAAGTTTTCACTCCAGGCGACGATCTTGGTCCCAAACGCAATGCGGAATATCTTTGCTACACTTGCACCAAGCCGGCCCAGACCGACTAGACCAAGCGTCTTTCCGGCGACACCTGTGTTGAGTCTGGTCTGCCACCCGCCATCCTTAACAATGGCGTCATCAGATGCAATGTTTTTGGCAGCGGCGAGGATGGATGTGACAATATGCTCTGTAGTGCTGTCTGGAAGGGCACTGGGACCAGAGCCAAGGGAAGGGCCGGAACCAACTACAGGAATTCCACGCTCCTTGAACGCGTCTAGGTCAAGGGCTAGGTTTCGGCGGGCGGTGGTGAGGAGCAGCTTGAGGTTTGGCAGTCGCCTGACTAATTCACCGGGGAACGGTGTGCGTTCCCGCATCGTGCCTGGTTGCCATATTTAGAAGTCTTTTTCAAATTTGACCGCAAAAGCTCTTTGGAGTGAGCATTGACTCACTTATGATGTGAAACGGTTCGAGCCGCTTTACGAGCTGATCCTTGACATCCTGCGGCGTATCGGGATGGCTGTATGACAAAAGCGTATCCTTGAAGTATTGAAATTCAAATTCATCTCCAAACTTGTTAAAGTGTTTTTGAGAAACATCCTGGTAATCGTCCAAGACTGCTACTTTGAGCGCCATTTTTGCGATGCTTTGCGATGCTGTAGCAGTTTCGTCACTAGTGTCGAGGTCCAGCGTGGGGATGGGTCAGTTTATATCCGGAATATATCCTCTCCACATCCATCGCTGCCAAGCGACCGGCAATTGTCATCGGAACTACTCGTAAGCATTCATGCGGGCAGGGTGGTCTGACTGCTGATCAGAAGCCGGAACATTTACTACATTTTTTGTTCTTTTCTTTTTCTTTCCATGAAAGCTTTGATCATTGTCAGTACACGCAAAAGAAAAGGCACATATGTTTCAGGTTGGTATACCATCATCTGGTGGTCTTTTTACTATCCTAAATGCTACATGAAGTGAAGCGCGAGACAATACATATGGCAGCTTGAAATCAACATGTTTTACATTTTGGCCATTCTAGTCGCGCCATCTAATCGGATAACAGTACCGTTGAGCATCTCATTCTCAATAATCTGTCTCGCAAGCTGCGCAAACTCATCCGGGCGTCCCGACCTCTTAGGGAAGACAAAGGTGCTCTCCAGATTCTTGCGGACTTTGGGTGGCATAACGCTAGTCATTCCCGTCTCAAACAGACTAGGAGCAATAGTGACGGCGCGGATCCCATGACGGCCGAGGTCTCTCGCCATGGGCAGGGTCAGAGAGGCAATGGCACCCTTGCTGGCCGAGTATGATACCTGGCCGTTTTGACCATCAAAGGCAGCAGACGATGCAACCATGACAATGACTCCGTGGTCCGCGTCGGGACTTTCACGCTTGACTTTTGCGATTTGCTCGCAGGTCTGGCGAGCGAGGTCGATGGTGCCTCGCAGGTTGACACCCATGACAAAGTCAAAGTCATCGAGGCTGAAAGGGTTGCCTTCGCGGTCAATGATCTTTTTGGCTGATGATTAGTCGATGTATTGCTTTAATTGATATAACAGGATGGCATACTTGTGATGGAAGAGCGACGCCAGCAGCGGTAATGGCACCGCCAATTGGCTTGCCCGACTGCTTCGCCCATTCTGCTGTACCTTGCACGGCCTTGGCGATGCTTTCACTGCTGAGGACGTCACAGACAAAGAACTTGCCGGAGGACCCTAGCGTCTTGGCAAACTCCTCTCCGTTTTCCTCGTTTTGGTCCAAGACGGCAACGTTGCCGCCGTTGGCGCAAATCTCCTCACAGCATGCTTTGCCCAGTCCGGAAGCACTGGAAGTGAGGGACGCGGTTAGCATGGCGTACGCCGTAAAGAGCCATCCTGGCAGTGAAATGCTTACCCTCCAGAGACGAGGAATGTACGATTCTGAATCTTCATGTCGTCTGTTGTGGTATAACCACAAGCTTGCTCAAATGTGCGCCTAGGAAAAGTAAAGTATCAATGAGTGAAAGATGACCGGTCTTCGGCAGGTGATTCGGGCGCTAGTGCCATCGTGGGGATGGCCGGATAAAGGACCTCGGCATCAAGGCTAGGAGCTGTCGTGGAGCTGACGCTAGCAGTAAGTCAACGCACAAGGTTGAACAGCTGCAGAGGCAGGCCTATGTGAAATGAAAATGACAATAATCTATAGAAAGAGCTGAATTCTTGGGGATATTTGAGTCATTAAATTTATTCTGTCTTATTTCCGTACTGTCTATCTTTGTCTGATACTAATACCATGCAATGTTCTTCACATGTTCACATCATACTTTGGCTGCGGAAGATTGTACTCATTTGTCGCGCAAAGCCATTATTAATGGTTCCTTTCCCATATTACCCTTCTAGAATTTTTGTCTTGGTGAATGGGTTTTCATCACAAAAAAGAAAAAAAATTAATGCAAAGAGCCAGGCGGAATGCTCTCTTCCTGGTGGAATTAAAATAGTGCTTACTAAGTTTGGTGGCTTGAGCTTTAGAGCTATGGGGCGCCTTCGGGCTCCTGTAAACGTCAGCTGCCCAAGCCCAAAGAACATGGAAGCACCGGCTTTCCTGTCCATGCACGCTCTCCAGTAAGAACCGACAATCACCGTCTCTTGTCCTCACCCGCCGCGCTCGCAGTAGTGCAAGCAACGCATATTGACGGCACTCCCCGTCAACAGCCATAATGACTCGACCGAGAGGCTCCTCGGTGGGGAGCGAGGAAAGTGCAGCTACCACGAGAGAGCAGGTAAGTTGGGTTCCGTCTTTGTCTGCGCCGGCGCATTGTCCTAGATGTGGCTCTAATGTGCTTTAGGAGCTTGGGAGCATGTATGACTATCTTGCCAAGATTATTCTTCTAGGGCCAAGCGGGTCGGGAAAGTAAGCTCCATCGCATCCGAGAGGTCCGGACTCTGTCAGATAATGCTAATAAAGGGGCCAGGTCTTGTTTACTACATCGATTTGTAAAGAATGAGTGGCGAGTCTTGTCGTCGCAAACAATCGGTGTCGAGTTTGCAAGCAAGATAATCAAGGTTGGCACAGGCGCGAGACGGAAGAGAATAAAGCTTCAAGTAAATACAAGCTCGGGATCTTTTTAACATGTCGGCGGGAGACGTTAACAATATTCTGCTAGCTTTGGGATACGGCTGGTACCGAACGATTCCGATCCGTTTCACGATCATATTATCGCGGAGCTGCTGGAGCCATTCTTGTATACGACATTGCGTCCCATGGCTCGTTTCGTGGTTTGCAGCCTTTTCTGAATGACGCCCGAGCGTTGGCTTCACCAAACCTGAGCGTCATGCTGGTTGGCAACAAACTCGACCTCGCTACCGATCCTCCCGTCGACAGCAGCATGCCCCCCGCAACACCGAGCAGCGTCGGCTCCAACTCTACAATTACCGCAGGCGGCATACCCAGCTCCTACTCGACCATTAATACCCAAGGCACAATGAGAGGGCGAGATCACTCCGGCTCCGTCAGCGCAGCAGCGCATCAAAAGGCAACCATTGCGCCAGACGGCCGCGAAATCTCTACCGCAGAGGCCAGTCGATGGGCCAGCACGGCCGGTATCTCAGTTGTTACAGAGGCTAGTGCGCTCAATGGGGATGGCGTGGAGGAGATCTTCGCAAGACTTGCGCGCATGATTTTGACAAAAATCGAGCTAGGCGATATCGATCCGGACGACCCAATGAGTGGAATCCAATACGGCGATAGCGGCGGTTGGAATACAGCAAGCGACGGCGGAAGCATCAAGAGTACCATGACAGGAGGTACAGTCGACGACGGAGTTAGCGGCCTACGTCGACGGCGCAAAGGGAAGAGTCGCTCGCAGAATTGGGGTGGCCTCCGAGAGTGGGAGGAGGTTTTTACTCTCAGCAGCAATAGACGGCGAGGAGCAAACTGCTGTTGAAATCAAGTTTGACCGTGAAACACTACAAGATTGGCATAACCTGGGCATTCGTTTAGAGAAGCATGGCGTTTCGGAGAATGGGGCATTCGTTTTGTTTTATGAGCAGCCAGTAGAAGCTGTTTCTTGGCTGTGAGATTTTATTGTGTCTTCTATACCCTTAATAATGATAACCTCTTGAAAGAGCATGGTTCAGTTGCTCAAGTGTTTAGGCGTAATGTGCTCTGTACTTGGAGACGTAACCTCGAGTAATACTCTTCTTTAACAAAAATATTTTAATGTTGCTGGCTCTGTCTATTCAGCTCTCTCTAGTTACTCATAAAACCCCCTCCAGCGTACACTAAACTAAATTCATTAACCGACGGATATTAAATCATATACTGAAGGTGTACGCGTATTACTCCTTGCAATCATGGCAACGGAACGTGCCAACAAGCTGCATCAATAATCCATGTTTCGTATAGTCATTGACCATTCAATGTCAACATTCTCCACAAGACGCTATTTGCTTTTACCTAACGTACTACACAGCTGACCCCGATCCCTACCCTGACTGGTGACGCACTTTTGAACCGAGTGTGGAGGTGTGCATGCTCGACTCCAACTAACTGGCTCAGCGTCCCGCAGTGGGGGGCTTTTAGGCTGGTTGGGGAAGAGAATGGCTGTATTTCCGAGCCGACTAGCGGCTCTACGACGTTTGCTAGACGGGCCGGGACCATGTATGTCCGTCTGGCTTGACGCAAGATTGGACGCCAACACGGGATTATATAGTCTAGTGTATATGCCTTGCAGCTGATATCGGTGCTTGTTCATGTGAAATTGCGTATGGTTTGAGTTTGGAAGCAATATTCTGCGCGGTTTTAGGCGGCCGTGACCCCACGACTGCCCAGTGCTCGACAGGTACGGAGTAGTAACCGCCCGTATCGAGCGCCCAACTGCCCCTCACCACACCTCCACCCCCACCACCGTAAGGTAGCTGGGGGCATACAACCTTGCACTTTAGCTGGTACCAAAGTGGTAGCTCCAGCTGCGTGACCAAGAAGGGAAGGCTGGACTGTAACCACGGCAAACGCCTAATGTCTGGCACCTTGTTGTCGTGCCTTTGTTCTTCCTACATTTTGACGTTGCCTGCATGTTTTCCATCCCGCTTTCATCTTCTCTCCCATCTTCTCTTCCCATCCTGTAAGCAAACGGTAGGAGACGATACAGCTGCCCAGCATGGTTGCCCGAACCGTCATTCCGATTGACTCCAACTGGGAGTTCAAGCAAGCCGATTGCAAAGACTCCAAGTACCTACCAGTCGCTCAATTCCCTACCAATGTTCACTTGGATTTAATGCACAATAATCTCATCCCAGACCCTTTTATCGGAAAGAATGAAAACGACGTTCAATGGGTTGGCGAGGCTGTCTGGGCTTACAGAACTACGTTTGCAAGTCCCGAGGTCGCCAGCGGCGCCAAAGCCGTCTTGTCCTTTGAAGGTCTCGACACATTTGCTACTGTCGTGCTCAATGGAAAGACAATTCTGGAAACGGACAACATGTTTATCCCAGAGAGAGTGGACGTAACCAGTGTACTCGAGAACGGCAAAGACAACGAGCTGGTCATCACATTTGACAGTGCCTATCTGCGGGGCTGGAAGCTTGTTGACAAGCATCCCGACCACGCATGGGGCTGCTGGAACGGTGACAGTTCTAGATTGGCTGTTCGAAAGGCGCAATATCATTGGGTAAGTCACAAGGCCCTGAATCTATGCTGAATAGATGTACTTGCATGAACTGCTGGCTGATGCTTCGAACCCTTGTTCAGGGCTGGGATTGGGGGCCGGCTTTGATGACCTGCGGCCCATGGCGACCAATCAGTCTTGAGGTGTACGACTCCAGAATTGTCGACCTTTATACCCGCATAGATGTCGATAAATCTCTGAAGCGTGCCAAAGTTGTGGCCCACGCAACTACAGAAGGCAATGCTTCGCAGGTTCGCTTTGACGTCTCACTGCACGGAAAGGCTGTGGCTTCGGAAACAGTATCCGTGAGTGGTGATGTTTCCGTCACCTTTCACATCAGCAACCCCGAACTGTGGTATCCCATTAGATACGGAAAGCAGCCTTTGTACACCATCAGAGCTACTATTCTAGAAGAGGGCCACGAGGTAGACTCTATGGACAAGAAGATTGGGTTGCGCCGTGCTGAACTTATCCAGCGCGAGCTCAAGGATCAACCCGGAACAAGCTTCTTCTTTGAGATTAACAATGTTCCAGTTTTTTGCGGTGGAAGTAACTGGATTCCTGCTGACAACTTCATTCCGCGTATTTCCAAGGAACGATATCGTGACTGGGTCAAGCTGGTGGCCGATGGTAACCAATTCATGATCCGCGTGTGGGGTGGAGGTTTGTTTGAAGAGCAAGCCTTTTACGACGCTTGTGATGAGATGGGCATTTTAGTCTGGCACGACTTCATGTTTGGCTGCGGAAACTATCCCACATGGCCTGAAATGCTCCAGTCTGTCGACAGAGAAGCTCGTGTCAATGTTACCCGGCTTCGTCATCACCCATCTATTGTTATTTGGGCCGGTAATAACGAAGATTACCAGTATGCTGAGAGCGAAGGTCTGAATTACGACCCTAGTGACAGCAACCCCGATAACTGGCTCAAGTCAAACTTTCCGGCACGATATATTTATGAAAAGGTTCTGCTCGATGTGTGCAAGGACCTGATTCCTGATGTCTATTACCACTTCGGAAGCCCATGGGGTGGAAAGGACACCACAGATCAGACTGTCGGCGACCTCCACCAGTGGAACGTCTGGCATGGCTCGCAAGAAAAGTATCAAAACTTTGACAAGTTGGTCGGCCGTTTCGTCTCTGAGTTTGGAATGGAAGCCTTCCCGTCCATCAAAACAATCGACGGCTTCCTGCCTGATGGCAAGAATGACCCTGATCGATATGCGCAGTCGTCCACAGTTGACTTCCACAACAAGGCTGCTGGCCATGAGCGGCGTCTTGCTTTATACCTTGTCGAGAATATGCGATATGGCCCCGACCCTCTGGAGCAATACATTTACTCTACACAGCTAATGCAAGCAGAGTGCCTTGCATCTGCATACCGCCTGTGGAAGCGTGAATGGCGTGGTCCCAACCGTGAATACTGTGGCGGTGCGCTTGTATGGCAGATCAACGACTGCTGGCCAGTCACTTCTTGGGCTATTTGCGACTACTATCTCCGTCCCAAGCACGCCTACTACACAGTCAAGAGAGAGATGGCACCAATCTCCATAGGCATGACTAGGAGAGAAACTGAGCACGCCAAGGACAAATATACTCGCGTCAACATTGAAAAGAGGGTCAACATTGAGATTTGGGGCTCCAATCTCATGTTAGAGGATCTCACAGTCGATTGCATTGTCAAGGCGTGGGACGTGGAAACTGGAAAAGAGACGTTTTCCAAGACGGTCAGCGAGAAGATCCTGCTCCCATCCAACCAGTCTACGGAAATTGTGGCCATGGAGGTGCCAGTTCCACAGGCAAATGCTGGCTTGGAAGACAGAACGGTTGTCGGTGCCTATCTTTACCAGAGTGGCGAGCAAATTGCTCGCTACGTCAACTGGCCTGAGCCGCTCAAGTACCTTCACCTGCAGAAGCCGAAGCATTTGCGTGCTGATATCTCGCAAGACGGCTGCTCTGTGGCTATTAGTGCTGAGGTACCCGTCAAGGGCGTCGCTGTGGAGTGCGAGGACGATGGTGTTCGGTTTGACGACAACTTGGTGGACATTGTGCCTGGCGAAATCGTCAACATTGGTGTCAGGGCTGCTAGTGCCAATACGACTGTTACTACGCGTTATCTAGGCATGCTGAGCTAAATCTGATTAGTTATTTAGATATTTTGTACCCAATGCATGAAGAATGAGATTCGTAACAAGGTTAATACTTCATATCGCTATGATTCGCATCGCTATTCGTGAACCAATCTATATATAACTGCTAAAGGCATTAAAAGGCCCAGGTAAACTCTTATCTCATGTTGACATCCATAAGAAGAAACGCTTGTGTAAACAGTCTTCTCCAGTTGAAATCCCTACGCAGAATCGACATTGACAACGTGTCCCTGCTGCGAAACAGCCAACTTTTTCTTTGCCGTCGACTCCTTGACGGGATTCTTTGCAGCAAAGATTTCGTCCAATTCTTCAAGCTGTTTAAAAAGTCAATACTGAAGGGCCCAGATTGTAGTCGTAAAAAACCAAAATAGAAATAACTTACAGTTCTTCCCTTTGTCTCTGGGAGCACAAAGTACACATACGTCGTCATGATCGCATCCCACACCGTAAAAATAATGTAGGTGTGCCATCCAATCCTATCCATGCTGACTGGCCAGGCAAATTGGTTGAGCAGACCTGCTGCATTGACTGCCAAATTACCAAATGCCATACCCTTTGCGCGCTGCTCGAAGGAGAGAACCTCGACAATGTAGAGACCCTGAAGTGGGGTGATTCCTACGGAAAAGACGGCTCCGAAGAGGAATATCATGGCGAGGCAGGCCCTCGAGGCGTTGCCGTTTGTGTAGACTTCGTTTGTGGGGTCGTAGGAAGCGGCGAAACGCGACGAAGCAATGGTCATGCCGAGCCAGACGGCTGTGCAGGCGCTAAATGAGAAGATGAGTAAAGGTCGGCGGCCGATGCGGTCGACTAGCATGGCGCCGCAGCATGCGCAGATGAATTGGATGACGTTGTTGATGAGGGTAATGTTTGCCTGCTCAATCGGGTGGGTGTATCCTGCGCTGGTGAGGACAGAGCTGAGGAAATAACTGAGGACAGCGTTGCCGAGCCATTGAGCGAGCGCGGCGACAGAGACACTGCACAGCAGACGGTAGCGGGATGGACGGTCGCGCCAGAGAGCGCTGTAGTCGTACCAGCGCTTGTCGGCGCCGTCGACGTTGAGGTATTCTTCGTACTCGTGCATCTGAAGCCGTGGCCAGACCGAGTCCTCGTTGCCCACGCCGTGGTACTTGACAAGGAATTCGCGCGCCTTGTCTTGCTTCTTGTTCACATACTGCCAGCGAGGAGACTCGGGAATGAAGGGAGCTGCGATCACTACGAGGCCGCTGAAGAGGCATTGGAGCCAGGTGATGAGACGCCATGAGAACTCGGCGTTGACTTCGAGGCTGCCGCGGGCCGCACCTGCGGAGAGAATTGCGCCTCCGAGCCAGAGACAGTTGTAGATGGCTGGGGTCTGTTAGACCGTGATTAAACGACGGAAATGAGTGGAAAGACTTACCGCCAACTACACCGCGATAGGCAGGGTGGTTGATTTCAACGACATACATGGGACCGGCCGAAGCAGATATTCCGACACCAAAGCCGAGAAAGAATCGGCCACCCATGAACTGAGCTCGTTCATGAGAGGTAGCCTGGATGATTGTGCCTACGATGACAATCAGAGCACCGCTAGCCATGCCCACTCTTCTGCCAAAGCCGTCAATGATGGGACCGACAAACGGCAAGGCAACGACACCGCCAATCTGGTACATGGACGAGACAATGCCAGCCCAGAGGCCGTCGTTCTCGACGTCATAAGTGGCGCGGAATGCAGTGTTTTGCAGCAAGTTGTTGATGAGCGAAGCATCATAGCCGTTCATGGTCGAGCAGAAGAAGCCGATGACGGAAAAGACGTAAATCATGACCATGGGGCCAGCCCATTTCTGCGGTGGCTCCTCGATGAGAGCCTCGTTAAAGGCTTCATTGCCGTGGATGACCTTTTCTTGGAGCGGTTCCTGTGGTTTGGAAGAGTCAGAAGAAGAGACTGGAGTGATGGCGTCTTGTGTGTCCATGCTAGTTGGAGGGCGGTATTGATGTTGGGTGCTTGGGAGTATGAGTCTTTACCAATGCATTTCGTTTGTTACGTGATGTATTGGAGACGAGCATCAAGCAATCTTGAGCAAACAGCAACATTGTGTTACACCTGCTGACAGCTGCGCACCTGAATGCAGTCCACGGTGGAGGTCGTGACCTCAGTACGTACCTTTTCTTGTCCTTCATCGTGCGAGGTTGCCCGCACCTTAAGATCGTTGACTTCGCCAACACCCATGATGACGACGAGCAGATGTTAGAACACGCGACAGTGGCTCCGCGCAGATGAGAGATGCGTTGAAGAGTGCCAAGAACACCTGGTAGATGTGCACAATCGAAACGTCCCCAGCACGAGCAAAGAGAATCGGCAAGACCGCCAACACAAGACAAGAGGTGGTGACCGGCTTACCCTTCTCCTCTCTTTAAGCGTTGCGGAGGCGGGTCGATCGAGCCATTTTATGGATTTTCGAAATACGAGCAGATGAGCGGCCCGGTACCTGTTTGCACGCTGAGCAGGAACCCAAACGCCTCCGCGGGGACGCTAATAAGGATGGATGGGAGTCGCCTGAGCTCTGCTGCGACAGGATTTGCCCGCCGGGCGCAGCGCTATTCTCAGAGGAGCTTGGCCCCAAGACCCCAAGACGATCAGGTCGCTTTTTGGGTGGCATACCTTTGTCCGGAGCTGGACTAGTCTGAAGCCTCATTTTCGGGTTGGGGGTCTCGGAGGCTGGTCCTTGTGCTGGTGGTGGTGCAGTGGCGTTAAAACAACGCTCGAGAAAATGTCATTTGCCGTCGGACATTTCTGCTCAGAGGACCACTTTCAATCTTTCATTTCTTCGGCGTTGTTACCAGCAATTCGTCGCTTGCTTCCTCAGGATTGGTCTCGTGATGTCTGTCCATATCTAAACAATATGCCGATGCAAGCCTGGTCTTTTGCGCCGCCCGCCCTGCGTAAGCGCCGTACAGCGAGCTTCATTTGGAGGGCATACATAGGTACCACTACAGGGCTGGTCAGCAGGCTGTCCTTGCCCAAGTTCCACCATCCACGGCGCGTTTGGCCGCGGCTCACCAATGGCCAAGCCGCTGGAACCAGCCTCGCATGTGGGGGAAAGGGATTGTTACACCTGGGTGTCGCCTTGTGGAGATCTTGGTTGGGCTGGTCAACACGCACTTGAGACTATTTGAGTCTATTCTATGCCAATTACAGTCATCTTCAAAAGAACAACTGAGAGACAGAGCCCCTCGTGGAAAAGATCAAACGAGAATCGTCTTCCAGATTAGCATGCTGACTGCCGTAGAGGAAACAAAGCAGGACATTAGCAACTGGCATCCCCCCCGGTCTTACTCCGCGTCTCGTCATATGAAACGGCCAAGACTTTCGAAGCAACGTTAACTGTATGTCCTTAAATTGAAACTTGAAATCTTGGTAAAGGTACTTCTACATGTAAAAGCCGGCGGGCTATAATTCTGTACTTGGTACATATCAAAGACAGATGATCCCAAGATACTCGTATAACACGTTGATACGGTTCAATACACAAGCCCTTTCAAACACAGCATCTGCGGATATTGCTTGACCGTGGCTTTAAAATAAGACCGAGCGCCACGCCGTACTGAGAAAAGCAGATGATGCAATATAGCTATATTCCTTGCGCCGTATGCATGCGTGTAAATTACCCCAGACTCACGCATCGATGCTAGTTGTCTCGCTTAGTACTCGTACAGCCACTTCTCCAACCGTTCGGCACAGATGAGCCGCAATCCACGCCACCGCAGTTTTATATCTCCGCCCTCACCACTTTCGCCGGGACTTTGGGAGGCCGATAACAATGGCTCTTTATCAATCAAATATACAATATAAGTGCATCTACAGCATGAGAAGCATTGCTGAACATTTAAATTCCCGTATGCAGGATGGCGGTAATATTATTTTGCGAAGTGCCGGGATCTTGAATGCTCACACCACCCTTGCGACGTTGGCTGACTTTGCGAAGAGTCCAAACGAATCATTCATGTCCAACAACAGGCTACTGTGATATTGGCAATAGTCTCTAAATTGGTGTAAACGCCACTGCATGATTCATTGTGGTGTCCTCTCGATGGCTGAAGGAAACGGCGTCTCACGGGAAAAGTATAGGCCCGTCCCCAACGTGAAAGCACCAAAGCATATCACAATTCACAAATCAAATATAGCAAAGAGATGTAGGAGCTCTAGGAGCCTCGCCCATGTAGGTCCTCCCCCAAGAGGAAGGGTTGCAACCAAAATCGCCCCAGAAAGAGAACGACAGACAGAAGCAAACAGGCGCGGACTATGATGGTCCAAATATTTTCAATCTGGCAGCGTAACGTTTCAATAACCAGCAAATTCCACAAAGAATCCTCTGTCAATTTTGCCGCCCTGCATCGCCAGCCTACTCTCGCATGCAGATGCAAAACGCACCGCTCACGAGAGACTCGTTGCCGCGTGTTTTTTCCCGAGAAGGGCAGCGCTGGGTCCGAGACTCGTGGATATCCCGAGTGGCAGTACAGGGGTTTACTGCGATTTCAACGACATTCGGTCTTTCACGTGGATGCAAATGGTGTGGCACAGACCTACCGTAGAATAAAAGGGACTGGCAATGTGATTTTTCTGCGCGCGAGCGTCGTCTCGCGGCTGTAATGCTGTCCTGCGATGTGCGCCGTGCGCTGTTGGGAGGAAAAGAAGTTGAAGATTTGCGTGCGCATGGCTGTGATGGAAAACTTGGTGGCCGCGCCCCACTGGCCAGCCACACCGGTTGCCGAACGCCACACTCCTGGCTATAGTTTAATACGAGTACGGAGTACTCCGTATGTATCTTCACATCAACGTTCTCCCTGCTTTGGTATTAATTTCCTCTGCAATGGCTAAGAATCTCACTTTTTTTCAGTCATCAAATTAAAGTGATCTAGAGTGTGTCCAACAATGTCCGTCTCGTGGAAAGTTCGAGGTATTTGAAATGTACTATGTTTATTTATATACTATTTACCGATAACAGTCAGTCATCGTCGACGTCTCTTTCGACAATTTTGCCCTCAATTTTACTGCTGGGAGTTGTCATTGTTGCCCAGTCGGTTGGGAGAGCCACGGAGAGAGCCGCCAATGGAGTCCTTTGTCGAGTTCTCAATGAGGTGGTTGGTGATGGGAGAGACGCCAGTAACGCCGTCAACAGAGATGGCAGTGGCAGCCAGACCAACAATGTGGGGGGTGGCCATGGAAGTGCCGCTGATGCTGTTGGTAGCGCTGTCGCTGGTGTACCAAGCAGACACGACGTTAGAACCAGGGCCAAAGATGTCAAGGACACGGCCGTAGTTGGAGTAGGCAGAGGCAAAGTTCCAGTCGCTCTGGATAGCTCCGACGGTAATGGCGGACGGGGCGCTGGCAGGAGAGACGTTGGAAGCATCCTGGCGCTCGTTTCCAGCGGCAATGACGCTGAGGATACCGGCATCGGAAGCACGCTCGACGGCACTGTTAAAGGCAGAGGAAACAGGTCCGCCAAGGCTCATGTTGATGACGGCATTGTTCTGGCGGCTCTTGTCCTTGATGTCGTTGACAGCCCAGTTGTAGCCACCTAGGATGATCGAAGTTGAGGCTGTGCGGCCCTTGAAAACCTTGACGGCCAAAAGTGTAGCCTCCTTGGCAACACCATAGGTCTTGCCGCCAATGGTACCGGCGACGTGAGTGCCGTGGCCTAAGTTGTCCTCAGTCTCGCCGGGGTAGGCAGTGTAGGCCTGCTCGGCACGTCCCTCGAACTCGTTGTGAGTCACACGGATGCCACTGTCGACGACGTAGGCGTAGATGCCCTCGCCTGCCTTGGTATCGTAAATGTATTCGTCATGGTAGGGCTCGCGGTGAGAAACGGCGGCAAGACCGTAGGTGGCATCGCTCTGGGTGGTGAGCTCACGCTTCTGCATGGAAACGGGCTCGGAGGCGGTACCCATGTCGACAAAGGCGAGAGACCAGAGTTGGTCCTGCTCGACTGCTTCGACCTAGCGCGCAATGTTAGCCTCGTGGAATAGACTGAAGTCAAAAGTCTGCACTTGCATCGGGGTTGCTGCGGATCTGCTCAAGAGTCTCGTCGTCAAAGCTACCAGCGTAACCGTTGAAGTTTCCGGTATAAGTCTGCTCAACGCCCTTGGCGTCGCGCTTGTTGATGCTACGCTTGTGCACCTCACCAACCCATCGCATGTGCGACTCGGCAGCCGCGCTATCGAGGCCATCCTTCAGAGTAACAATGTAGCTACCGCTGATGGGACCCTCGGACTGTGTGCTGAACGAGCCGGACTCATCAACCATGGGAGCGGCCAGCACTCCGGAGAAGAGCGCAGTCGCGGTGACTGCGATGCTTTTGAAGTTGACCATTGTAGTTGAGTGTGTAAGATATGGAGATGGGGGATGTAAATTGGTGCTATTGAAGGGGGCCTGATGTTATGAATGAAAACTTTGCTTCAAGTGCCGAGAGCCTCTGGGGTTTATATAGATGATGGCACCATGGACATTGTCAAAGGTCTTGTCGTACAAAGTTCCATTATGGCCGCCGCTCGGTGCTCTTGTGAGCAAGTTCGCGAGACTATTCTGCCATTCTCCATAAGGGTTGCGTGAGATACAACTTGAGGTAGGCTAGAATCATGGCGATGGGAAACCAGCTGCCTCATTTAGAATATGATGAGCGTTCCTCCAAGTCATGCGGCGAGGTTAGACTGATAAGACGATGCGGAAAACGGAAGGAGAGTATCGAGACGTGGAACGGGGTGCAAGTATAAAGTAGTGGAGGTACAATGGGAGCTCACTGACCCGTACCAAGACGAAGTGGCAAGGAGTCCAATATCCACGTGGAACGTGAGTTTGTACAGATACACTGAGCTTGGCCCATAGTTTATGCAATTGCTATCCGCCAAAATGGCTCTGTAACTAAGGTTTTTGTAGCTCGGGACTCGTTTTACCTGAAGCGGAAGGCATTCAAACTATTTGCACGCTTGTTGCCCTGTACTGGCTGCAGATACTTTACACAGAACATGCGGCAATCACATGTGCAACACTCGAGTTACACTACGTCGCTACGTATATCGCCTTGGACCTTCCGGAAACTCCGGGCCATTCCGATCATGTGCATCCATTTCAGCCATAAATTCACCGACAAATTAGTCGATATTGCAAGACTTGGGTAGTAGGATGGTGCGAAGCGGGAGTGAAGGTTGTATGCCAACACCACTTTATCCCGCGGGGTTGCGCCCGAGTAGACAAAGTTCCCAAGGCTTCTGCATTAGTGTCATGGCTTGGATACGTGTGCAATGCGTCGGCTGGCCATCATTTTTCTTCGTTAGATTAATATTACCGTGGTAATTCACCCTCTTCTTTCAGATCGTTGCATTGTTCACAAGAAACAACTCAAATGGTGCGACACTCCCGGAGAGGGGGGCTAGACGTAGCCAATTTAGGGCACGTCGGGCACATCTGTGGTAGCAAAGAATCCTTTAACGTGTCAGTTTATTGGCCTGTAACAAGGTTAAATCTCCAATGACTGTCGACATATACCACATAGCAGGAGCGTTCTGTTCGTCACGAGCTCTCCATCTTGACAGACCTATATGGACGACACGCTAGGGCAAAGCTCCACTTGCATTGTCACTGATACGGTAGTATGCAGCCACCATCAACTCAGTCGGAGGCTCCTTAATTGCCCGTGGGTCTTGCTCGGAGGGTTCTTTGGGGCTGAAGATCGCCCGGAATCGTGGTGCACGAATGATCTATTGCACAGACAATGTCTCCCTGCTATCGGTAGCTCCTTGTCTGAATCTGGTATTATCCTTCGGATATTCGGATAAGACATTGTTGTGTAGTATTCGGCGCGACGCTGGATATTAACAAAGGAAAGGTGTATGCCGTATTCTTCAAGTCTGAATCTTCAGGGTGTTTGTGTCGCTTCCGGTGCGGCGTAATGGTGAAACATGTCGACCATGTGCCTCCGCCCATTGTTCACACGTGAGTTAGTTTCTTTGTCTCAGCTTATGGCTAGATAGCCTTTTCCCAAGCAAGTCTATTCTAGTGGTTCGACAATGGTAATACTGGCGAAGATCTAGCGCAACTTTATGGCGCCTCCTGCTACTACAGGCGCTAGACCCAATAGTTTTGCGGGGTGGCATTGCCGAGACTGCAGCTTTCGCATTACCCGACTTGGCCTTCATGCGGTCCCGTATGTTTTGTTCTGGATGTTTTCAAGCTTCGCGACAGCGCGTAATCACCGACTACCAGCTGAATGGTTGAGTGTAATAGCTGTACCCATTGGCAAGACCAGGTGCTTTACTGAAAAGAGTGCTGGCTAAGCACAATCCACTAAAACTATTGCTTCTTTATTCATAAATATGTCGGCACCCGTTCATTGCGGGGCACGTTGTATTCTGTGCAGGTAGTTCTTGTAGTACATGGAGCTAGAATTACGCTGTGACCCTCGGCGCGAATACCGAATACCTAAAAGCGGGCACGTTCGCAAAAGCATGGCATGGAAGCCTTCTCTTTTTAAAAGCGAATGAGGTAGTTTCCGGTATTACTCGTATATTGACAACCTATTATGAACCAACATGGCCATCAACGTGGCACTCCGTAGCCCAGACCTATGCTCGCTTTGACTCTTTTGAAAAGAAGACAAAAAACTCAAATTCACGCCTAGAGCAGATCTGTGCGCAATACAAACTTAGTTCAAGCCCCAGTAAGGCTCCATCAGGAAAGAACTGTGACTGGAACAATGCTTTATGCACAACCTTGACGTCGTGTTTCGCTTCGGCTCCAGTCCCGGTGAGTTTTCAACGCCACCAGATGTGTGTACCTTACTATTTCGTCCAACTGCCACCGCCATGATGTCAGCGCAACAGTGAAAAGGATAATCCTGTTCGATACACCTTGAGAGCTGCTTTTAATCTTGTGGGTGCCTGGTTGACTTATGTACGTTGGATTTATTCGCAACGGAACTTCGGGTCTCTCTTTGCCCGTGATTAAAGCGGTTTGGAGTTATGCACTACTATGGCCCGTCAATATCTCTACCTAAATGGCACACACTCAATTAAGCGAAATAGCGGTGGATCATCCTGTGTTCCGTTTTCCATCTCCATTTATGGGTACAGCAGTGATCTCGGCATTCGTGTGGTGCTGGGCTCATTGGGGGCTCATCGGGAGCTCATCAAAGCAACACCCATCTGTAGATAAACAAGTTTTCTACCTGTTGGTATCACACTCTTCGGGATTAAACTCACAGTGAATCAGAATTTTTCTGTTTTGTTGCAGCGTTATTTAGCTATTGTTATTTTGAGTAGAGACTCTTGCCCTTTCCGACGAAAGTATCCAGTGTAAGTGGATGAGGGAGCCCATACGCGGGTTCGTACTCCCGGGGAAAACTGTCAAGTTATGCAGCTAGAGCATAGTACAATACTCATGAACTATCAATAGCGAGACTTTATTATTGGTTCCGCCTAGCAGTTGGCAACCTTCTGATTTCGGCAAAGCCACCTTTCCGCTGTTCGCGGGGTTTCCCCGCCTCCGTAACACCACAGTTTTCTCGGCCAACGAGTGCACCTGCCAATTAAGGAAGTTCACAATGTGACGCTGTTATCAGTGCCTAAAATACGAAGCTCGCCAGCCACAAGACATCCGATTTCCACTGGGATCTAATAGTCCCATGTTAGTTGTATTGGCGCTTCATAAACACAGATACGAATTCTGCGACATTGTCCAATCACGAGACGGCTTGCCATCCCCCGGAGGACCAAGTACTTTTGGATTGAATCTGAGCAAGACTAGCTTCGGTATTACACGCATATCTACGCCTCTCTTAGCTCTGTGATTTTTGGTGTGTCCGGATGGGCGAGGTCTACTCGCCTTTGGATGACGACGGGGCAATACTACACAATGCGGGCTGGTACGTCAATCGTAATACAACGAAACATGTTTTGTTGATCATAAATCTAGTGGGCGGGCTATCCACTATCAATAATTTTCATTGTATACAAACAACAGGGCAGTATTTTTGACCGGTGGCAGTGTGATAAATACTTAGTAGACGAACGCTGTTCGTACTTTCGAAGCTGGAAGAATGGGCCGTGCCTGTTCGTTAGAACTGCCAATGGCAATGTTATCAATGCAGACAATATTTCATACCGAGAGACACATCGTTTTCAACCAGAACTGGTCGATTGACGAAAAACTGACATGAGCGTATCTGCTGCGAGGTATCCAAAGTTCCTTTGCCGTCGAAGCATGTGAATCGCCTTGTCATGAGCTACTATGGTTGCGTAACATCTACGTATTCGCTTTTGGAGTAATTTGGAGGAAAGTACAATATTTGGTAACGGAGTTTTGCGAATCATTCCAAACCGTAAAGGTCTTTGTCGTCAAGATCTTCGGAGGCAGCTCTGTTATCTTTGTCGGGCAGCCTAATCTGCCAACAAACAACTGAGTTATCTAGAATTATGTTTCCTGATTGCAGGTTCGACGAGAGGCTTTATCTCTAGATACAAAAAACATAGATTCAAACAGTTTCTGCGATATACTTTGCAAACATTGCCAACACAATGAGCATGTCGAGCTTCATGTGAATGCAATTCTTTACATAGCTATATAACGTAGGCCAATACTGCCATGTTATTTTTTTTTTTTTTTTTTTTTTTTGCCAATCTAAGTTGGATATATCTTCGTACACAACACAACTACTTACCAAACCATAAGCATTTACAAACGACTTAAACCACCATGGCTCCACGAAGCGACATTTCAGGCTCACGACGCGGTTCCCTCGTGAATAATGAAAGAAGAGGGAGTATTAGCCGACGCCAGCAGAGCCCTCTCATCCGCACCCGTCCTCAAATCCACCGCCGTGGGAGTTGCATTGAAAAGTACAGGACCGTGCGTTGCGTGGATGTGAGTTTTCACCTATGTTTCGCTAACCTGACATTATCAACAAGACGCTAACAAGATCTTAATAGTGCAATCTACGCGGTCACAGGACAGTTGACTGTCCTCGTCGGCGAGGCTTTCACGGCCCAGACGACACGCTCTCTGGGCGTCAGAGGGAAGCACTAGTCAACGTGGGCCTTTTGGAGTTGTTCGAAAACGCCATCGCTAGACGCAGAACCAACAATGTCAGGCTCGTTTACGCCGACACTGTTGAAGGGAAAAGTGGCATAAGCTCTACTTCTTCTGTGTTTAGCAGTGAAGCAGACAATGACAACTACAGCAAATCCTCGGCCGGCTCCCGCAGCACACTTAGGCCTGCAGTCCAGGGTCATAGTTGCGACGTCGTCTCTACCGTTGCATCGTCAGTCGACGGTGCACCATTTTGTTCCGGTGCTCTTCCTGTATCTGATGATGTGAGTCAGTTTTCTGGCCGTTTTGACGAAGACAGGTCGACTGTTGAAAGCTACGACTGCGAGAATGACAGTGCAGATGATGACCCTGAAGAGAGGACGTATAGGGGCAATGATACTCCTTTTTCGGTCCGAAGCCCTACTTACACTGAGCTTTTTGGTCCTGAGTCGGAAGCGGATTACGACTGGATAGATATCTAACCGCTGCAGGATGAATGTGTGTGCTCTTACACCGTGTTGGCTGGTCCAGCAGGTCCGATACAGGAGACGGAAACTTAAGCTGGCAAGCGTCAAGGAAATATACACACGGGAACATAGGACAAAAGCTTCCTGGATATGTTGGATGAAGTAGCTATACATGAAAGGGTTAGTTTTGGTGGAATATGTCTTTGGTATCAATCAATTGGATAGTGCGAGGAAAGGCGTCAGTTCATTGTGGCTAGATATTATTGGAAACAAAATACACCTAAAAAGACTCGGTAATAAATCAGAACGCAACAAACAGCATACTCATGATTCATGCTTTACATCAGTCCAGCCCGCGCAGCTTCGCCGGCGTTGCCGTCCAGCAGCTCCTCCATCCTCTTCTTGCCCTTGCCAAACCCGCCCTCACCGACGCCCATTCTGTGCGCAACGTAGCGCTGGGCTACAACTCCCGCTGAAAGCTCAAGCGTCTCTTCGATCCACTCTGCAACCCATTCGCGCGGGTCGACGGCACCGCTTTCGATTATATCCTTGATCTCGTCTGGCACGGCGACATCAGCGCCGGATTGCTCCTCCTCTCCAGACTTGGGTGTCAAGGGCGTAGGAGCATCCAACCAGCGAATCCATTTGGCTGGTAAAGTTTGGCTGATGGTAGAGTACTCAATTTCGTGGACGGGGTCCAGGACGAAGATGGCAAAGCACACGAGACCGCCGTCGTCCTCGGGGTCCTTAATAGCAGAAGACTCTTTTTCTTTCTCGGCCGATGCAGTTCGGGCAAAAAGAGACTTATCATGGTCCACCTCAATAGCCTGTACAGCAAGGAACAAGTCGGAGGTTCTCACGGGGTTGCTCTGGCTCAAGTCTTCGGTAGCTCGAGCCTTGGCCTGCTCAAGTCCCCCATTTGCGGCAAAGTATTCGTTTGCATATCCTTCGGCACTGGCACGGCACAGCTTGGAACCTTCGACTATGCCTTTGATTATACCCAGCTCCCTGGGTGACTCGGCCTGCCGCCACCAGGGACCATCCCGCCAGCCGGCCGAGCTCTCGTGGGAACGGCGTGAGCTGCTTTCGTGGCCGCGTTGGACGACCATGAGATCTCCGCCTTCGACCTGCGACATGACCCTTGAGAAGATTCCGTAAACGAGTGGGTCGAGAGATGGGTATCCGACTAGGTCATGGGTGATGTGAATAAGGAGTCGCTCGTGGGAGCTGATAGGCGGCGCAATGGTGTTGAGAATGTTTGTAAAGGTAGGCATGGCGCGGTGACGAAGCTCATCGCCTGCACTCGTTAGCAACTCGGTTTCATTACATCAACGAGGCGAATACGGCCTACCATAGTTTTTCAAAGCACCGACATCGATCCCCTTGAGGCCCTTGACCTGCTCCGCCCACTTCTTTGCTTCTTCGTTGTGCTGGATCTCCTTGTAAGCAGCTTCGGCTTGTTTCATGGCAGCATTAGCCGTGGACCAGATTCCACCCCACCATCCGCCGCCCTGTTGCTGCTGCGTCTGCTGAGTCTGCTCAACTGGCCCCTTTTTCTCGGAATCGTGAAGCTCGGAGCTCGTGGCGCTGGGGGTGAAGCTCGCCCGCAAGCTCCTGGCGCTGTCGGTCGACTTGCGCTTATCGTCACCGGCGGGGGGCGTGGCGGTAGATCGCTTGGCGTTGGAGCCGATACGAGGCGTATGAGGACGGGAAGTCGTCTGCTCAGATGCAAGCTGCGACTCGAGGTCGGCGAGGATGTCCTTGTCGCCAGCTGCCTTGGGAGCTCCAGCCGGCTTGGAGCTCTTTGCGGGGCCGCCTTTCTTGCCATCGCCAATGCCGGAGAAGAGCTCGTCGAGATTGTCGTCGGCAGATGCCGGGGCTTTTGCCTTGTTCGTTGTCATTGTTGCACGCTACTGATAGGCCGAGGGCGGCTGGTATTACGCTCTGGTAGTAGGGAGGCAGGGGAAAGCGGTAACGATGACCGTTGGTCGATGGATAGTTGGTGGGGTGACAGCTAGCTGGACCATGGGCGGATACAGTCCTTCAGTTAGGCGCTAAGGAAGCCCCGTGCTAGGGGGCCTCTGTCACCTGCATCGCACTCTACAGGGCGGCAGAACGGCTGCAAGATCGCCGCAAATAGCTACGTCACAGCGCCGGGGGCCGGCTTTATTAGAGGAAAGGATGTTTATGGCCGAACAACTCCATCTCAGGTCGAGGAATAGTATTGTCTGCATTAATTTTCATTTTCATATACATTAGTCGTAGACAGGTGTAGATCTATGTGATGCCTCATAACATGCACCTACTGAACAAGATAAAAGGCATATATTCCGCTCTTAACAGCAGAAGCTCGGGTGCAAAAGCCTGTAATTATCGCGTGTTAATCACAGCAATAATGCAAAGACACACAGCATGAACAGACTGCGCATTACCAGAAACAGCCTAGCGCTGCGTACGTTCCAAAAGCGGGCAGCCCATTGGCTCATACACATCTACCGGCGGAGGAACCCCGGAGCAGGCCCTCTTTGGGAGATTTCGTTAGTGCTGGGGTACCTCGCGCTCCCAAGCAAGCGGGCGGATGGCTGGCGGTGCTACAGGTGAGGTGGTGGTACCTCAGGCAAGGTACGTACCTGGGTGGAGCCACCGCTTGGCTTATTCGAACCAGGACACCTCCAGAAAAACGAATGCCAGGAGAAGAGTACACTGCACCGGCCGAACAAGACAGCCAGAAAAGTCTCTGATATCCGCGTCGTGCATCTTCATTGCCGCCGTCAGAGCCTTTGTTCGCCCTCTATCTCTCTTGTCGCCGTGCTTTCTGGAAAGCCGTGCCTTTGTTTTGCCCGTCGTCTTTCACTGGCAAATCCGGTCACGTTCTCACTTGCAGGCTCATACAAGGGCCTCATCACGTTTGGCCACCGCAAAGAAGGAATACACAACTCTTTCTTCCGCCCTCTCCGCGCCAGACTTTGACGGCACAGAGACTCATCCGCTGGCGCCTTCTTCTAGCCGCCGCCTATTGAATGATATCTTTTTTTTCTTGTTTCTCTTGCTGCTCGTCGTCTCCCAACATCCTCCCCCAGCCCTGCGTGGCTGACTATGGACCGCGCCCGCAGGACGGTGTTGACGGGATCTGGCCGTCGCAGAGCCCAAGCGTCTTCAGATTCACCTCAATCAACTCCTGAGTCTTCGGGTGAACAGCAGGCGCCTGCGAGCCCGGTTTTGCCGAATGAGTCTAATAGCCCTCAGTCCGCGCCGTCAGGTCGCCGCTCAAGCAAGACTCTTCAACACGCTCTCAGTTTCTCCACCCCAGGCTCATCTCGCATCGTCAAGCTGCGCACGCGTCCAAAAGCCATGGATGACTACAATATTGACTATGGAGAAGACGATCATGACAGCCCCAGAAAGGGCGGCCACACCCTGCGGAGGCGTACCCGTGTCGATTACACCTTTGAGCACGTAGACGACCATGTTGTCGTCCCGAGCTCGACATCATCTACGCGCAGCAAAAAGCGCAGATCCGACACCAGCAACGATTTGGACGATGTTCCCGGCCAGCAAGAAGCCATGCAAAGGGGTACCTCGGCTGAAGGCGACACTCCGTCATCGCGGCGGCGCAACCCTCTGCGTAAATCGTCCGAGGCAAAATCCTACATGGAAGATGCTGATGACGATGAAAATGACGTCCAAGATACTATTGAAGTTGGCGTATCGTATTCGGATGACGAAAAGTCCTCATTAGCGCAGACCTCTACCAGCAATCCTGCACCAGGTGACGTGTCCGTTGGCTCGCCTCAGGCTGGCAAAACTGTGGACGTCACTGGGGAGACAGAAGAGCCTTCCACTACCCATATTGATTTTGCTACTGTTCAATCTACCGACGAAAACGCGCACTTGCACTCTGACTCGGCTGATGCGCCTGCGGGCCCAGAGGAGCAACTGCAGGGTGAAGCACGTGGCGCGGACAAGGAGACAAACGACGTTGACACTGTCATCGACAAGCCAGGAGAGGAAGTGCAATCCAACCTTCCCAACACCGTCGAACCAGACTTAAATGGCTCTTCAAAGGATACGCCTCAGCAGGCCTTTTCCGCCGTCAAAGACGAAGAGGCAACTGACGAACACGTCGAGCCCGAGCTCGAACGCAACGAAGGCGGCCAGTCATTAAATGATGCGGAAACACAGCCAATTGAGCAAATATCAGGGCAGGAGGATGCAAAGGAATCTGGTTTAGCTGATGAAGAGGTCGATCCAGACGTCTCCATGGCCACAGTCGGCGAAGAAAGCAAGCCGCTTGAGCCTAAAGAGGAACAGCTGAATCCAACTGCACAAGAAAATGAGTCAGCTGGAAGCGAGAAGCAATCGCCATCGCAACAGCTTCAAGCCCCGAAGACCGAGGTGGAGTCTTCTGCTGCCTTGGAAGTGCCCAGCGAGCCGCACAACGAATCTAAAGATGAAGACGATGCTCAAAACACCGCTACCACCGAAAAGCCAGAAAACGCTGAGGAATCACAGGCTGTTTCTGCAGATAATGCGGTCACAGACACATCCACCGCTGGAGCGCAAGAGGACGAACCCAAAAGTGAGCCTACTGCCAACACAACGGGGACAGAGGATTCTGCGCCTATGGAAGGGGTTGTCACGACGGGTCCGGAGCAGAGGTCTGTTGTGCAACAATCGCAGTCTGCCTCTGTTGTCCATAAACCGCAGCCGACTCCAGTTGGTCGTTGGTCAAAGTTGACTCCCTATGTTGATGATGAATATGTCACCTATCCCGAAAAGAAGGAATCTTCACCAGAGGATGAAACGCCGGCGGAAGAGCCTACAGCGGACGAGAAGGACGCTGATAAGGACACCGACAAAGACGCCGATAAAGACGCAGAAAAGGACGCGGACAAGGATTCGAATGACATGGAGCCGATGGTAGAAGACAATGACGACGCCCCAGACAATCTTGCGGTAGAAGCCCCGACACCAGCATTGAACACTCCAACCAGAGGCTCTCCTGTTCCAGAGTCTATGGAGCCAACTGCGTCGAACTCCCCTGCCCCTGCTGCGGATGATGGCGACGATGCAGACATGTCCGACTCGGAAGATGGTCAAGAAACGCGCCGATACTTTAGATACAGAAAACTTCGAGATCCCGAAGAATACATCTCTGCTATCGAGAAGTACGAAGATATGACGACTACTGAGCTGTACGAGCTCCTTGAAGCAGTTAATGTATCGTTAGTACAGTGGCAAACGGAATGGACAGGGCTTGGCAAGATTGTTGACGACTACGAAAACTCGTTGCGTAGGCGACTGGCTGACTCCAAGTACGAGTCGCGAACTCGCAACCTACATCAACATGGAATCAACTACGAAGAACCAGAGTTTGTGGTCAAGGGGTACAAGGCCAAGGAGAGAGAGTCGATGACCGAGACACGTTACCTTCAGAGCCAAGATCGCATCATGGCTGCAGCATATGGCTTCGAGTACGACCCTCATCCATCCAAAATTGGTAAACAGAATCCGGAAACGCAGCAAGTTGGCATCATGACAAGAGGCAGGTCACTACGCAATCAGCCTCGGCAGACGGCCAAGGCCACTGAGGCAGACGAAGTCAGTGGGAAGCGCAGCCGCAAGCCAGTACAACTCTTTGATCCTGCGGCACAAGATGTTAGTCGCAGCTCAACTCCCGTGCCTACTAGGGCCAGACGCCGCCGAAACGGCGAGGATGACGTCGCTGGCAGCTTTAATGGAGATGCAAACTCCGAGGCCGACGAGCCGCCCTCTCGCACGCGTCGTCGACGTGGCCAACGCCCCAAGACCTCGGCTCCAAACAGTTTCAATGAGGAATACGACACTCCTCAGGATATTGGTCAGAACGACATCACTCGGTCAGGTCGTAGGGGACGTGTTAGGCCCGCGTCTAGATACGACGAGGCCTACGCCTACCAGTCTATGGACGATGATGCACAGCGGCACCCCAAGCGACACCTGCTTACCCTTAAGATCCCACGGGGCAAGAACTTCAGCGAGCCTTCGTCTGCAATTACTGACAATGGAGACTCGAGGCCTTCTACCGCGTCTTCCGAATCGAGCTCTCACACCGCCGAGTCATCGTACTCATTCCGTCCCAAACGACAGAAGCGATTCCGCGATGAACAGGACGAGGCTGAAAGCACAGGTCAAGCGCCGCCTAAGAAGCGAGGCAAGCGATCTACAGAAGATGGCCCAGGCCCCGGCTATCCTTTGATGGATTCATCTCAAGGCACTGGTCGCAAGGCTCCCAAGATCAAAGTCGTCCGCGCGGCACAACCCAGTCGCAACGGTACGCCGTCGTCTGTTGGAGGCGGGGATGGAGATGACGCACGCAAGGACTACAAGCTTATGACCAAGTCGGAGAAGATGTCTGCTTCCATGAAGAGTAAGATACCCGTCACTTGTTTAATTGAGTGCAGCATCTAGCTAACACGTTTATTTACTTAGGTCGATGGGCCAACGGGAATATGGCTGGTGCCGTGGAGAAACGCAAGGCCACACTCGCAGCCAAGAAGGCAGCGCAGGCGGCGTCGGATCAAAAGGGCGGCACATCTACCCCCAAGAACAAAGTAAAGCCTAAGAAAGAGGGCAGTGCTTTGAAACAGGAAACACAGCCTCTTCCCCAGGGAACGCCAGGCATGAATTATCAGTACGGCGGGCCTTAGAAGATATCAGCCATACCTCTGCGGCCATAATGAGCGTCGGGGCGCCTTGTGTAAGACCTTTCCTTTGGTACTTGTTCTTTTTCGTTATTTTTTTTTTCATCTGGTTTTCTCGCTGCTAGCCTTTAAAACGGCTTCGTTTTGCTTGCTTGGTTTACTGCGCTTTGTTATTTTTGTTTGTTACTTTCTTCACGGTTCTGTTTGCCTTTCCTACAGTATTTTCCTGCTCTGTTTTTTTTACGTTTAGCATATGAACCGGGTTCTCGCATTATGCACCGGTTCTGGACTGGCGTTATTTCCTTTTCTTGTCTTTTTAATGCACGCTGTTGTTCCTCGTCTCCTTTTGTCTGGTGTTTTTGGCCGGCGGCGCGTACCCGCGTGAGCCTTGTGTCTCCACCTTTGAGAATGGAAACGGAGCACTGAGACGAAAAATGCACTCACTGCCTTTTGGGAGTCGGAAATTTGATGGGATATGTATATATTCTGGTTTCGTAATAAAGCAGGAGACTTTTGAGTCGCATTCTAAGTTCTGTTTCGATTTTTTTACTCATTGCCTGCCAAATTCTTATTGCAACCCATAAAGGTCGCTTCTTTCATGCCGAAAACCTAAACACCCCAATGGAAACCAACGTAATGCTGTCCGGCATGACAAAGAAGGATAGAAGAATAATGAGTAATATAGGAGCTTGAAAACCATATGAACTATGACGATTGGAAATATTTTTCCTATAATCCGAAATCAACTCCTGTAGACCATTTCTCAACTGTGCGTCTTTTCTGATGGGGTGCAGGGTAGTTGTAATCGGACTCGAAAGAAGCCGCCAATCGGCACGAGCCGATCCTGGCTGCCACCAAGGCGTTCGAACCTGCCAGGTCCATGGTGTTTGGCAACAAATGCCCCTTGCAGACGATGCCGCGTGTACGTATTCTTCCTTAAGGGTTGAACAACAGTCACAGAGACAAGAGAAGGCAGCTAAATTTTTATACTTTGTTTTTGTGCTCGTCATGATGCGAAACCTGGTATGAAATCATCCTAACACGCCGCAACCGATATGCAGAGCCGGCCAAATTCCAGCGACCAAAAAGTCCCGTAATAACCACCGGATTCTTTTCCCCCCTTTCCACCACCGATATAAAGTCTAGAATGAACAGAAACAGGGCCGGGGTAACATTGGAGTATCTTCCTGCGCTCTTCTAACGAACCGCAATTCGGGACGTAGCCATGCATGTTTTTTTCCTTTTTTTAATAAAAAAAGAGTATTCCCAACAACTTCCGCTCGTTACTTCTCCCCTTTCCTCCTTGCTTTTCTTTAGTCTTCCCCCCTCCTTTACATGACGACACCAGAGTTGCTGGCAATACGGGGCCACAGCTCGGCAGCTTCCTTACCGACGGGGCCGGTAATGGCGGAGCCCTTCATCTCACCCTTGGGGTTGACAATGACGCCGGCGTTGTCCTCAAAGTAGAGGAAGACACCGTCGAAGCGCTTCCAGGGCTTGGACTGGCGAACAATGACGGCGGCGTGGATCTTCTTGCGCAGCTCGGGCTTACCCTTCTTGACGGTGGCGACGACCATGTCACCGACACCACCAGCGGGCAGGCGGTTCAGACGGGCACCGGCACCCTTGACGGAGATCATGTACAGGTTGCGGGCACCGGAGTTGTCGGCGCAGTTCAGGACGGCACCGCTGTTGAGAGTCTGTTAGTTTACTTTTTGTTCATGCTCGAGGACGACCAGCACCGGGGCTCGGGGATATCATATTCTTGGATCGAGCTGTCGGGCCATGTCGCGGGGGAGATGGAGTAATGCGGTTCAAACGTACACAGGGAGACCGAGGGTCATCTTGAGCTTGCCACCAGGGGCACCACGGCTGCACAGAAATTGTTAGCATCACCATCGGCGTTGTGTGGTGGGTTTTCGTGTAGTCGGTTTCGTCCTCGCGAGCAGAAAATATATATCCGATGGAACGTCATGAAATAACCATGCCATACAGCCAGAAAATCCTTCCACAGAAGACACCGGATGCCACTTGAAATTGTTGAGAGCCATTGTAAACATCATCGTCGAGAGTCGTCAAATTCTTTTGCTTGTTCCCCCACCAATTTCGCAGCATCACAGCCGGCCTCGAAATTTCAACGTCCCTTAAGGGCAGAGTTCTCGCAGGCATTTCCTCCTCTTGCACGTTCCAATCGAAAAAAATATAATTCCGGCGTCGAGGAAGAAGCGATCCGGGAGGACTTACGAGATCTTGGCCATTGTGAAAGGTTGTGTTTGGCGTTAATTCGTTAGAAAATCTGCCGTCTCGGTGTTGCGGTCGTGAGCTTGGACTTTCAGGCGAAAATTTCCCTTTGGATCTGTGGGGTGGGAAACCCTATGAGAAGCGACTGTGTCTCACGTGACGATAGGAGCTATCTTTTTGGGCTTTGTGGTGGATTGTGGCCAATGATGGTGGTGGACCCGGCAGTTTTATGGAGACTGAAGCATGAAGGGCTGGTTATGGTGTTAACAGAGTGAGATGCATGAAAAGAGCAGAGAAGATGTTGGTTTAAGCTGAAAAAATTGCCCAAAACAATTTTCGTTTTACAAAAAAAAAAGTTTGTTAATGGGCTCAAAAGGCTTACACATTCCCTCTTGTTGTAAGCCTTTATTCACTCTCAACAGCCTGTGCAACATTCATACCGGGCGCTGTGGAGCAATCTTCCAAGCACTCTCTATGCCATTGGTTGATAAAGTGAAATAACGCAGTCGTTTTTCAACAGCGTCCAGCATTTGATTGTTGGCCCGGTTAGCTCAATCGGTAGAGCGTGAGACTCTTATGAGTTCACAATCTCAAGGTTGCGGGTTCGACCCCCGCATCGGGCTTTTCCTATACATTCTTCGATTGGCATAATTTTTTTTTGCAGTTCTTGGTTCTGGGTCTGTGAGATTATTGCGACGACCCTTAATTTTTTTTTTTTCATATTTTCTATTTTCTAATTTCCCATCTTGTTACTCCGTACTCTGTGGAGGGGGTGACGGACTGTTCGATTCTACATGCGCCACAGTTGAAAGACCGATGTGATTGACGACATGCTGGTCCTCTGTTGAGCGGCCTTCCAAGTGACCCATGGGAAGACTCCGTAGATGCAGCAACATATTTACGACGGTGTTTCACCATCGTCCTCCCGTAGTTGTTACCTCATGAACCTGAAATCTTCAGCCTACTCATACGAATAGATATGGTATGCTAATATTAGATGTGCATGGGGCCCTCTCTGCCCATCACTACGAGAAATTAAGTTCGGCGCCCTTTGATTGGACAACTGACCTACGTCGTACTCGTAGCGAGCTGGTGAATTTTTTTTTTCTAAGGGGGGCTTTTACGCCTGGAAAGGATGGTGCCGTTTTAGCGTAGCCTGGTGTTGAGAGTGGTCCCATAGGTCCTCCCCGGCCCGCTGGCGAAATTTCCCAGGCGTCCCCTGAAAGTCTGCATTTGGCAGAAACGTGTCGCGTCCATCGCGCCAGGGCAGGGGAAAAAAAAGGGACCTTTCATCTTCAATCCATCAACGCACGCCGCCTCCGGCATCAGCATTCGCTCAGGGAAACAGGCTATTCCAAGTCTCTCGAAGGATATCGAGCTGTTCTTTGCGTCTTTCTTTCTTTTGCTTCTGTCACTGGAACCTCGGCAGCCGTGCAGGGACAGCATCTCATCGTCACGAATCTCGCAGTCGATTCTCGTCTGAGCTTCACCCCCTTAGCTCACTCTGCTGCTTTAACCTCACTCAGCAACGCCAGCACAGCTCAGTCAAAATGTCGGACAAGAAGACAGACGACCCCTATCCGCAGGGTACTGCAAATAATGACAGCTTCGCGGGAGAAAAGGACCGCTTCATTAATTCCTCGCCTTCATTCTCAACGCGCAGTGCTGCCCCTATGCAGGTACCAGAGACCATCTCAAAGCTCAACAACAGCCCCGGCGTTTCCGTTCTCGCCTACTGCCTGGCTTCAATCAGTATGACTGTCGTCAACAAATATGTTGTTTCCGGAAACTGGAACCTTACGTTCCTCTACCTTGCCATTCAAGTAAGGCTGCACACTTCTCACACAATGTCTACCTGAGCCCGGGACACTAACATCATCTCAGAATGGCGTGGCTGTCGCTACTATCCTTGCCTGTAAGCAACTTGGCTTGATCACCAACTTGGCCCCTTTTGACAAGGAAAAGGCCAAGAAATGTACGTCTGCAAAGTAGAGAAGCTTGGTAGTGCTCAAGCGCTGACCTCATCTAGGGTTCCCAATCTCCCTCCTTCTTCTCGGAATGATTTACACCGGAGCCAAGGCCTTGAAATTCCTTTCCGTGCCGGTCTACACCATTTTCAAGAACTTGACCATCATTGTCATCGCTTACGGTGAAGTCTTGTGGTTTGGTGGACGCGTCACGTCCCTCATCCTTCTTTCGTTTGGCATGATGGTTCTCAGCTCCATCATTGCTGCTTGGGCGGATGTTCAGGCTGCCACAGACTCTGGACATTCTGCTGCTAGCTCCGAGGCCATGTCTACCCTTAATGCCGGATATGCCTGGATGCTGCTCAACGTCTTCTGCACTTCGACCTTTGTTCTCAGCATGCGCAAGGTTATCAAGAAGATGAACTTTAGTGACTGGGACAGTAAGTGCCAACCCTTATCGTGGAATGTTGAGAGGTATTTTGAGTTAACGGAATCGCAGCCATGTTTTACAACAACTTCTTGACCATCCCCCTCGTCCTCGTGGCTACTTTCTTGGTTGAGGATTGGTCCAGCGAAAACCTTGCCCGCAATTTTCCCGTCGAGTCCCGCAACAAGCTTATCATTGGTATGATTTACTCTGGACTTGGAACCATTTTCATTTCATACTGCTCCGCTTGGTGCCTTCGTGTCACATCCTCGACCACCTACTCCATGGTCGGTGCTTTGAACAAGCTCCCTATCGCTGTCAGTGGGCTGGTCTTCTTCGATGCCCCTGTCACATTTGGTAGTGTCTCGGCTATTCTCATTGGTTTCGTCTCTGGTGTCATCTATACATGGGGCAAGGTGCTGCAAAAAGAACAGGACAAGATGAGCCTCCCGACGTCCAACCGACCTGTCGTTAGCGCGAGCACGCAGAGCAATAACGACGCCGCAAACTCATAAATGGGACTGTTCAGAGCACGCAGCCAGGCTGAGCGGTATTCACGGAGATGGACATTCTAGAAGCCTACAACTGACGGGCCAACAACTTTTTTTGTGCATGGATGGACTGGCGAAAAACGGGTTATGGGAAAACAAAGCATCAATCATCCGAGGATGTTCACAGGCGCGGTGTTTGAGTCGCCTGCCTCTGGAGGAGTATGCCTTCTCTCTTTTTAATAATCGGCGTTCACTTCAAGTAGATGGCGTCCATCACAATGACGTCTATCCTTCGACTTTTGTATTATCTACGGGATGGGTGAACAGTAATTTGCAGCAAAATAGACCAAAATTATTTGAAATATGAGAACAAAGGCTTCGAGTAGAATGTGACTTCAAAGATTTGTCTCCAAAGGAACTGCAAGGGGGCGGCCAGGGTCTGACTTGGTTCACATACTCCCGTGCAGAGTAATTTAAAGTCAGCGTTAAGCATGCGTCAGCGTCCAGGTGGCTGATGCAGTGCGCAGCCGCGTAGTCTTGTCAGCACGCTTCTAATGTAGCGGGAGCCAGTAGGATGCTTTTGATTTTTTTGGCTGGCAATACCAAGACGAACTCTTGGACTGTGATGAAATAGCGCCTCCCAAAGGGTGGTTCTCTTTGGCGATATCCGAGTCGCGCAGTTGGCCATACCCAAATTGACCATGCCCAACGGCCGCCGGCGAAAAGTGCTCCAACCAAAAAGACATGGCGCCACGCTGACAAGTTTTGGTGGAGACGGCTGACGTTTCGGTCGATCAGCAGCCCCGGCGACGTCGGCCGAAGCCTAGACGTGCCCACCAGCAGCCTCACTCTTCCGCGGGCGACCCCGCCGCAACCACCCTGTGCTCCGCCGGCCAGTGACTGACCAGTACTGTAGTGCATGCAACATGTACAACCTGGAAGGCATGTGCCGTGCGCCTTATTTGCCTTACCAATCGCACGAGGCAACACTTTTTGACCTACACGACTGCCCCTCCACAGCCTTGTCGAGCATACATATTTTCTGCTTCTCTGCTCAAACAGCATCTTGAGGCATATTGACAAGCAACGTCGTTGCCAGCGCCGCAGAAGCTTTACCAACCGACTCCAGCGCCGAGCTCTGCCATAATCCCCGTCACCGACGCACCTTTGTTCTGAGCCCATTGAACTTTGCCCATTCAGCTCCCTACCGATGTCACTGTAACTGACGGTCTCGCGCATGTCCGCGGACATTGAACACGACAATGAGCTCGTACAACTTTAATACGGGAGAGGAGACCGTTGAAGGTCGCGACAGAGCAATGTCATCACCACAATCCCCGCCACATAGGGATTCTATTGGGAGCTCCAAACAGGCCAATCCATCGAGTAATGTCACCATATATCAAACCACGGGCCCGGACGCTCATACGGGCCCGATCATGGCACCTGGCGGCTCAGGTCCTGCACTGAATCCGAGATCATGTGTTACTTGCCGACGTCGCAAGGTGCGCTGCGACAAGCAGATGCCGTGCTCCAATTGCCGTCGGGGTCAGATTCCGTGCATCTTTCCGGCGCCGGGCCGAGCTCCGCGCCAACAGAAGCCAAAGGACCCCAATGCGCCGATAAAGAATACAAGTCAGCGTGAGGTCGAGCTGGTCAAGCGCTTGCGCAAGCTCGAAGGCATTGTAGAAGAGTTGAGTGGCCAGATCGAGGTTGAGCCTGGCAGCAGCAGGCATGCTGCATCCGAGTCTCCGCGCGTTTCGCAACCACATTCAGCCGACAGTAATGCCCTACATAACAGTGGCGCGTCGAGTCTCGACTTGTTGGACAGGTCGACGGAGTACAGCGGTGGCAGCGACGCCCACTCGGATCCTCTTCGCAAGCGAGATGTCAATCAACGATTTGGTCGCATGGTCTTGGGCGACCAAAAGGGCACCTCTCGATATGTCAGTAGCGGTTTCTGGGCCAAGATGAATGACGAGGTAAGCAGAATCAAGAAGCATTTGAAAAGCTCTTAACGATGACAGCGCATACTGATTTTCCTTCAAGATCGATGCCATTCGTGAGGAAACGCAAAAGATTACCGATGATGACGATGAGTCGGATTATGACGAGTCCCCGACTGAATCTCCCGAGAATGCCATAAATAGTCTTGCCGACCATCACGCTTTCATCTTGGGCTATCGATCTGCGGATGTGGACTTGGCCAGTCTTCACCCTCTACCTTCCCACGCCACCTTTTTGTGGTCCGTCTATCAAGAGAATGTTGAACCACTTATGAAGCTTTTGCATGTACCAACCATGGATCTCATTATGCGAGATGCTCGCAAAAACACTTCTAGCCTCTCACATGGCCAAGCGGCCCTTGTTTTCGTAATCTATTTCAGCGCTATAACTTCTCTAGAACCAGAAGAGGTGAGTACATTGTCCAAGATCGCCCGTTCCAGAGAACACTGACAGATATTTTACGGCCAGGTGCAAACCAACTTTGGGTCTGCAAAGGACAAACTACTCTCGCAGTACCGTTTCGCTGTAGAGCAGTCCCTTGCCAGGGCTGACTACCTGAATACCTCTGACATAGCCGTACTTCAGGCCTTTGTCTTGTTTCTCATCGTCGTCAGGCGACACGATGATAGCCGCTTCTGTTGGACGCTGACAAGCTTGGTAATTCGAATTGCGCAAGGAATGGGACTGCACCGTGATGGCTCGCATTTTGGCTTCACCCCTTTCGAAACCGAGATGAGGCGCCGCTTGTGGTGGGGTATAATGACACTCGATCTTCGTTCCGCCGAGGAGCTCGGTACAGATATGACGATCAATGACCGCGCATATGACACCAAGATACCTTTAAATATCAATGACACCGACATTGGACCAGCATCGACAGACTTTCCAGAAGCTCGCGTTGGCCGTGCCGACTGCGCCGTGGCGACTGTCAGGTATGAGATTTGCAGCATGGCGCGACGCATTCACACGGCAACGTCGGCAACGGCGTCCATGTGTCCTCGAGCAGATGACACAACTGCCGCGGAAAAGGAGCAGATGCTTATTGAGGTCTACCAAAAAATTGAGCACAAGTTCTTACGCCACGTCGTGGACGAGACAGACCCGCTGTATTGGGTTGTCGCTATGATTGCAAGAGTTATTATGGCCAAGACATGTCTTGTCATTTATCATCCACTAATGTTTCCTGGATCTGAGGAGCAGCTGTCAAACGAAGTTCGGCAGCGGCTTTTTGTGGCGGCTATCGAGATCATTGAATGCAACTATAAACTCAGCACAGACCCACGATGCAAGCAATATCGTTGGCTGTTCCAAACCTACACAATGTGGCATGCCATCTCATACGTATTACTTGAAGCATGTCGACGACCTTGGACAGCTTTGGTAGAACGAGCCTGGCAGGGCGTGAATGGCTATGAAGCTGACCCGATAGAGCTCGCTAAAAAGGCCGACCATGCTGCTGTCTTCTTACCGCTTCGAAAATTATTTGCGAGAGCCCGGAAACGAAGGGAATTGGAGCTGAATCGACTTCGTGCCAACCCCGAGGAAGCTCGTCGACTTGATTTTGCCGAGAGAATGAATCCGGAAGCAGCCCGCTTCGGCCCTGTTCCTGGCGCCGAGAATGCCATGGACCAGGCAAGAGAAAACTGGAGGCTTCTGATAAAGCCGGAAGGTGTCAATCCAACTCCATTTATGAATTCAGACCCTACGTCGGGTGCATTCAAAGACACCGCGGCCAACGAAGGATCGCAAGCGTCGACTGAAGCTGGAAATACCACCGTTCCGCTCTCTACCGGCGATACTACGACAACAAACGACGTCAACTATGCTATAGACTTTGTGAATGTGCTCATGAACCAAAACAATGTCATGATGCAGGACTTTTGGAGTTTAAGCGAACCCGACAAGTCTAGAGGAATGGGCGTGGACCGTCTGATTCCCAACCAACCTATGCCAGAGGACCTGCAAGCGCAACAAGAGGCCATGCGGCAGCAGGCTCTCTTGATGCAAATGCAGCCTCCGAAGGACGAAAACATGCCATCCAAGCTCTGGTCTGACCCGTTTGCAATGGATACAAAGTTTGACGACCTTTTGGGTGATGATACAGACATGCTGGGCGACGATTTCAACTGGCAGGATTGGAGTCAAAGTATAAGAGGCTTGGAGATGGAGAGTAATCCGCCTCCAATACAGCAAAATCAGCAGAATCCCCAGCAACCTGGATGGCGGTAGACAGCATTTTGGAATCTTCACGGAAGCGCTATAGGAGTACATGGGTTCGGCGACATGACAGAGACTTTGCTTTGAAACTCCAAAAAAAATTAGCAGCAATTTAGCCTAATTAATGGCCGTGAACTAATATACGATCACCTGTAAAAATAGTCTACGAAATGAAAATGTCTACTCAGCTAAAGAAGATGTACAACCGACTTATATGGGAGACTCTATACATGCTTAAGTATTGACTGCTTGAAAGACCATGGACGTGGCCAAGTAAAAAAAAGTATATACTTAGCTCGAAAAAATATCAATAAAGGCCTCTTCATTTGAAAAACCTACATGCAGTTCTTTTTTATTTGAGTTTTCCGTATTATGTTCGAGAAGGCATGGAGTTGAAGGCAGCAGTCATGTGATGGCGGTTGAAGATGTTAGTGGGGCAACTAGAGCCCGCAACAGCAACTTCTCACGGCGAAATATTTTCTTGACCAAAGGCTCTTCACCAAACCCCTGCAACTTCTCTGCTTGTACGTGAGCCAACGCTGACGCGAACTGCTCACCATGGATCCTGGCCGCCGAGCAATGTTATCTGAATCCAAATCATCACATCGTCGTGACGTTACGTCCCCGAGATACGATAGTTCCAACCGCGTTTCGAAGCCGTCGCGGTCTGCACCAGGCAAGAGCTCGAGCAACGCCTCGAAATTTGTGTCAGAGGAAGAGGCGTCACGTCGATTTGTGGCCGACGAGGACAAGTTTGTGCTGAAGCAGTCCAAGAAGAAGGCGGACATTCGCGTGCGTGAGGGCCGCGCCAAACCGATTGATTTTCTCGCTTTCAACCTTCGATACGTGGACGAGGACCGCGATGTTTTCGATGATTTAGAAGACGATGACTTGATTGAGGTTCCTGCACCGGCAGAAGTAGTACAGACCCTCGATGTAGCTGGACTAAAGGAGCTTGAGTCGGAGATTGCTTCATATCACGCTCTTGAAAAGGGGTCGAGGAATCGCGAATACTGGGAAGCTCTGAGGGCGCTTTGCCGGAGCCAGAGGGAAAAGCTAAATCCTCATGGTCATGAAGCGCGTGTTGTTAGCAGTGTAGCGGAGGATATCGACAGAATTCTGGAGCCAAAGACCTACGAGCAGCTCGAGGCCCTCGAAAAACAAATACGAGCGAAGCTCAGGTCCGACGAAGATATTGATATCGACTACTGGGAGCAGCTTCTGAACAGCTTGTTGGTGTGGAAGTCAAAAGCTGTGCTCGCTCGTGCCTTTGAAACTATTTCGGAAAAGAAAAAGCAACGCCAGGCGAAGCTCGGAGATTCAAAGGGCACAGCTGCTGCCGGGAGACCGCCGAAGAACGATGCCACGGTTGCTGCTCCAATGCCGGCCGCTGTTGGAAACGATGATGCTTCGCAGGCAACCAAAGCCCTCTACGACCGCGAAGCTGCGCGAGGAGTTTCTGAGAATGAGGAGGTGTTTGCTGCCGAGGAAGAAGTGCCAAGCGGATCACAGCCACAATGGGGTGACAAGGTCGCCGTAAGGAAGCCAAGATACTTCAACAGGGTACAAATGGGGTACGAATGGAACAAGTATAACCAGACACATTACGATCATGACAATCCGCCACCAAAGGTTGTCCAGGGATACAAGTTCAACATCTTCTACCCCGAGCTCCTGGACAAGACAAAGGCACCAACTTATAAGATTATACGAGAGCATGGCCGTCGCCGGGGAGAATCTTTCGCTGCCGCAGGCGAAGACGACACCTGCCTCATTCGCTTTACTGCTGGGGCACCGTATGAAGATATTGCGTTTCGCATTGTAGACCGCGAGTGGGACTACAGTGCTAAGCGGGATCGGGGCTTCAAGAGCTCTTTTGACAAGGTAAGTACCTCCTCCAACTGCTGTCAGGAATATTCTACCGCCGTCCAAGTGACACCTGGTCACGTCTTTCCGCTCCATTGATCCTGGATCCTTGTTTGTTCAAGGCTAACACAATTGCCAGGGTATACTTCAGTTACACTTTCAGTTCAAAAAGGTAAGACCTGCATGAAGCCCATTCTGGAACAGTTCCGGCGGAGAAAACCAATGCTAACTTTGTGAATGAAGATCTTCTACCGAAAGTGAGCCCGCTTTTTCTGAGCGATACGAGGTTGGATTTGCACAGCCCAGCCAGTTCAGTGGCATTGGTCGCAGGAGCCTGGAAAGCCTGTGTGGTCGTATTGGTTTGTTCCGCAGGGCATACCTTGGACACATAACGCATCCAAAGTGGCGGTGCAAGTCAAAATTCAGCCGGTACTGTTGAGTCACTTGCGTCGATGTTCATCCGTTTCATGAGCTTGTGAACCCATATTCCCTGTCGCCATGCTCTCATTCCCTGTCATTGCCTGGCAAATTCCGGCTGTAATACTGCGGGATGATGTGCATGGTGGTTGTGTTTCGGGACCTACGCGAGGAAGCAGTATGGAATAGACAAGTTCTCCACGTCCAGTAGCACAAAAGGCGACATTCTAGAAGGGGTTTCAAACGTTCTAGGGTCATGGAGTTTGTCGCACGATCAGTGATACCCTGCGTCCCCAGGATACCAGCACAAGAGGCAACGCGAAACAAAATAGCACCGAGGACCGGCTCTATGCAGCCTCGCTTACTGCTGCGGCAGGATATGCTGCCGCATGTCGTGAACCTTGCATTGCACGTGTTCTCCAGATTACGGGGCAGAGGCGGGTTGATATGCTGCATGGCGGCTTTTTGGCAGAGGCATGAACTGTCCAGGTGCATTACCAGTTATGGGGCTTGAGTTTCAAATAGGAGGTTACTTTCCCGTCAGTTGATTGGGGAAGTTTGTCGTGTAATCGAGGTGCTGCAGGTTGCCGTCAACAACGCCTGCCCAAAGCGACCTTTGAGTTCGGCCTTGTGTTACACGTGAAGGCTACAACGGCTTTTACACAACATGACACTCCAAGAACAAAGTCCCAATGCGGTTTTGCTAAGCTTCAAATGGCGAACAGTAAAGATGATGCTAGGAACACAATCAAGCAGTCACTACGACATGTCCTGTGGCCAAAGACTCAGTGAAAGGGCACGATTGTCTAGTTTGGTTGATAATAGCAATTGTATCGACGAGCTTACAGCGGGCGGGCAAAGCATCAGGCTTTGAATCTTGAATAGGAGAGACTGCCTGTGCACCGCCTCTCGGCTAAAAATCCCAAAACGTGTTGGTCGCAGACCATTAGACCAGTCCAATGGCCCAAAGCTCGGCGCCCTGGGCATGCAAGGGTGTCACGTATGTGCGGTACAAAGCACGGCCTGAACACCACGAAGCCTGCGGACGACTATACAAAGCTGTTTTGGAGGGACGGGAGAAGTTCAACCAAGGACGGAATGTTGGGTGTCGGGGAACCGTTTGCGCAACCCCACGCCGGCAGTTGCAGGCTTTCGTCTTGCTGGCCTTTTGATAACGAGGTAGCTTCTTAATACACTAACAGACTTTGCAAGCAACGCGCACAAAGAGAGACACACATACTTGTACACGTACACTCTCACAGGAGCACAGAACATACACGGCAGTGGGACATATGTTGTACTAGGATACTAGGACTGTTATGGCAGTGCATAGGAGGACTGGAGACTGGCCACACAGGGAAGAAGGAGGAGGAGGCAATGAGGCAATGGAGGCTCCTGTGCACCAGCCAACTGATGGACCGACCACATGAGGCAGCGGGAAAGCTCAGAGTGTGCAAAGGGCGAAGGCGCATGGACGTTGCGTCTGCGTCTACGCCTTGGTTCTGCTTCTGGGGACTACTGGGCCATCGACCCCTGCCCATGCGATCCACACCAGCGGCCAGCATTGTCTAGATCTGGGTCCTGATCCCTCCCACGCGATGTAGCCGTTGTGGGGGAGCTTCTAGATGCATGAGCAGCGACTAGAGGTGCCGGGGGCGGTTAAAGTGGGCAAGGGCTTGACAATAGAAGCAAGACTTCCATTTTGGGTCCAACGGGCTTCCCGCAGGCGTGCAAATCAGCTCACGCTTGAAGCTAATGCAGCAAAGCATCACTCAGTTATGCTCCCCACTTGCTCTAGCTAGTTCATGACTCTCGAGTATGTATGTCTCTGTGCTGGGCGAGTGTATAGGAACGGCGGGATTGTTGAAGTGACTAGCCAGGCCAGGTACACAAATTAAAAGAAGAGCCCGGCGTGTGGTATCCCTGTTATTGCAGGTTGATGTTTCTCTTGGTGTTCGCTATTCACCGTCATCCCAGTTCCCTTATTACTGCAACCCTGTCCGCCCCGTGGTGTTGCCCATTGTCCCGGGCTGCCACCCCCGTCTCTTTTTACCTACCTGAAAGTGTGAAACAACAAGCCTTGGTTCCCATTGTGCTGCCCACCCCCTGTTCGTCTCTTGCTCTTTAACTCTCTTGGTTTTCCCTCGTCCGTGTCTTGAGCGACCATTTCGGAAGAGCAGAAAGCTCCATCAACTGGCAAAGCAAACTTTGGGGATAAATATCATATCATATCCACCCTCAACCTGCCGCCTACCTGGGCTTTGGGAACATTGCTGTTCTGACTCCCTTCTTCTACTTCTTCCAGTCGTTCTATTAAGGAAGACTAGTCTCCTCTTCTTCGTTTCTTAGTTTCACCTCTTCTTTTCTTTTCTCAGCTCATTTTCAACTCCAGTCTACAGCGGCAAACCGACAAAAGACAAAACTGGGCGATTCCATACAATTGCTCGTCTGTGCCGATGGATCCACCAGTCTCTGACGGAAGACAAACCGGCAGCGACTCAGGCTTAGGCTCATGTTGTTCCGACACTGCAACGACCGCGGAGCTATATCTCAGTTCGGATTTGGACTTGCAAGACGCCTCCGGTGGTGTTTCTTACAGTTCACCGGCCAGCGGAACCCTGGAGGCGACAACGACTACGACAACAGCGACGACGTGTGAGACTGCGCAACCACCAGCACCAGCACGGGGCCGCCAGCTGCCACACAGCCGGCACGCGCCAGACTTGACGGTTGCCACCGTCGGCTGCTCATCTGCTCTCTCCTCCATGAATGCCTCTGGTCCTGATTCATACTTTTCCGGCAAACACTCTAACTGGCCGTCTCCTCCCCTCGGCCCTGGCGATCTTGACAGTATCGCTCACTACGAGCTGCCTGCAGCAAGTCACCCCAACTCGACATATCCTGATACCCCGACTCCCTCAGTGACCTGGCAGTCCTCTGCCGCTTCCATCTACTATCCGTCTCCTTCATCGGGAGATATATATCATCACGACGCAAACACATCTCTGGCCGCCTGCACTCCTCCCACGCCTCTTCACACGCTGCCGTCTGACTCTTGTCCACCCATGACCTCATCCTTCGGCGGCCAGATGTACTCGCCAGTGGATGCCGGCGATCTCACCATGCAGCACGCTCACCTTCCATTTGGAATGAATAACCCTATCCATCATGGTGGAGATGATATGGGAAGTGTAGGCATGGCTCAGGACGGATACGTGGCCCACGCCTTCGGCATGCCCGCAACGCCAGAATCCTTCTCCACTGCGCCCAAGAGTGATGAGCCGTATGCCAAGCTCATCTACAGGGCGCTAATGAGCAAGCCAGATCGACGCATGACGCTCCAGGAAATCTACCAATGGTTCCGAGACAATACGACCAAGGCTGATGGCGACAAGGACAAGAAGGGCGGGTGGCAGAACAGCATCCGCCACAACCTGAGCATGAACCGTGTATGTGGCCTCCAGCCAGGAGTAAAATAAATACATGGACATAATGCTAACATAGTGAACTAGGCATTTATAAAGCCTGATCCAAAGGACGAGGGTGCCGATTCGAAACGCTCCAACGTGTGGGTGTTGGAAGACTGGGCCGTCATAGAGGGCGTGAAGAGCACAACGCACTACCGTCACAACTCGGCAAAGAGGCCGACTATTCGATGCTCCAGTCAGCAACGTGATGCTCACTACCGTCCTGGGCCGTACTCGGCCCTCAGGTCGCAGTCTGGAAGAAGAGGTGGCTGCGCTACGAGAAACGCCCGCCTCCGGGAGCTGCTCAGTCACCAGCAGTCGCTAAGTTCGGACATGTCTCCTCAGTACAACATGATGTTTGGCCATCCGATCTCACCACCCCGGTCTGTGGTACTTTCGAGCCATATCCCAGATGGCCTGATGGGCAGCGGAACCATGCCGCAAGGAACGCCAGCAGGCTACGGCTACAGCAGCCCCGGCTTTGATCCTGACCCTGCCGACATGTACCTGTCGGATCCGAGCATGGGTCATTATGTGGCTGTTGGTGGGGAACTTGGAAGCCTGCAGCAGCACAGGTTCAACGCAGGTCCTACCGCTGCCGTCGCCGCCACCTCTGCCCCTGCCGTGTATTTTGAGACCCAAATCGGCTGCATGGGTACCGGAGGGGACGACAACCAATACAGCAGTCGGCAAAACCATGGTGACTATGGACTACAGAGCCAAGTTGGTGGCGCCACTACAGATGCGGATAGCCTCTGCCACTGGCAGGGAGGCATGTGAACACAAAGTCTAACTTCGCGAGAAGGTTTGGCTTCTCGGCTGGCGAGGGACGAAAACGTGGCGCGGAATCATGCACAACCCGCGTGGGGTGATGCACAGCAGATGCATGCATAATCTAAAACAAAGACGGCGTTGGGGGCTCAGGCTACATAAAACCCACATAGGCGAAAGATAAGAAGGGGGGAGAAAAGGCAACTGGAACGGGATGGGGGAGGTAGGACATGTTGGTTGTCTGTTGATTTACAGTGGGAATAGGCATTTACTTGGTTGGGTGGCGGCTACTTTGTGTACTGTGTAATTGCGGCGTTGTAAGAAGCCAGGTCTATAGTTTTTCAATCTAAGGAAATGGAAACCTATAACCATGTTTACTGTATTTCTTTCACACGCGTTGGAAGACGGACAACAAGAAAAGTAGGCCAGAACATGTCCTTCCTGCAGGCGCATACAGGCCTCGAGTGTTGAAACATGCGGAGCGCCACACAAAACGGGCGGCGCAACTATCCGCCCGCTGATGGTCGTTGTTGGGGTGCGGGACCTCCGAAGCATAATTGGCTTTTATATGGTATGGTTTGACTTTGGTTTTTTCCTTTCTTTGAACAATTGAAGCGATTCGATGTGGGCTGGTGAGTGATGCATGTTGGTCGAGGCGGGTTGTCTTGCATTTGCCCACGGAGGTGGCCTTTGCCTCCTTTTTAGTTCTTGTTTCAGTTGATGTAGTGGAACCATTTCTGTCTCCCACTTGTATACTCGACTGGGAGATGACTGCTGGGTTTAAAGTCTACGAGTACGATTATACTCTATTTAAGGTTAATTAGGTGTCGTTATTGAGTCTTTGGTTGAAAGTTAAGTGCTGTCTGTGATATGCTTAATGGCTGTTTAAGGAGATAGCTCTAGGTTTTGGACACTATTCTACTCAACTTATGGGCAACTGTGTTTACTACAAGTTTTGTACAGGATAGCAACAAGTCATAGGAGCGTAGCCTCGTCTGAACGACCAGACGCCATTGCATACGTGTACATGAGCAAGCCGAATAAGAAGCGGTGTTAAACGGGCGAGGCTGCAGCTCTGACGCACTGAATCATTCTAGAAGACTTCCTTTTTTTTTCACTTCTTTCGAAGCTGGACAGGATTGCCCCCTGCAGGCAGGTCATCCCTGTCCCGGAATCAAGAAGGGAAGTCCAGCAAAAGAGACAGAAACAGGCAATGTGGCGCAATCCTTGATAGTTTAGTAATATTTTTGTTATATTACTGTAACAGACCGCAAAGATACGACTTATGTTCTTGTCTTATGTGTAGTTTCCATCTTGACGCCATTCTTTCCTGGCGCCATATCCCTGCCCATGCTCCCTCTTTTTGGTTTAGCTGCGCCCGTTATTTGGTCGAAAGATGGATCATCGCCAATTGATCCCGGGATGGTGGGGCCGGGAAGTGGAGTTGGGCTGACGCCCATCTAACGGCGACGCCGGGGAAAGTATGAATGTGTACAGATGACGGAGGACGAAACGTTTGAGTGATGCCGTGATACATAATTGGTATGATTTTTGTACGTGGGAGTACCTCACATGCCATGGCGTGATTTTGCAGTTGCTGGAGGTGATTCTACTGCACTTGTGTTGCCAGAGGGCAAATGGCTCACATTCGATCGTGTTAGTGATGCTGCCCTTGTGACGGTCAGATAACAAGCTGGTCATTGCTCGTTATTCCCATGGCCCAAAAAGATGTACACGTACTCATAGTGAGAACCAGCATGTAACCCAAAACAACGTGGAGCCGGGATCTTTTAGGTCCCGATGCCGTTCAGTTAGTGCGCGTCAACAGGGTGCAAGGGGCGAGGAGAGAAATGCCCGGCTTCTCATGCTTCCGTTACCTTGCGGGCGTTTGGAGAATGGCACATCTCCGCATTTTCTTTCCAAATAGACATGGGTGAATTGCGATGTGGAACCGATTTTCTGCGTGTTTACAAGGATGGTGGCGCAATAGAATACGATAGCATATTCGGAGTGATGCGCTACCGGGCTATTCTGTATTGCAGGGGTTCCGGGAATGAGCTCACGTAGTGGCTGCTGCATCGTATTGACGTTGGTCAAATCTATGACCGCCTTGAGTACGTAGGGTAGCGTTACAGGGTGTTAATTCGCCGTTGTCCTTCCCTATTGTACAGTGCAGACTTCTGCTAGTGCCAGATGGGCAATGACGTGCACTTACACTGGCCCACGGAGCTGTCATATGTTTAATTAGACGGACACTAACCAACTATGCACATAATAGCCGAGTGACGGGTACAGCTCAAGCAAAATGTACTGCAGTACCTCATCGAAAGCCACGAGGGCGTCATGCGCGCACAGCCGCAAGCCAAATTCAGCATCCTCAAACTACTTTGCACGGCTACTATCCAAGAACTTTTCAGGCCACAGCATAGATTTGGCGTGATGAAGCGAATTGTACCACAAGAACTCTGGCCCTCATTGGCATAGGGACCTGGACCTTGCCACCTTGTTTATCCGTACACCGCACTTGTTGAAGGCAACAGCCAAATACCTTTGCGGCGTAACGCAACCTTTGCGGCGTAACGCAACCTTTGCGGCGTAACGCAACCTTTGCGGCGTAACGCAACCTTTCCGCTTCAGGACGGCAGTGGTGCCAGAAACGGGCCGCTGAGGAGTATACAACATGCCAAAAGAGAAGAACACGTTCCAATTGGGGGTTACATAAAGGCAAAAGTGGCTGGGCCTTGCCGCCGTTTGAAGTAGCACATGAGTTGGCGACATGGCTGGTGTGATGTTGGAGTTCTGTGTCATGTTCATGTGTGAGAGGCAGGAGTGGGTGGGAATGGCAACGGGGCTACACGGCAGCTTCTTAGTCGGGCCGCTTGGATGGGTTTGACAAGCAGGACATGTCGTACTTGTCCGTTGTGGTGTCGTACACTGCTTGACTGAGTTGGGCTGTGACTACGGTGGACTGGGTGAACGAGAGTTGAAAGTGAGCAACGCCACGCCACTTTTTGACAGCTATACGTAGGAGTAAAGACATTGAAATGTGACCTGAGAGGGTAGTTGATGGATACGTTATTCTTATAGACCTTGGTTCAGAAATCACTTGCTTGTATACGGTGGATATGTACTCAGATTTATAACAAACTGCCCATTTACTTAGAATCGTCGTTTCTTCTTTGCCGGTCCAGCAGCAGCCTTCTTCTCCAGGTCTCTCTTGAGCTCCTCTCGCTTCCTATCCGCCCGCTCCTGAGACGTCTCCCTCGGCTCATGCTTGGCCTCATCTTCCGACTTGCGGCTCGTTTCACGACCTCTACCTGTATCGTCTTTGGCCGTTGCAGTGCCCGTCGTAGCAGCCGACGCTGCTGTTGTGCCACTACCTATACGTTTCCCAATCACGCCTAGCTTCTTGGGGGCCGTTGTGGCAGGCTCGCCTCTCGCTTCTGGCGTGGTCGCTTTGGATTCGTCTGATGGCGTCACGTCTGCGTTTCGCTTTGCCGCTCCTCCTCTTGCACCTCCTCCTATGCGACCTATTCCACCCTTCTTGGCTGCAGCTGCAGGCTTTGGCGGTGATGGTGGAGGGGGATTTGCTAGCGGTGACGACGCTTCGTTGTCGGGAAGAGAGGCTGTTTCATCTGCGTCACTTGCAGTCTCTGAGGCAGTCTCGTCGTCGTCAGCTGCGGCTTTCGCTGTGCTGCCAGTTACTGCTGGGGAGGGTGACTTTGGTGGCGGTGTGGGCGAAGCATGGCGTGCTGGTGGCTGTTTCTTCCCACCTATTGCGCCGAGTTTCTTTCCGGCTGGCTTCTTTGTATCTTGAGACGACTTTGGTTCTTGAGGTGCAGGATCTGCGCAGGGTGAAGGAGATGCCTGTTTCGGGTCACTGCCCTTTGCTCCCGACCTGAGGTGGGGTGGCGTTGCTTGTATTTGGAACTCATCATCATCATCGTTGTCATCTGCCTTTTGTTTTGCACGCGCTGGCGAAGGAGTTCTTGGTTTCGAAGGTGCCTTTTTGCTGCCGCCCCGGTGAGCAAGACTAGAAGCTCCTCGAAAGTCTTTCCACCAACTGTCCAGAGCTGGTGCTTCGTCAACATTCAGGGCGGGGTGATATTTCAGGCCAGCACCACCAAAGACCTTTTCAATGAGGTCTGAGGCAGAGTTTGGTTCATCTGCATTATTTTCAAGCTCTCGACTGAGTTCTCGTTCGCTGAAAGGCGCCAATCCTTTGATTTTGTCCTGAGCAGTTTCGCGAGACACCTTTTTCCTTCCGGACAGTGCTGTGAAAACATGTTCCAGTCCCGTTCCTGTAGCCTCCAATTTATCAGCTAGCTTTGCAATCACTGAATCTTTGCTTTTCAGTGATTGAACCAGCAGATCATACTGGCAGCTCTTGTAGTGGAGTGCTTCTACCAGCGGAATAATCAGCTGACTGGTGAGGGCGGAAGGCGGCAACTTCTTGAGTAGAAACGACCACACTAGGGGCTCGAAACCAGGCAGCTGACACGTTGCCTTCAGCGTGATTCCGTCTTCTCCAGCCGAAGAAGAGGATCCCTTAGATAGGCTAACCTCTGTCTGGTCGTGGGAAGCATTCGAAGCGTCCAGGGCGCTCTGCAAGGTACTTAGGAATTTTCGCATGTTTTCAGGGGTATCGCTTGGGTCGATGGTTGTGTTTTCGCTCCATGCCCTTATGCATATAGCTTTTCTGTCTAGTGTTTCTTCCCATACATTGGCTTGGTCTGTGATGTGGATTGAATAGTCGGACTGGCCCATTTCGAAGGCGACTAGTAAAGCAGGCAGCCCAGAGGTTGGTGGCAGCGGCAGAGGCCGCCACTGCTTAGGGCTGGACATTTCGTCTGCCGCGTACTGGATTGTGTTTTGCAAGTGACGCTAAGAAATAGAGGGATATATTGCAGGTTTTGTCGGTGCAGTATATGAAAGAACTTCCTCGGGTTGGGATATTGTTTGCTTCAAAGCACGGTGGCCGAGAAACGCCGCATAGCTCTTCCGCCGAGTATCCGAGTTGAGATATGGTTGCCAACTTTAGATTTTTGTCTGTATAGTACACAGGCTTGTCGTAATTTGCGATTGACTTGCTTGGTCCTGGCGCGAAATGAGGTTGAGAGTGTGGCCTTTATGACCAAGAAGGTGAGTGTCTGCTTGTGAAATTGGTGGGATAGAGCGTATGCCTCGATCTGGGATGTCAGAAGTAGCTTGTAGTCTTGATAGATGGGCGAGTGAGTAAGTACTATCTGTTCAAGGCGACGAGTTGGGGGCAGGCCTGTGTTGTTGATGTCGCGTCGTGTCGGCAGCCAGGCACCAGTCAGTTTTCTGCAGCTCAGGTGGCGGAGTGGGCAGTGGTGGTGCCGAAGTGCAGGGATCAAGACCAAAACCCAGCAATGTTTCAGTACATTCAAGAAGCCATTATTGAAGCAGAATCGCCAAAATAAATGTGTAATAAATTTGTTAATTAATAGCGAGAGTTGAAAGTTGGAAATTGTACCATCGAGCATATCTTGTCCCAATTTCGCTGCGCTCACCCGTCTAGGAGGTCGTAGAAGAAGACCGCAGTCTCGCTGCTGTTTTCCGGAATAGCTCGATACATATATTCATCATAACCTCCGAAGATAAGCCCAGCTTTTTTGTAAAACCGGCACGCCGGGACATTGTTACTCTGTCCCTCCACCCGAATATGTTTGAGGCCAATCTCCCGCGTCCATGACCGCACCGCGTTGAGCAGCCGCGTGGCGTTTCCATTGCCACGGATGCTGGTATCAAGGCAGATGTAGTCGAGATGGACCATGTTATTCCAGTCTTTGGAGGCAGTAGAATAGCCCAGGATTTTGTCGTCGTTTTTCAGGACGAATAGCACCCGCTGGTTGCCATCGGCGCTTTCGAAGTACTCATCATCGAAACCAAAGTCCTTGGTGCGCTCGGACAGTGGAGAAGTGGTAAACGGCTGGTCTAGGGCCAGCTGAGTAAGTGGTTTTGCTACTTCAGAGGATATCTTGAAGCTAAAGTCACAGTGAGCGACTTCAGGGCCTGTCAGGGTGCTGACGCGTTCGACTTTCAGATCGGCCATCTACGGCGCTTGCATATGAGCTGGTGAAGATAGTTGGCACGAGGAAAAGGAATAAAATGTAATTGTAATGAGCCGATCAATCCTTGAAACAACTGGGTTGTCTCCCGTTGGCTTGCTGCTGATTATAAAAGAAAGTACGCTGCTTAACTCTTAGGCCGAATATAGCTTTCAACTGGGCGACATGACTCAACGGCGTCCAAGGGCGCGTTATAGTGACAAGTCTTGTCAATTCAGGGATGAGGACACTTTATCAAACATGATTGGCCTTTCTGCCTAGAAATTTCGCGCTTTTGCATTGACATGTTTCCAAAACGTTCGATTAAACACCGTTGCCACAGTGGTATAGGGTGGGAAGACCGGCGAGCCAAAATAGGAAAGACACCGCACGGAAGCATTCGTGAAAAAATAGCCATGTGACGAACCTCGAAACGCATTTAGTCAACGCTAAATATAGAAACCCTCTAACTCATTGACTGTATTGAGAGAATTCAGACACAGCAACTATTGAAGCGAGTGTGGTTGGGAGAGTTTTGACGTCATTCGACTGACCGAACAAGCTTTCGCACCAAAGTTTACATGCGACACCTCACCATTCCAGTAACCATGCTCAATTTTATCTCCAAAAAAGGAGAAGAAAAAGGGAAAGAAAGCCAGAGAAATACAGAATTGGACCAACTTGAGCGTTTCCATCCGGCCAGTAATTATATAAGCTTCCAAAGTCGCCATGTCGCGTCCCGTCTGTCCAAGCATTTGCGCGTAACGGCACTAGCGTAATACCCGCGTCCCATTTGTACCTGGCATAGATCGCTCCGATCGCTAGTACCGAAATGACATCGGCCAGATCGGCTCCCATATCGGCCGTGTCATCGATACGCATTGGAGAAATGACGTTCCTCTTTTCATCAGTACCCCTTCCAACACTGGATCGGCGCTTATCCTAACTCCTTCACATTTACTTGACACGTCCCTGTTTCTTCCTCTAGATGTTGGCGGGCCGCATCGCTTTTGTTCAACCAACACGAGCCCATCTAAACCGCTGTCGCATCACCCCCAGTACTTTGCGACTCGCACAGAAACCCTTTCCAGCCAAACTATCTACCAAATCTCACACAATGGCTCCCAAACGCAAGTCTAATGGCGTAGCGCCGAGCGAAGCGGATGGCAAGAAGAAGCAAAAGAAGCTCAGTTACGAAGAGGAGCTGCGCGAGCCTCACGAGTTCGCCAAAATCGCAGAGGACAGCGCCATTGTTCTTCGCAAATATTACCCGCCTGAGATGAGCAACACCAGAGCTCGCGCTTACATTGAAGAAGACTTTCGCCGACCAATGGAGGAGCTTGTGAAGGCTCAGCGCGAAACGGTCGATGCTCGGAAGCAAACGAAAGCGGGCGATGCTGTGGTGCACTGGTTCAAGACAGATCTCCGTTGTGCAGATAACACGGCGTTGTCTCTCGCGAGCGAAAAAGCAAACGAGGCAGGTGTGCCTCTTATTTGCATGTACATTGTCAGCCCGGAGGACTTTGAAGCGCATCTGAGATCTCCCGTCAGGGTGGACTTTATACTCAGGACGCTCAAGGTTCTTCAAGACGACCTTGCCAAGTTGGATATACCTCTCTACGTCGAGACCGTTGACAAGAGAAGAGAGATTCCGAATCGCATAGTGAAGCTCCTCGATGGCTGGGGGACCAATCACCTTTTTGCCAATATTGAGTACGAAGTCGACGAGCTGAGGCGCGAGACCAAGCTCACCCGTACGCTTGCTGAGAAGAAGAAAGCATTCGAGACTTTTCATGACACCTGCGTCGTCCCGCCAGGTCAGCTACGCACAGGAACAGGAAACCAGTATGCCGTCTACACGCCCTGGTATAGAGCTTGGGTCAAGCACATCCACGAAAACCTAGAGCTGCTGGAACTGCACGATGCTCCGAGCAAAAACCACTCGAGTGCGTGCAGCAAATTCAAATCTCTTTTCAATTGCAAAATCCCAGAAGCCCCCAAAAGCAAGCAGCTTACAGACGAAGAGAAGAAGCGATCCCACTCCCTATGGCCGTGTGGCGAGCATGAAGCAAAGAAGCGACTCGACAAGTTCTGTGAAGACCGTATTGGTGGTTACCGAGACCGCAGGAACCTCCCCGCCGACAATGGCACGTCTAGCCTCTCTGTTCACTTGGCGAGCGGAACCATTAGTGGGAGAACCTGCGTGCGCACTGCTCGCGATAGCAACACGACCAAGAAGCTGGATGGTGGAATTGGCGGCATCATCACCTGGATTAGCGAGGTCGCTTGGCGCGATTTTTATCGTCATGTACTTGTGCGCTGGCCACACGTTTGGTAAGTTATTACGTGAATTGGGTCAATATTCTCATTTTGCATATGCTGACTGTATAATAGCATGAATAAGCCGTACAAGCCCGACTACGCCAACATATCCTGGTCCTACGACGAAGATCAATTTGATGCTTGGTGCAATGGAATGACGGGATTCCCAATTATTGATGCGGCAATGCGCCAACTGAATCATACTGGTTATATGCACAATCGCTGTCGCATGGCGGTTGCATCCTTCCTATCAAAAGATCTACTTATCGACTGGCGCAAAGGAGAGCGATACTTCATGGAGCACCTTGTTGACGGCGATTTCTCCAGCAACAACGGAGGATGGGGCTTCAGTGCCAGTGTAGGCGTTGATCCACAGCCATATTTCCGCATATTTAACCCGCTCCGCCAGAGTGAGCGATTCGACCCGGAGGGAGACTACATTCGCAAATGGGTGCCGGAACTGAAAGATCTTGATACCAAGCAAATTCACGATCCGTATAATCGAGGTGCTGGGGACAAGGCTAAGAAAGCCGGCTACCCCAAGGCGATTGTCGACCACAGCGCCTGCAGGGACCGAGCGCTGCAAGCGTACAAGGCGGCATTGGGGCACTAGGCTGATCGATGTACGTTGGTCGGATATCGGAGCGAACAAAAACTTTCTGCAGTATTAGCAAATGGAAAGTGTAGCGGTCATTGGACCAGCACTGAATCAACATGTCAATTGAGCCCAATACGTTCGCAATGTCTGACCCGTATCTGTACCACGATGAGGAATCTCAGCCATCACGGCTTTTTTGAAGGCCAGTTTCAATCTGCGGCTTGGAGGCTGCAAAGCAGCCCCAGTCTCCTCAGCAGTAGGGCAGCAGTCGACCATTAGTCGACCAGTGCGAGGAGACGTTTCCAGCCGTACAACCACTGCAAACAAGGCACAATTTCACATGCCGGGGATCGCACGAGTATTTGGACGTCGAAATGCTTTTTTTATATTCGAAATCGAGCCGAGACGCCTCGAATTGGATTTTGCTAAATGCAGCCCAACTCTAGTTCCACAAATGCTTTCCTTCCCGAAACCAATCCCTAAAAATTTCAATGTCAGCAATTCGGCTCGCATGACCGAAGTTCCCCTTCGCGGGACAAAGAAAAGAGTATTTCCGTACCTTCTCACTCCGATTTTCCCACCTCCCATTTATCGCTGACCGCTCCAGACGCTCTTGAGGAGACCGTCACGCTGAGCCAGGCGGTTCATGGCATCGTCGCTCTCACCCATGGCACGGACGAAACCGCAGAGGGCATAGACGTGGTTCTCGCCGGTGATGGCACGGCCGTTCTCGTCAACCTTGGCAACGGAGATCTGGACAGAGCCGTGGTCCATGGCCTTGATGATGCGGTTGGTAGCGCTGCACTTGCGGGGGACGTAGCTACACGGAGAGAAAAAGCGCAAACATTAGTATATCAAATTTCTTGATTTTTTTTTTTTTGCCAATTGTAAAATAAATCGGTATTATTGGAATCGGTGCTGTCTTACAGATCGACGATCTCGCCACGTTCGTTCTCCATCTTTGCGGTTGTTGAAGGTGTTTATGGAGTGGGATTAAAGGTTGTCGTGATGCGCCGGTGGGATGTATCAAATCCTGCCTCGAAATTTGCCCTGGTTCAATAATTTCGTGGGGCGGGGAGGGCTTGTTGTGCGTCAGCTGACTTGTCATGTGACGCCGTGCCAGTCTCGCGACCACATTTGGCCAATCATGTCACGCGATCGCCCATTTTGGTAGCGCCGCTGCCAGGCCGCGCCGCCTTCTCTGGCGCAGGGTATCCACCCTTCAATTAACGATCTGTGCTTCATCTCTGAGCCAACATGAGAGACGCGCGCCAGGACTTGTATTGCATGTGAGGTCCCTCACCCCCCGTACAAATCATTCTGCTGCGCTCAAACGGTCTGAGATGCGCTTTGCGCACTCAGCCATCCATAATCGGCGCGATGGCTTCTCCTGATATGTTTCTCTCTTCGCCTGCTCGCACGCGCCGAGCCATGGGCAGTTCTCCACTCACGATATCGTCCTCTCCTGATCTTCCGCCGCTGAAAGACGTTCCGCCACTAAAGCCGCCAGTGTTTCAGAGGAAATCACCTACTTTATCCAAGGAAGGGAATGTAACAACAGGGCTTACCAGCGCTGCGAGTGTATCGCGCGATTCGACGAGTTTACAGGAACCGAGACGGGTATCGCCGCATAAGTACGCGCAAACGCCGCAAAATGTCATAGCTTTGGACAGCGATGAACCAAGTTCAGATCCATTCGAGACTATGAAAACGCCTCCGACAAAGGAAAAGCCGTGGAAACAGTTCAAGTCGAAGACCCCGGTACGCTCCACGACCACCGGCTTGAACAACGGAGTAGCGAAACCAAATGGAGAGGCTGTTGCCCTTGATTCAGCTAGCGTGGAAGCTACCGCTGCGAGGAACGGCAAAGACAATGATGAATTGTCGGAGTTGAATAACAAAGTGCCCAATGGTGGAAGAGGAGACTCACCACTCAACATAGAGCGCGCTCCGGCGAGAAGACTGGATTGGACCCCGCCCAATTGCAAAGAGAAGGATGCTGGAAATCACAGCCAAGTATCTCAGCAATGGAGTCAGAGCCAAGAAGATAATATTCAGCCTTTCAGCAGGCTTTTAGAGACGTACAAGTTTGCCGAAAACAGCAAAGATCCAGCAGCTACGTCGGACGAGGATAATGGTGTTTTTAGGAAGCGCAAACTGATTGAATGCGTTTCTATGAAAGGGAATCCGACAGCTGTCACAGAAGCTGCGGATGAAGCTGCACCCGCAAAGCGCAAAGCTCCGAAGAAGAAGCAGCCGCGTACGATTACGGCGTTGGCGACAGCTGCCTATAAGCCGGCTACGCAAATTGACTCGGAGCCTCTGCCTGCAGATACTAGTGAGATCATACCTCATGCTGAGACTGCTGCTGCAAAGCAAACGAAAGGGAAGGCAAATGCAAAACCCAAGCGAAAAGCTGCAAAAGCACCGAAGAAGAAAGCCGCCCCGGCAAAGCCTATTCTGCTCTCGCCGAACACTGCTATGCGACAGGTTGCAAACCAAGACTTTGTTTTCGGGACGTCGAGCCAACTGGCTGTGGAGCAGTCCCCTACATTTCTACGCGACTTAGCCTCGGCCGTCCGGAGGTCAAATGAAATGGACACAATAGCCGAGTCAGCGCCTATCAATAGCGACAGCATCGAGCCTCCCGAGCAACGACAGTCCTTATGGGATGCAGCGGCTCGTGATGAAGATGGCGATTTATTTGACGTCGGCGTTCGAGAGCTCACTGACGGTACCGCTCAATTGCCAACATGCGCAAAGCAGACCGACCCGTTTGGATATGTCAAGGATGCTAATGGCCTGGATGAGAACTCGTTTCTCAATCTATCTGATATTCTGGAACAGCCATCTGCAGAGGTGGAGAATGGCCGTTCGTCGCCAGCCACCAAAAGCCCTGCATTGATTTGTGTCGACTCCTCGCCTATTTCTGAATTGTCGCAGGAGAAGCAGCCTGCTCAAAGTCAGGCAGAACCTTCTAGACCCGACATGGAAAAAGATACCGAGCCGTCAGCTCCGCCTCGCCCGAAATTTGAACTTTATACAGATGCCCAGCTTTCAAAGGAAGTTGCGTCATATGGCTTCAAGAACATTAAGCCTCGAAATGCTCAAATTGCTCTGCTGGATCGCTGCTGGCAGAGCAAGAATCAAACAGGATCTGTTTCTTCTAGGCGGCAAGCATCGACATTATCGTCAGCACCGCCGCGCTCCAGTGGTAGGACGGCCACAACAAAGTCACCAACTAAAACACCTCTTCGGGCGTTGCAGTCGTCAGCAATTAGCGCAGCTGAGCCGCAAGAGCCACCGCCATCTGCGCAACCTGTCGAGTCTCCTAAGCGGCCTCGGGGTAGACCTAGAAAGACAGCAGCAACCTCCCCAGCACCTGCGAAGCGGAAGGTTTCTCAAAAATCCTCATCCGCCAAACCGACAGCTACCCCTACTGTTCCATCAACGCCAAAAAGCAAAGGTAGATCATCTGGGGTAGTCGTGGAGATTCCCGATTCTGACTCAGAGGCTGCCGCAGAGCTCAGTCAACCATCGTCTTCACCACCGTGCTCTTCAGTTGATGAAACTTTCTCTCCAACACGAGGAGTCGATATGTCGGTTTCCATGGATGAGGACACTGAGATTTCGATAGCGGTATCGCCATCCGATGAGCCGCCTTCTTTCGAGTACATCAAGAAAGCTGTCACTACGGCTCCTCGAGCGACGGACCCTTTGCAACCATCTTGGCACGAGAAAATGTTAATGTACGACCCGATCGTGGTGGAGGACTTGGCTGCCTGGTTGAACTCGGGAGAGCTCACCAGAGTTGGCTACGACGATGAAGTAAGCTCCGGGGAAGTGAAGAAGTGGTGCGAGTCAAAGAGTGTATGTTGTCTTTGGAAGGTGAACCTGCGTGGCAAGGAACGTAAACGGTTTTGAATGATGCATAAGTGGAGTTTTGATTATAGCGAGGAGTCATTGATTGGAGTTTTAGGGTAGTTTACGACTTTGCATTATCCTCTTGGTTTAGATATTGCCCTGGCTTTGAATAAGCACATCGGCCACTCCCGTCGTTGGAAGAAACAGTATATATAGCATAACACACGCCATTTCAGCATTTAACTTTGTTAATTCCCCATCAAAGAGTTTCCTACCCATTTATCTTTTCCTTTTTCTTTACAGTTATAGTACCCAACGTACCTCCTAGATGTTCCCAACTGACGTTTCACGGTCGCCAAACGGACACGGCTCCACATTTGAAGGCGGCTTCCCGATGCCCGGCCAAACCAGCTCCGCAACCTCGGCACCCAACCCCAATCCCCGCAAAACACAAGCACCCGGAGTTCAACGTCGACAGATTCCCGGTTCGGCTATAATGCTTGTCAACGGGGTGCCAACACCTGCCCAATGATTCCACCCTTACATGCTGCCCGAGTGCGTATAGCTTACCGGAACCTTGCATCGCCAGTTCAAGTATTCAGAGTCGTCAGCACATCAACGGCTGTTCGCACTACGCCATTCGCATCGCATCAACGCATTACGCCTCAGCGCCGGCCCGTCGGCACCATACCTCCCACCATGGCTCCCTCGCAAAAGAAGACACGATCTAATCAAGATGATGACGGGGGCATGAAACCGCCCAGCCCCAGCTCGTCAGTCGTTCTGCTCTCGCCAAGCAATGAAGTCCTACTCCTTCATCGCGTCAAGACCTCGTCGTCCTTTGCGTCGGCGCATGTGTTTCCTGGAGGCAATGTAGACCCCTTCCATGATGGCGAGGTCGCACCTGTAGGTAATGCGGATAGACACAAGGATGGACCTGCGTATAGGCTGTGCGCTATCCGGGAGACGTTTGAGGAGTCGGGTATTTTGTTGGCAAAGAAGGATGGTAAGCTGCTTGAGCTGCCGGATAAGGAAAAGGACGAGGCGAGGAAGAAGATTCATGCACGCGAGATCAAGTTTTGTGACTGGCTTGATTCTCTAGGAGCCACTCCTGATACAGGTAATTGCTTCCTGCTTTCCATCGATTGCTGTTATGCTGTGGAGGTTGGCTAATTCGTCTAACAGCTAGCTTGGTTCCGTTTACCCGCTGGTTGACGCCAGCGCCTGTACCAAAGAGATTCACCACACAAATGTACATCTACCTCTTACCCATAACTCGCGGCGGCGGCGTGCCAGCCAAGATGCTCATCGCAACACCCGACGGCGGAGTCGAGCATACCGCCGCAGACTTTGCCACGCCACAGGCGTTCCTGAAACAAGTCAAGGAGAATTCCATCATCATGTTTCCGCCACAAGTATTCCTACTAGATATTATTGCCAAGTTTGTCGGCGGCGGAGAAATGGGCGCGTTGGAAGAGGAGTCGAAGCGTTTCATGATTCAGCGCAAGAAGCTCATTTCATACGTGCGCAAGGTCCCTACTGCCGATACAGACAAGGGGAAGCAGCATCCTACATCGCAAATTCCATGGGGTGAAAAGGTTATAAGTCCGATACACTTGTATATGCGCGAGAGCGATAATCGCGCCGTACTGGCTCTTGAGCATCCCGGCCCGGAGCTGGATGGTACTGATAGAGCAGGGGATTGGGAGAGGGTGGTTTTGGTCAAGTTTGGGAAAGGCGGCCCATCGCAAGTGGAGGTTAGGTTGAGGGAAGAGATATTGGCCGAGGATGGCCAGGAGCAGGCAAAGCTGTAAATTGGCTGACAAGGTGATGCAATCAGGTCATTGTATGTATATATTTGGCATGTAGAAGCTAGAAAGCCTATTTGTAAAGGTACTTGAGAAACTTAGTAGGGTATATTGGTTAGCAAAGCAAGAAGGATAAATTCTTGAGGTAGTATGGCAAGCTATTCTTGGTATATGCACTTAACCCAATAACCCCAAAGGCCTCCTTTGATGGGTGCCAACAAGGATATGTTCAGACTGAGCACACAAATGAATATGTCATAATCGGAATAAGCGTAAAAACCGTTTTTGGAGAACAGTGGGTTCCGATGCTAGGTTGAAAATAAATTAAATAGAAAATCAATGTGTTGCTTTCTGGTGACCCTGCATCTCTGCGTGCATTTGAGCAAGTTTCTCACTTCAGCCGTTGCCTCCACCTGGCGCCTCCCACGCGCCTCCTTGTCAAAAGGACAAATTTGCCTCGAAAAGTTTCCTTGTATATAGGGACATTTTTCAACGGAGAGAAACCATAAGAATGGATAAATATAGTAAAAAAAGCGAGGTCAAACGGGGGATAAATGAATTGTAATGGACATCTCGATGATTGGCTAGTGTCGTTCCCATATATCATTAGAGCAGCCAATAACGACATTAGAATGTACAATGTTAACTTGTATCGCTCAAACGGCACTTGGTACTCCATTAAAAAGACTATCCGCATAGATGATGGGGTAGTACCAGCCCTGTGGCTACCCGTTGGTACCAATTACATGCATAATTGAGAAACAAATCCACCTATTCAGGTAGCCATTGGTTCAAAAACGTTTTAGACGTCTAAAGCGGGGTTGAAGAACCCTGTCAAAAGAGTGAATGAAGGTTCTAGTCTCGTCCCATGCCGCCTTTATATACTGAGAACTGCCGAAACAACTGCTTCTTCTTCCTTCAACGCCTCTATACACTGCAAAATCTACTCTATCAACATGGCTCTGAAACTTGCTGTTTTTGCTATTGCTACGTGCAAGCTTGTTTCTGCTCATTTTGGGCTAACTTCTCCCCAATGGCGGGCTGATACCCTATCTGAGGAGAATGAAGACAAATACAGCCAGTGGACTTATCCCTGTGAGTAGCCCCAGTCCGAGCCAAGTCATTTCTACACACACACAATAGTGGCTAACTTGTCCATAACCAAAGGTGCTGGCGTTCCGTATGCGGCTGGAAACACCACCGACTGGCCTCTCGACGGTGGTTCCCTCGAGCTCGATCTCCATCACCCATGGAGTTATGTATTTGTGAATCTAGGTCTGGGTGGCAACACGACCAACTTCAACGTCTCACTGACTCCCGAATTTTGGAATACCACCGGCAAAGGAACATTGTGCGTCGAGCAGATGCCTGTTCCCGAGGATATTGCTGATGGTACACTTGCTTCCGTGCAAGTGGTTACACTTGGTGAATCGGGCGCAGCTCTGTACAACTGCGCCGATATCCGCTTCTCCAAGGACGCCAAGCGTCTTGCTAACTGCACCAGTGATGGTGTCACGGTGGCTACCGTCAAAGAACAGACTGGCGGTTCCAACAGTAGCAATTCTACTGATGAAGAGGGTGACTCTAATGACAAGGACGGAGCAGCTTCTGGCTCGTTTGGGGCCAACTTTGGTCTTCTTAGTGCTGCTGTGGGATTGACTACTGTTTTCGCGATGGGATTGGGCGTTTAAACTTCGAGTATCACTTTTTGCTTTGCGTTGCTTACTGATAATGAACGATCAGATGAAATGCATAAATGCGTCTATATTCTATTCCCGGCGATGGCGCCGTGAGTATATAATGCGAGAGATATGTAAATGAGACATCCGCTACCAATACAGAGGGGTATAAATATGTAGCCAGACATGTAATAGTTGCCTAGCTTACACTGAAAAGAAGACGAGCCAAACAAGGGAATGTATGTAACCCAAGGCAGAAATGCAAAGCCTTGAAGTATATGCAGAAATGCCCAAAAATCGTATGTAAAATCATATCATATGCTGTAACCGTCATAACATCCGTAGCCCGCGACAAATGCGCCAATCGTTCGATAAACAAGGGGAAAAAAATCCCGTACAAATAACTCCGTTTATACATCAGCCTAAGAAGCTTTTGGTTGTTCCTCGTCGAGTTCGTCGAGAACTTCAGCCATGGAAATGCGCTGGGTGGCGTGTGGCGTGAGCATGCCTTTGACGACACGTTCCAACACGTCTTTGGTGTTGAGGTTTTGCGTCGCATCGTAGACTTCAGTCAGCCATTGGCGCATCTGCTGGATGGCAGGCTGGCCGTTGCCGTAGTGTCGCTCATTGGCGGATGCAGGTGATGGGTTATTAACCCCGGCAATCATCCAATAGAGACGCTTGGGATGGTTGGCTCGTCCGCGACTTTCCGGCAGCGGGATTTTTCGCAACAGATATAGCATGGTGATACCCATGGCCCAGACGTCTGATGCAGGACCACGCAGCTTTCTCCCGATAAACTCGGGCGGGATGTAGTATGGAGTGCCACCGCCCGCTGGAGGGCTTGAGCTTGGTGTTGACATTCCAAAGTCACAGAGGACACCGCCGCGCTCTGTAGAGTAGAGAATATTCGCGGGTTTGATGTCATTATGTACCAGGTTCTGCCCGTGGATGTATTTTAGTGCTCCAGCAACGTCGTTGAGGATTCGAAATGCATCACTGCGGCTGCCTATGAAGTGGTCATCATTTTTACTTCGCCACCTGCTTGGAAACGTGAGGTCCTTTGCGTCCACGTGCTCCATGAAGAGGGTAAGGAATCTGGCGTCGCCTCCGTAGAACCGGACAATGGACCCATGCTTTAGATTCTCCTGTATTCGTGATTCACGCTGCCACATGTCTGCCTGGCGAATAATGTTCCGTTCATGCGCCGTTGGTTTGTCCTGAGCATTTGGTATGCGGGTTTTCAATACTTTGACAGTAACAATGTTGTCCGGCACTGGTGAGTACGACGCCTTGTATACAGCAGACAATGCCGTGGATGCAATGGGCTCGCGCCTGGTGAGATGGTATTCGTCCAACTCACATACTCCTGGAACATACACTGTGTCCCCTTGCTCGGCATCCAAAAGGGCATTGGTTGACGTGGGGGCCAGTTCCTTGCTGGGCTTTTCACCGCCATTAGGCAACGAAAAGACCAAGGGGTCGGCGGAGGGACGCAAGAACATGACGACGCCGTCGTCATTACGGTCTGCGCCATCAGACAGGCGGCGTCTGGTTACTCGGCCATTATCCTCCTCTGGTGTCAGTGCTCGTTTACCGCTAGACGTGATGAGGTCGGAGCTGGTTCGCGACGAGCCGTCCTGGCTAGAGGTAGATGACTGTTCATATAGCCTGACGGGGCGCTTCTCGAGGATTCTAAAGTCGAGAACAGCGACGTCTCTGACCTTAATCCTCCAAGTTCCCGGCTCGAGGGACTTGGTGGTCCCGGGGTTGACCACACGGTAGTCGCTCATGGGGGGGCTAGAGGGCGCGGCCTGGGAAATGCGGACGAGAGAAATAGGAACGTCTGAGCGGTTCAACAGGATGACTCTGTCGCTGGCAGGGTCATAGTACAGCTCAGACCAGAGCTCTGGACGGTCCAGGTCATATGTGCTGTCGCCGGGGATCCTGACGGAGAATTTGATATCGCGGTGAGTCTGAGTCACAGCCAGCACCTTGTGCTCGGGCTGGGTGGAAGAGGCAACTTCGGCGCGGAAAGCCAGCCAGCGACAATTATCGCCGGTAGGAGTGACGGTACGGGTGTCGCCCAGGTCAGCGAGCGGTCGCACGAGAAGGCGGATGCCCAATCTATGGTGATGGTCCTCGACCTGGAGGACATCTAGTGGAACTTCCTCGCCTGCCGCCGAGAGGCCGCCTTGGCTCTCGACTTGGACACCTCTGAGGCGCGACTCGAGGTCAAGCTGGGAAAAGGCTTCAGTGCGTTCCTCCGTGGTCGTGGCCTCTTCTTGAGGCCCTGACTTGGCCTCGGCCATGGTTTGTGGTGAATTTATTCAATTTGCTTTCTTGCTGTACTGATGCCTGAAGCTGGGCCTAACAGTGGCGCGCGGCCCGCGCAAAGCAGATGAGGGTTCGTCAATGGGAGCGGGGTGGTTGTCAGCCTTTGTAGAGTGGGTGTCTCGGACTCGGTCGCAGGCGCAGGGTAAACGGTTCGCTCTGAGTATCAAGCCGATGAACAAGATGAAGATGCAATCGTCTAATCTCGAGAAATGCCACGGCGACATGCACAATAAATGCAGGAACAGGATCCAAGGTCACGTCAGAGGTGCCTGGGAACTGCCAGTGTCAGATGCGCAAGGAGAAACAATGGTGGTGGCCTGCTGATGGTCTCTCAGCCTCGATGGCCTCTGCCCGTACAGTCATCAAGTCAACCGCGAGAGAGAAGCACACCGGAGAGCAAATGGCTGCTGGTGGACTGGACTGGCAGCTGAGTATTGGTGTGTGGGTGAGCGGGAGAGCCCGTCTACGAGTACTCCGTAGTCCGTACGAGTATACGAAGTAAAGCATCCGGGGCGGCCACTATTGCGGACCATGAGCCGCAGGGTGGGCCGCGAGTCTGCCTACAAGGCGAACGGGTGAGGCGCACGACTAGTTTCCAAGAAGACGCCTCAGCCAGTGAGGATGCGCGGAAATACTTCGTTTTGCTTCTACTTGACTTTCATTCTCTCTAGGATTCTCGAATTTCGTAAAGTACACCGTTATTGCATCTTCCTTTGCACCACCGTGTCAACGAAACCTCGAGCCCACTCACTGTATGCCGAAAGCAATCTCGATTACCTGATACATATACCGTCATAGTGCAGCCAGGTGATGAAGCCATTCACCCAGCACAATGGGCGAGGAAAGTCGAGTGACTTTATCTGTTGCGCCTCTCACGTGTTTGGTCTCAAGCTCAAAGTTGGCTTGATACTTCATGCGACACTGTCAACAACTGAAGAGTAGACCGGAGATGCTACGCAGTGACAGAAAATACACTTCGATGAACCGTTATGACCCCTGGGAAGCGTCACTTTTTAAATAGGTTAGACATTTGAGTCTACTATTTCTGGAGATATTTTGGTTCGGCCGAGACGGAAAAAACATCCATGATGCTGGCTCCCGCACGCGATGAGAGCGTCTCGTGACGCTGCACAACATCCTCACAGATGACGCGCTGGACGCTTTTGAAGGGCGTCCCCCACGTTGAAACGAGTTTCTTTTGATTTTTTTTTTTTCAAAGCCCAGTATCGGCTGAAAGCTTGGAATCAGCAGAGTTTTGGAACGCCCCTCTTCTTTTCTTCTCCTTTTTTTTTTTAATCTATTTTTTTTTATATATCTTGGCTTACACAGCCTGACGAGTTTCCCTGCCGCAGGACAAACGGCGACGCAGCGACTGCGCCAATCTGTTGATGCTTCGCCACATGGAGCCTGCGCCACACCAAGCTGCCGCCAAACTTGCATGCGTTACGGCCTGCGCCACGTCAATATCAGGCTTCCCTCAGCATTGGTCAGGGGGCGATATTGGTGTTCCGAGCTGAATGGTGCTGCGCCTCCCGTTGGCCAGATATGCATACGAGTCTCCACTTGCCTGCAGGAAACTGGAAGAAAAGTCGAATCGACCTAGCCGTGTTTAGTTAGCTTGTTCTGCAATGCTCACGTTTGAGACCGTAAAGAGTTTAGCGTTAAGCAAAGTCTCATCATGGTGGAACTTTGCGTGCCACCTGGCTTGCAGCGGAGCCAATCACTGCCCTCACCGCTTTTTGCCTCAGGCTCCAATCTCCCCTTTCGCGCGTTATCCGTGCAACGAGGAAAATGAGGGTAGTCGCGAGCACCCCCCACAGCCTTTGGTTTGACTCCGTCAATGATTCCTGGGCCCGCGATACTGTCAAACTCCAGTATACCGAACGAATTCGACGACTACGAGCTTCGTTTTCTTGCCCTTTAACCCTCCCGAATTACCGCCACAATGTACCAGACTTCAAGTGCCATGCTCTAGATGAGCCGTCATCTCCCAATGATTACCGGCCCGATCTACAAACACTGACACTACACACAACTTTTTGCCCGCCGCTCGCGGGCATCGCACCACCACAACAACAACATGGACGATCCTGGCCTGGCTTGGCCTGCCTGGAAGTTTGGCATGAAGAGGGATGACCTCTTCACTACCCTCCACGATAAATATAACACCATCACCTTTACTCTACAAGATGTCGAGGCCTTTCACCACGATGTTTACGAACTGTCCTGCGAGGCAAATACTAAAGACGAGTTCCACAGACTGATGGCCGAGCGCCAGCGCCAGCGAAGCCACGAGCTGAGCGAGTCGCTCGAGTCCCTGGCTGTGGAGATTATCGCGAACCCGATGCTTATGGGTACTGAGCAGTGGCAGCAAGCCCTGCAGCTCTTCCGAACCAAATCCTACGACTCCATCGTCCGCTACTTTGGGAGCTACCTCCCCGACAGTTATCTACCTGGCAAAGACACCTCATGCCCGACATCCAACTCGTCTTCTTACTCCGAAGCCGACTCCACCTGTACCTCTAGCACCAAGGCCAGCAGCGCCGACGATGTCGCATCTCATTTTCTCGACGAAGACGATTTCTTTCCCAACGGCCCCGTCATGACCGTGGAACCCAGCACGATGGACGGCCACGGCCCTCTTTCGCCTCCTCACTCCGAAGCGGAGCAGTCCGAGGCGTCGGAAGAGAGCTGCAGCTACCCATCGACCGGCCCATCTTCTCGCTCCATGTCATTTTCTGGCTCCGAGTCCGGACGCCTCTCAGGATTCATGCTGCGTACTTTAAACAAGGAGGATGATGATACTACATCACAGTCCGACAGCGGTGACACAGCCATCACCTCTGTATGTGATTCAGTAGAGACCATCTCCTCTCTTGATACCACAGAGGTGCCCGAACATAAACCCATCATACAACCGTCGTCCGAGGAGACATGGGACGATGACGACCTACCTCTCACACAATTTCCCGAAGATGACTTTGACACCCTCGACACCATTCAATATAATGATACCCTTGACTCCGACACACCAACACCGCGACAATTCTCTGAAGCGACGAGTTATATTGATTTACAAACCGTCGTCAACAGAGCGATACCCGCAACTATACGACGACCACCGTCACCAAAGTCACAAATCAGACTCCGAAGTTCCGCTGCAGTTTCAAGAACAAGCATACGAAGGACCCGCGAAGAGGCCTTCTGCAAGGTTCAAAAGGTTCCATCTGAAGCGGCCAGAAGACGGCCCAAAGAAAGAGCAGGACTGGACTAGCATACGGAGATACGGTTTCTGTATATATGTGAAGCTATCTGTACATATCTGTATCTTATGACTAATGACTCTCACACGATATCTTCCATCAACGTTTCTAATGAGTGTTGATGTCATTGTTTTAGCACCGATGATGTATGACTTGACCAAGGGTAAGCGGGTTGTATTATTTTTTAAGCGCGCATGCTGTATTGTGAACGCTACCTTTGTTGCTTAGCCTTGATTCGTGCGACTTTATGACTTGTGCAAGTGAACGCCGGGGCATCACGGTGAGTGACAGTCAGGTGCCTGTGCTTGGTGAAGGTGACCTGCAGGTGCTGGATGCACATCACGCGAGTCTTTCTAAATTTAGCGCATAAACACAGATCCGAGCACGAGTTTTCTGCAGCATTACGCACGGCATTTTGATAATGCTACGACAAGTTTGCAAATTACTTTTCACCTAGATTTAAGGGCTTTCCCCCAAAAAGGAGCCTTTCTAGGAGCATATGAAATCAGTTGTAAGTCCCGCAACGCTCGTGAGGTTCGCTACTATTCCCTTCTAGCAAGAATACCCTGGCAATACTTTTCAAACCGAGATTAATACTATGGAGTTTGTAACATGTTATTCTGCACCAAGGAACTATATGTGGGACCGCCGTGCTTATGAAACTTGAGGACGAGGAGACACGGAGCGTTGGCCGAGGGGCAAAACACAATGGTTGCCCTGTTCCCTGCCTCGCATCATAGATGGTACAATGGCCTTGTATAAGTAAAAGTGAAAGAGAAACGAGCATAGTACAATGCACTGGGTGATCATGGACGATCCTCCACATCAATAGGTTGAACGCATCACAAACAAGTCGGCGGCAAAACATGTAATAGTCACCAAGTAGCATTGGAAGCCACTGCTTCAAAACATGGTTCATAAACTCTAAAACGTTCATATCTCAGTAGGATGTAAAAGCCCGAGACCCTGTTTGGAAGAGTTCATCGGCCATGAATCCGCTAAATTATCGTGCTTCATGAGAGTCTTCCGGCCCACGAGTATCCCAGTCGTGAAAACGGCCCCCTCCCACGTAAACACCTGAGCGCGCGGGCGCATTGGCAAACATAGCATAGTAGAGACGGCCAACTTTGGCATTAATGCAAAACGGACTTCGCAAACGATTTATGCACGGAAAGAAACCAAGCGTGTTAGTTTTAACCTGGCATTATAGATTCTGCCGTGGTATGAACCGTTTTCGGTGTGTCAGATTTGAGACGTGGGCACGGCCTCGTTTTGGGTGCTTGGTGCCAAGGGAAGGGGTGTTCTACGTTTCTCCCCCAAACACCATCACCGGAGCCAACCGAGTGAGCGGCTGGAGGAGTCAAAATTCCGCGGTTCCATCATTCAAACGTCCCGGGCGGAACCCAACTAGGCTTACCAGCAAGAAACGCACCTCCCTCGCCATGGATCAAGCGTGATGCATTGTCTCCGACTCCGAAAGGGGGCCGTCAACGGGCCTGAACGACTGGAATGGACGACACAAAGTCTAAGAAACCCAACACTGGTCCCTTGAAACTCGCGATGTCGCCATGTTGTTGCCCTTGTGAAGCGTGACTCTGTTTTGACTGATCTTCTAGTCTAACCCAGCCAATGGGGAACCACCGAGTCCTACCTGAAAGTTTCCTGTTCGCTTCACATTGACTGCCCTGTGAGGCTCCGCATTGCAACAGACCTTATTCCTTTCTTTCACCCGCAGCGCCTTGTGCTTGGGTTTGCCACTGTATCATGGGCTCTTCTAACCACCTCGGGAATAATGGAAGTAGTCGATCCGGAAGGCTCCTGACCCGGCTGCCTGTTTGGACCTGTTTCGCGACACTGGGTATCATCTCCGTCTTCTCAGCCCTGACCCATGCCTCATCGTGGAATACAGCCTTGCAAAACTCGATATATTATCTTCAACTCAGGTATAAATCTGGCCTGCTCCGTCATTAATGTGCTCTATCTTTCTCTATCATCACAGTTCACCAGCTTCAGTCTTCACTCCTCTTTCTAACTTCTCTTCTTGCTCTCTGCCCCCCTGCCGGCCAGGTGTTTCAAAGTCTCTTTAATTTTTCTTTCGTCTTTCTTACACCAAAGCTAAACAACTACAATCCTCTATAACCTGTACAATGGCTCCTGTCAAGTCTGTCCTTGCCGCCTCCCTGCTCCTGGGAGCCCAGCTCGTTGCTGGCCACTCTGCCATTATCGCTGCCAAGGGCAACGCTGGTGGCAGCGGTATGGCTCTGGGTGTCGACACTTCTACTCCCCGTGATGGAACTCGCCGAAGGCCCTTCCAGCAGGATGCTACTCGATTCCGTGGACGCACCGAAGACACCATTGGTGAGACTATTGGCGCTGGTGACAATCAACTTGAGGAGGGGACTTCCTCCATCATGGCCGAGACTGGCAGCCAGCTGCCTCAGGTCACCCCCGGTGGTGAGCTCACCATGACCCTTCACCAGGTCAACTCGGACGGTGCTGGTCCTTACAAGTGCATGATCAACGCTGATGGCACTGGCACCTCTTGGGAGAACATCCAGGTTACCCAGAACGTTGAAGGCAACCGCCGTGGCCGCAACCGTGACGGCAACGCCTCTGACCACCCTCTTGCCGCTGCCATTCCCCAGGACCAGCAGTGCACTGGCACTGTTGCCGGCCAGAACAACGTCTGCCTCGTCAGATGCCAGAACCCTGCCAATGCTGGTCCCTTTGGCGGTGTTGTCCCCGTCCAGATGGTCGCTGCTGGCGCTGTTAACGGTGCTACTCCCGTCGCCGGTGTTCCTGGTGTTCCTGGCGGTGCTGTCCCTGCCGCTACCCCCGGTGCTACTCCCGGCGTTGCTCCTGTTGGTAATGTCCCCGCTGGCAACGTCCCTGCTGGCAATGTTCCTATCGGTAACGTTCCTGCTGGTAACGCCCCTATTGGTAACATCCCTGCTGGCGGTGCGGTCCCTGCTACTGGTGCCACTCCCGTTACTGGCGGCAACACTGGCAACGGAAACACTCGTGGTGGTAACAACAACAACGACGACGATGACGATGACGATGAGGAGGACAACGCTACCAACGGCCGTGGCAACCGCCAGAACAACCGCCGTGCGGTTGAGTTCACCGCTTAGACGGGTACACTATCGGCTTGTCTAAAAACATAAAAACGTCTAAATGGTCTCCAGCTAGGCAATGAGCACTAACCCGCTGGATATTTCCTACGATTAATTGTTTTCATGTCTTTTACTTGTCAAGGAGAGTTATTTGTTTAGTGTATTTGAGCAGAGTGTTAGTTAGGAATAAAGTGCTGTACTGTTGCAATTGACCGCTCCCCTGCGCTGTAAGAAAATCAGTTCGTACATTGTGTTTACTATCCGTTTCATGTGGTAACCGTGTTTGAAACTGGTTTGCACTAGTTTGAAACAGTCCTATATATAGGGTCCTGCTACAAAACAGTTTGACGAGGATGACTATGAAACGATTCATGCCACTGACAAGTGATACGCCGTTCCCGCAATGCCCCGAGATTTATGAAAATTGAGCACAAACAGCCCTCAGGATATATTAGCCTATCTACAGATAGGTGCTAGCCCACAAGCTAGAAAAATATTGGGCTCAATACCCGCAGTTCCTCAATATGTTCCCTCCAAGAAGGCACATGACCCTTTGTGCTTTGCTTGCCGTCGTAGCGGTATGGCTTCTCATCCGCGTAGCAGTCTGTTTCCTGTTCCTCAGGTAACAAACCTTCTAGAATAAATTTCTGCATAATTGCGTTTGTGCATGCCGAAGTATCAGCCGAAGGATGACCATAGCCGTGATGCACAATAAGACGAGCATTGGGACCCATTTCATGGAGCAGACGGCGGCCGTTGCGCAACGGAGTAGCAGGGTCGTAAGTTTCTGCAACAAGAAGAACAGGATTCTTGAGCGTATTATTCAAATCGCCGCGGTATACTTCTGCCGGGGTAGGCCAGTACTTGGTATAGTGTCTGCATGGGAAGACGTTGGAGAAGCGCGAGTCGCCGCCAATCCACGAATCTGCTGTCATGTTCGTCCAGAGAGACTCCCACCAGTCGAGGCCGCTCTCTGGTTGCGGGTCGTCATATGCGTCTGAGCAGATTGTGAGGGGGGCAAGCTCTGCGCTCGAGGGCTTTGGATCTACCTCGCACCCTGCGTTGGGATCATATTGCCACATGGCCTCGCTCATTTCGGCAGCTAGAGTTGTGTTTCCGGCCTCCAGATCTGCAAACATCTGAGCTAGACCTGACCAAGTCTTTGGCCCATAGAGGGATCGGTACAAGACCGCTATTACCATGGAATAGGTGATTACAATCGGTCCGCTGACGGCCGAATAGGTGGCAATAGGTCTTTCCATAAGAGATTTCATTAATGAGTCCATGCGTGCCTCCAAACTTTCAAGAGACACTTCTTTGTTTTCTTCGATAGGCTTCGCGAGGGCGCACTTTTCGGGACCAGCATTGATGCATTCTCCGAGGAAGCCATCATGCCAAGCATCTGTAATATTGTCAAGTGCAGTATAGCCAAACCCACCAAGAAGACGATGGTCTTGGACATATTCAGTTCCGTCGAGAATCATTCTCCCAACAGAGGATGGGAACATGTTGGCATATGTTTGGCCAATACCAGTGCCATAGCTCACCAGATAACCCGTCAGCTCGTCTTCACCCAGAGCGATGCGGATTGATTCCAAGTCCCGAGCGACAAGGGCTGTGGTAACAAATCGTGGAAGATCACCATGCAATTCATGGCAGCCGCGCATCGTTGCAGCGTTCATGGCGTCCATGAGGTGAAGCTGCTGTCTGGCATTCTCGCCGAAGAGTTCCCGATTTTGCTTTCCCAAAAGAGTCCAGCGATCGCGGTCCGCGTTGTAAGGAAAGCACGCCAATGAGGGTTGTGAGATATTCACGCCGCGAGGGTCCCAGCCCAGAACATCAAACCTGCCACTTGAGAACTGGCTCGTCAAGTTCTCAGCCTTCCTCCATACCATGCTAGTTCCACTGCCTCCCGGGCCGCCGGGTTCAATAACGAGCGTACGCTCGCTCTTCTGACCTGCAGCAGGCTTGGACTTGTTCTTTAGAGGCTTCAAGCCTGAGACCTGGTACTTGGTGACCGCGAGGCGTGAGATTCGAGTATCAGATTTGTTGCCGTAGTCTAGAGGAACGTCAAGAAACCCGCACAGATAGATACCACGACCGCTGAAGGGATCGCGTAGGATACCCTCCTCGAAAGTGTCCTCTGAAACCCCACCCCAGCTCCAATGCTTCGGATTTGGATCGTACAGCTTGGCCCAAGATTGAAGCGACTTGGGATCATCAAGCGCTGGTGGCACAGTCTCTGTCGTGCATGGCATGAAGTGAAACGGATCATCCTTCTTTGGAAAGACGCCATACTCGGGCTTGGAGAATACATGGTTGCAATGCTGACGTATTGACCGCTGTTCAAGGTAGAGGAAAGCGAAAAGTGTCAATACAGAAGCCAGTACGAGCTTTCTTCCCCATTGCGCCTTCGCTGGCCGGGTAGGTCGGCGCGCGTTGCCGTCACCGAGAGGTACCTCCTTAATCATGATTCAATTAGTGAATCAAAAGGAGCCCGTGGCAGCGCCAGAGAGCGGAGTTTTGCTTAGACTTATCTCACAAAATAGTTAGCGATGTAAGCGGTGGACGAGACCTTACGCAAGCTCCTAGAGGTAGGACATGCATAGTTGTGGGGCAGTAATACTCGTACATGATAACCCCGGAACGTGAACCCGGAGAGCTTGTGCGGAGACGCAGTAATCCTACTGCGCCACGGCTTCAGAGGGGTCAGCTCAATGGGGCAGGTAGCCTCGCGGTATTACTCAGTGAAGTTCGCAAAAAGAGAACGTTTGCCTCCTCATTTTCAAATTGAGCAGCTTCGTTAGGAATCTTTCAAGATACGTTTTAGCCGCCGGAGGTGAGAGCCACCACACTAGGAGTCCTTGTTACAATGGTGACCAAAGTTATTGCTCCTCATGGAGACTGGGAATCTCCCATCACGTCGGATACTGTTGCCTACGATGTGAGAGGGATCATGTCTCCTCGGGTCTGCGTAAGTAGCTCAACGGTAGATACAATGAAAGAGGCATCTCCTAACTGACATCACTTACCAAAACAGCGCGCAACAGGCAGAACTTATTTTACAGAAAGTGACAGTACAGGCAGAAGATCAATTATGGAATACACGCCTCAAGGTATCGTGGACTTGCTACCAAGTGAGTACAGCGTGGGAAATACAGTTTACGAATATGGCGCAACGACTCTGGATATCATGCATGATGGCCAAATCATGTTTTCTAATTCGGACAACACTGTCCACATGCTGGACCCAGTCACCAAGCAAGTATCTCTTCTTGTGCAGGATTCTGTCTTGCGTTACGCTAGTTTCAACGCGCATGGCAACTCGCCCTGGGTGCTGGCCATCGAAGAGGATCACACAAACGACACGCCTTATGAGATCCGAAACTATATTGTTGCCATCAATGCTGAATCAGGACAAGTAAAGCGCATCATTTCGGGCTCCGACTTTTACTACATGCCTCAGTTTAGCGTTGATGGAACTCGCCTGAGCTGGTTGGAATGGAACCATCCCGAAATGTTATTTGACTCGTCCAAGGTGTGCTGTGCGGAGTGGAATGAAAACGGCTCCATTAGCAACAAGACAATAATCGCGGGTGCAAACGATGAGTGTGCTGCGGAGCCACGATGGGGACGGGACGGCACATTCTTCTTCTCCAGGGAACTCAATGGCTTTCGTCAGCTGCTCCGGATTAAGCCTGGTCAGAAAACTCCAGAGCATGTGCACCTGAAGGGGCTAGAAAAGGCTGATATTGGAGAGGGGATGTTGATGGAGGGCAGGTAGGTTGACAAATTTCGGCGAAAACAAACAGTATACTGACCTACTATAGCCACACATATATGCCACTGTCGGATCATTATCTGATTGCCAGTGCGACCATGAATGGTGTCTCCCACCTAGTTGCAATCGAATTGTGTGACCCAGGTCCAAATAAATGGAAGGAAATTGCAAAAGACGAAGGCATCTGCTCTGTGAAGCTGGATGCTATTGCCAGGCTAGACGATTCATCTGCGCTTGTCATCGGTGCTTCCAGAGACCAAGTGCCAGGGCTGTACCGAATTGATATCCACGATTCTTCCAAGAATACGCTGTATCGCACCGCATGCGACAAAACATACCCTCGTGGCCTTCTGTCCTCTCCGGAAGCAGTTTGCATCACCTCCAAAAGCTTGCCGACCAGAAAGGTTCATGGCTTTCTCTACATGCCAACAAACAACAAGTATATGGCTCAAGACGGGGACTTACCTCCACTCATTATTAATGCACACGGTGGACCAACCGGGCATGCTGGATGTGGTCTATCGATCAGGAACCAATACTTTACATCAAGAGGCTACGCCTGTCTCTGGGTTAACTATACGGGCTCGACAGGTCACGGAGATGACTACCGACGCTTGCTGTATGGAAACTGGGGCATACTTGACGCTGATGATGTCGCTGAATATGCCAACTACCTCGCAGAACAGGGCCGTGTTAAACGAGGAGCCGTTGGAATCACAGGTTTGAGCGCTGGTGGATACAACACGTTGCAGACTGTCGTGAGACATCCTACCACTTTTGCGGGTGGATTCTGTGTCTCTGGGGTTTCTGACCTCGAGACCTTTGATGCTGCAACGCATAAGCTTGAATCGGACTACACCTCTGCTTTGGTACTACCTAAGCGCGCAGAAACTCCAGAAGACGAAAAGCTCAAGATATACAGAGAACGGAGCGCTCTCCACCATGTCAACGAGATCAAAACGCCTCTCTTTATTCTCCACGGCCAAGAGGATACAGTGGTTCCCTTGGAGCAGGCAAGATTTATCGCGGAAGCTGTCAAGAAGAACGGTGGAGACGTTACACTGCTCGAGGTCCCTAATGATGGCCATGTCTTGGGCTTGCCAACGAGCGTGAAGCTCTGGCTGGAAGAGGAGGAGAAGTGGTGGAGGCGCACATTGCTCAAAGCCTAGTGTTGATCGTGAAGGGATGAATAAGGCAAATATCCGTTTTTGGTAAGATAGTCTTCTCGTGTAGCACGATAATTAACCGCAATAATGTAATATTGCTTATGAAATGAACAACAAGCTCCTACGGTTTCTGGTGCACGGAGTCTGTTCGGAGCAGTACCGCGGAGGTGGGGCGAGGGCTTTCCGGCGGCCGGCGAGGGCTCCGAGTCTCGGTGCCCGCCGGCCTCCAGATAATTTCGCACATCGGACTGTGCCAACTGTCAATCGATAGAGATAAATTGAGCCCCTTTGTTGGAGAATTTCACGTCATTAAGGTGGATTGTTTCTGTTGTATTTGTTGTTTTCCCGTTCAGCGTCATCTCATTTCTATCATTTACTATTTTGCTTGGTTTTGGCACTTTGCTATTTAACCTCAAACAGCTGTACTGGCCTTGAGTCACGCATTTTTCCCCCCCAAGCTCAATTTCCGACCAAGAAGATAAACAGAACATGGAATCCCAAACAACAAGCTCCGCGCAAGTCATTGTTGTGGGAGCCGGTGTTAGTGGCTTGCAAGCGGCGTACCGCATACAGCAGTCCGGTGCAAGCTGCCTCGTCCTTGAAGCTACCAACCGTATTGGTGGGCAAGCATTCTTCAACAGCAGTTTCAATTCTGTGAATCATCCGCGCACGTATGATTTGGCAAAGAGGCTGCAGCTTGTATCTGAGCACCAGAACAAGCAGGATAGCCCCGTTGGTGATGTCGTCTCTCAGGTAAATAGCTCCTTCTGCTTTAAGGAATATTGCTAACTTATTTCAGCTAAATGACGACGACTTCCAATCGTATACCCAAACATTGTCCAGCATGGACATGCTGTCCATGCAGATCGATCTAAACCAGCCCGACCTGTCCATGGCCGACTATGAAGACATGACAGCCCAAGAACTTGCTGTTTCGCAGGGGGCTACACCTGCCGTCCAAAAAATTGTCGACCTCTGGACACGATCGATTTTCGGCGTATCGTCGGCAAATGTCAGCGCCATTCACTTTCTCACTCACTGCAAGTCGTGTGATGGCTTGGTCAATGCTGTAGATGCTCTTGCTGGTATTGGCCAGAACCTCCACACCGAAGATGCAGCGCACAAGATTTGCCAGCAACTCGCGGGATATCTTGAGCAAAACTCAATACAGATCATGCAGCAAGTGGTCCAGATTGAACAGGCTACCAGTAACAACTGCACGGTCACGACCCACACGGGAAACGTGTATGAGTGCGCCAAGGTTATCCTTGCCGGCTCGTCTGCCATGTGCAAGAATATCGACATCGTTCCAGCCCTGAGCGAGGAGAAGACATGGGTGCAGATGGCCGAAGAGCAGGGCTTCCGTACAACTGTCCAGGTCTTATTTGACCACCCCTGGTGGCAGGAGCGCAATTTGTCCGGCTTTGCTCAAAGCCTTGAAGGCCCTATTGTCCAGGTGACTCCTGCCAACAGTGGCATACACGGACTATATGCTTTGACCTGCGTAATTGCGGGTGAGAACGCACGAAGCATGTGGACATGGTCGATGGGTGATGATGAGCGCGAGGACGCCATCTGCAAGCACCTACGATCAATTTTTGGTGGGAATATGCCGCGACCTGTACAAGTAATCGAGCAACAAGTCAATCCGCTTATTGCTGGTGAACAGAGTCTCAATGTCCCTGTTGCTAACATTTCGGACATGAGCGTTGATCAGTGGAAGTCCGAAGGGAGCATTCACTTCTCTGGCGCGGACACTAGTTTCGTGTGGAGGGGTCATATTGAAGGTGCCCTCAACGCCGGTGACAGGGCTGCCTCTGAGGTTGTGACTGCACTCGGTGGCAAAGTGGCTGTCGAGCTTGGTGCAAGATTGTAATCAACATGTTCAGGGATAGATCTGTATGATGCAACCGGAGGTGCTTACACTACTTAGTGTCAATGTAGGCAGATAAAATAATTAGACTGGGCGACACCAACTTGCTTCAATAGAGCTGATTCTTCGTTCCCGTATGATAAAATAGAATGTGGATACTCTAGGTTTGAAAGCTTAGGATTTGAATTAAACTTCACCTTGACATCCGCTATCATTGTTCTCGGGCAAATACTATTTAGGCAAAGTTCGCGGACATCTCTCCGTATCTCAAGCATACCCCGCGCCCTCCCCCGCAAATGGGATGTTCTGTCCCCCACGATTCCCCACCACTCACTGATACTGCCTCCGTTGCATGTCTCGGAGCAAGAGGATAGGAGTTGTCGGGTATTGATGTAGCGAGTCGCGGTCCCAGCAACCCCGGAGAGATGTATTTCCTGGACAAGGTTAAAAGAAAGGATACCCTCCAGCATATACAGCTGTGGCCGCTCTTGAGGCAAAGAAGACAACAGCCCAACACCACCCTCACCGTCGCACTTATACGGCATGGCCACCACCGAAGACAAGGCTAGAAGCTTTGGCGACGTAGATCACGTCGAGCGTGAGGATGACAACCTCAAAGGCCAAGATCCTTTTATAGGGTCAGAGGTTAATCAGGATAAGCCTGAAATATATATAGAGGCCTTGGCTCGATATCCAAACGACGAGTCCATTGATCGCGATGTGGAGAAGCGACTGATTCGCAAAATCGATATGCGGATCCTTCCACTGCTGGGTATCTGCTATTTCTTCTATTATGTTGACAAGACAACCCTGTCAGTATTTCCAACACGACCCAGATGGCTTATTGCCATTCAGCTGACAATGTCGGGCGCAGTTCATATGCCGCTATTTTCGGAATCGACAAAGACTTGAACCTCGAAAAGACGGAATACTCCTGGCTTTCTAGTAGCTTCTACTTTGGATGGCTTATATGGGCTATTCCCAGTAACTTGATTATGCAGAGAAGCCCTGTTGCTTGGTATCTCTCGTTCAACATATTCATGTGGGGTGCCTTGTTGATGGCACAGGCAGCTGCCAACAACTTTGCCGGGTTGCTGGCCCTTCGCATCTTGTCTGGAGCTTTCGAAGCTATTGCTGACCCGGCATTCATGCTGATTACCTCCATGTTCTACACCCGCGCAGAACAGCCCTCCCGCATTTCGGCCTGGTACGCCTGGAACGGTATCGGTGTTGCCGGTGGTGGTCTGATCGGTATGTTCATGGGATGTTCCTGGCACGAGTAGGAGATACCTGCTAACAAACTGCATCAGGTTATGCAATTGGGCAAATTAAGGGCGCTTTGCCATCTTGGCGCTATGAATTCATCATTGTTGGTGCGTTTTGCTCATTCTGGGCTATTATGCTTCTGCTGTTCTTGCCAAATTCGCCGCGAGCGATATGGGGATTCAGTCACGAAGAGAAACTGCTCATGATTGCTCGAATTCGTCGCAACCAAACTGGCGTTGAACATCGACAAGTAAACTGGAAACAAATCAAAGAGGCATATATGGACTACAAGACTTGGCTGTTTACACTTCTTGGCTTCGTAGCCAATATTCCAAATGGAGGCATCTCCAACTTTTCGACCCTAGTCATTCGAGGTCTGGGATTTGATACCATGCATACAGCGCTTCTGGGTATTCCACAGGGAGTATTCGTTGTGATTTGGATCGGTCTTGGTGCAGTAGCAAACAAATTTATGCCCAAGAATAGCCGAACCTTTGTTTGTGCCATGTTCATGGTGCCCACAATTGCGGGAGCCCTTGGATTCCTTCTTGCTCCCGAAGACGCATATGTTGGACGGCTGATCTGCTTGTGAGTTGAGGAGATTTTGCACATGTTTGCAACTTGGCTAACTGATTGTTTTACTCAGTTACTTGACCGGCTCTTATCAGGCCTCTTTTGTCATCTCATTGTCACTGATCACTTCCAACACTGGTGGACAGTCCAAGAAAATGATCGTTTCAGGCATGATCTGGTTCGGTGCCTGCATTGGCAATATTGTCAGCCCGTTCTTCTACAAAACAGAGCAAGCACCTTCCTATCCACTCGGTATTGGCTCACTTTTGACTGCGAACTGTATTGAGCTGGTGCTGTTCTTTGTTTTCCGCTATGCTTTTAAGTTGGAAAATCGCAAGAAAGAAAAGATCCGGGCAGAAATGCGTGAAACAAATGCTGGAGTGGCTGCACTTAACTCTACTGCATTTACGGATATGACCGACAAGGAGAATCCAAACTTTGAGTATGTCTATTAATAATCTGCATCCAGCACCATCAAGCATACTGGGATCATTGTGTCCATTAGTTGAGTAGCAAATTTATTGCAACTATTTTGATCTGCTTTATGTGCTAGGCGCTTCTTGTCCTGCGTTTTACACTTCTAATTTCTGCTCTCAACTTTGGATCTTTTTGTGGCTAGACGGCAGAGAAACCGGGATTACAGAGCGACCGGCGGAAATCGTCGGATTGGTGTAAACAATCACTCTTTTACAAGAACGTCCATTGCTGGAGTAGGAGCTCTCAACAAAACGTCTACCGCCGTGCACTTACAGTGAGCAAATTAAGCTAATGCAGCTTTCACTATAAGTAAATCATGCTATTGGCTATTGCCAATGTTACAGTGCAGCTCACCGACGATATGGCATGGTGGCGTTTTCCTTAAAAACGCCCCGCATACCCTGATCGCATGACTGGCGTCCTCCGACGGTTGAGTAAAAATTGCCTCCGGTACACGTCGGCGTACTGTAAGTAATGGACTGAGCCGGTCCATTTAGATACTTGCGAATCTGAATGTTTTAGCCTACTCAATTAAAAGACTTTGGGCTCTGCTTAATAGGCAGAAGTCTCTTTGAGGAGGATAGCAGACCAAACCCAGTTTCAGCCAACAGGGCCGCGGCAAACCTCGGCGCCAAGGCCGGACATCAATCTTCCACCCAAGCCCTCATGCGTTCAGCTGGGGTGTGTTAACGTCCTTTATTATAGCTCAAAATCGGATGTGACGTCTCATTGATGTACAACCAGCATCGTCCCCGCGGGGCTCTGGCGCGACGTTCTCATACGATAATGTAGCCCCAGACTGATCAACGCGGGGGGTTCGAGTTAAAGTCCCTATTTATTAAGCACTTCACCTGCATTTTGACTCATTCAGCTACTCGACCCGTTCCTTTACCCTATTTTCTACGCTTCTAACTATTGCATTGATGGCATCTCCGAATCCAGAAAAGACAGCAACAGATCACATCTCGAGCGTAGACTGCGCGGAAGATGGTCAAGCTGCTAACGATGGGAAAGAGATAAGACAAGTCCAAGGCTCAGAGAGGTGGGCTCATGCCATCTTGGAGGCACCACCAAAATTCATATCCAAAAAGACTATTCAAATCTACCTCATGTGTATCGCTCCATACGTCTGTGGTGCCATGTCGGGATACGACAGCTCCATTATGAGTAGCTTTTTGGTACAAGCCTCGTTCCAAAGAATGTTTGGCGCCAAGGTCAACGGTTTTGCGGCTGGCTACATCACTGCGATCTACCAAATCGCTGGTGTAGCCGCTATTCCATTCATCAGTCTGATAAACGATACGTTTGGTCGCCGTCTGGGCATTTTCCTGGGTAGCGCATTATCTGTTGTAGGCGCAATTATCCAAGGCACTTCGGATCGCACAGGCTCGCTCGCTCAGTTTCTTGTTGGCCGCTTCTTACTCGGCTTTGGTGCCGTTATTGCTCAAGCTGCTTCAACGACTTATACAGTCGAGATTGCTCACCCTGCACAGAGAGGCCTCTTGGCAGGCGGTCAGAACAGCATGTTGAATTTTGGTGGTCTCCTCGCGGCCGCAGTGTCTCTTGCTACAGTCAACATGCCGGGCAACTCCAATTGGATTATTCCCACCTGGACGCAGATGGTTTGTCCCGGAATTGCGTGCTCGCTCGTCTATTTTCTCCCTGAGTCGCCGCGATGGCTGTACACACACAAGCGCCAAGAGGAAGCATTGAAGTTTATGACCAAGTACCATGGTGAAGGCAATGCCGAAAACCCCTGGGTGAGAATACAACTCATCGAGTTTGAGGAACAGCTCGAAACCGAAAGCAAAGAGAGGTGGTGGGATTACCGAGCATTGTTCCTCACTCGGGCCCGCCGTTATCGCCTCGGAAATAGTCTTATAATTGGAGTTTGGGGTGCACTGTCCAGTGGTGGGATTTCCTACTTTGTTGGCGCTTTCTTTAAGAGTGCGGGCATTACCGACCCTACCACGGTGTTGACTTACAATGTTTGGCAGAACTTTATGAGTACCATGGCAAGCTTCATTGGATCGCCATTGAGTGACTACTTGGGGCGAAGACGGCTTTTGTTGCCTACTCTGTTTGGGATGGGAGTTTCTTGGGCTGCCATGGCAGCGGGAACGTCATTTGTTGAGGCGGATCTTACCAACTCGGCAGCTGCCAAGGCCGGAATAGCCTTCTATTTCATCTTCTCGTTCATATACTGCATTGGAATTACTCCTCTACAGGGTGTCTACGCTACTGAGGTGTTTGCGTACGAGCAGCGCGCCAAGGGCATTGCGTTCCAGAACCTGGGTGTCAACGCAGCTGGCCTTATCAACCAGTTCGCTACACCGATTTCATTGGAGAGGATTGGCTACAGAACTTATATCGTGTTTTGCATTTGGAACTTTGTGGAACTGAGCATTTCTTACTTCTGGAGTGTTGAAACCAAGGGCTATACTCTTGAGGAGCTGGATGAGATCTTTGAGAGTCCCAACCCAAGAAAGGCCTCGACGAAGAAGAGGGCCATCCTTGCAGTGGCTGAGCGATAGTAAGCTAGTAACTCGATATGATAGCTTTATTTCATTTTGAATTTTACCACCTATCCATCGTTCATCGAAGACAAATTAGTTACTTCAAGAACGTTAGTCATCCGCAAAATGTCCCGCCATGAGGCAAAGACCAAAATATCATCACACAGCTCCCAACTACTTTTTAATTGTGTAGAGAAATACTGAACACTTTTGAAAGTCTTGAAAACGGTAAATTGTAGAACCGAGTATTAAAATGGCGAAAACGGTGACAGAGAGTATTTAAATAGAGACCCGATGTTTTCTAAGCAAAGTTCCTACCCAGAGCACGCCATTCTGCCTCATTGCAGGTTGCCGTGGCTAAGTTTCTGAGATTTAAAGGGCTCCCCGAGGATAAAATAGGCATGAAAACTATTTTTTTCGGGGTTCCTGAGCAAGTAAACCTACATCAAAGTTTTGTTACCAGCCAGAATGGCAACGTAGATCGTCAAACACTACTGATACAGGCTGGACAGTGACCGACGAGCCAACTAAGAAGTGCTACGAGATGATCTAGCAAAAATCTGAGGCTGTAATACGGCTTAAGTTAGAAACATACTTTGCGTAAGGACATTCGACCTAGATGATTCAATGATATCTAACCCAATGTATAGAATGAGTTGCTGGGCACGGAGGACCTGGAGGGGTCTTTCAAGGCTGGGATCTGGTTAAAGTCTTGTAAATTCGCATTGAGCGGATGGCTGCATACACAGCAGTATACATTTCAGCTCTGGGCGGCACTTTAATTGTGTACTAATCGTCTGGAGTAACGGTTACTAATTGAAAGGCTTAATAGAATACTACGGTAGTACCAGTACCAGATATAGAAATTTTAACAATTCAAGTAAAAGCCGCGTCCAAAGCATCAATAGATAACAGCATAGTGTTCTTACTTTTCTTGTGCTAGATTCAATTACTCACTTTCTTTTTCCAGCATAAAACAACTATTATTGCTTCTGTTCCCCGGCAAATCCGCCAGTTTCCAATGCCGTCGACAATAGGTTCAGTCCCACTTCCCCGCAAATCCTCATCACCAAGCCCATGCACACTGTGGGTGGGCTTCCCCAGACTCTGGAACACGCCAACGTGGGGGACAGCTCATGTGGCTTGAACGGGTTGACAACGGGAATACACGTAGTTCAGACATGTATATTATTCGTGGATAAAAGCTCGGCAGACCAGCCACGGCGTCTTTTACCCGTTGACTCGCCTGTTTTACGTACAATTTCACAGACTTTGTCAACATTGCGGCCATTGAGTTATCGCATTGCATGGCAAGTTGGCAACTAAGGATGAATGGCCAGTCACTTTAGCCAGTATTTGCGCTCTAAATCTTACTTCTGCCTCTACGGTCTACGAGCTAATGACGCAGTCTGGCACCAGAGTGACTTCACTAAAAATAGCAATTACCGCCCGCCCCTGCAGCAGTCTAAACAAGGGAACTTTTGCCTCATTCCGACTCTGTGTCTCCCTGCGTTGTCATTATCAAACAATACTACATGCCGTTCCAACTTTCCCAAGTCTTAGTGCAGAATGCCACGCCTTGGAGTAGCACCAAGCGGAGACTTTCGACGAGCCGTGTCAGTCAACAAACGTGGCGTACACCCTTCTCACAGAAACGGAAACAAGCATGGTGGTGGGCATCTTTCCGTCACAACAGATCCCCCACACTTGGTTATGGTACACGCTGTTCGCCTCTACTAGCTGGCAAGGCTACGGGTAACCTCCGTGCCATACGCCTTCGGCAATGAAATGATTGGCAAGCCAAGGCGCCTGCTTGGCAGGATACATTGTCCGAGATTGCCTTTCGTTTTCCAAGACTCTAGCCGACGTGGCTGGCCTAAACGCCACAATTCCTCGACTACAGAGTACCGGGAAAAGCGACAAGAGGATTCAAAGCCACGATTCTTGAGGGTGTCGTGACACCGAGTTTAATCCGCATCTTGAGTGAAACGCAAAATGTCATGCAGGACCTTGTTAGTGTCTCTTAAGTGGTATGTTATGGTACTGGCGGAGCTGATCACCCACGCTCGTGGCGGCCAACTTACAAGGCCACCTTCTAATTTAGTCACCTGCAAGGCCTCTGGATACAAGTTGTATGTACCAGTGACTTACTGAGAAACAGAATCTTAAACCGCAATTAGAAGTCGAGCAACACTAGGTGCACTACTCAAACACAATCCATTGTAGTGCAGGATCGTAGGAGAAAGTCGCTTCAATTGTGAGTCTCACTTTAAACGAAAAACCGGCCTATAATGTAAAAGTAGTTTATTCGTATCTGTAGCTCTAGCATACATTCTTCATGAATTCATAAATTGTTTAAACCTCCACAGCTTTCTCCGAGACAAAGTCTGCCTTCTCATCACCTTCACGGTGTAAAAGAGCGCTGTCCAAAGAGCTATACTTGACGTCTGCCTCGCCAGTCCTTTGCTCACCCTCCCTGGCAAACTCCCATTCCGAGCGAGCAAATCGCTCTTCAACACACTCAACCATGTTAACAAATCTAAACTGGAGGCTTTTCCCGATGTAGCGTCGTAGATTCATCTTGAGTTCAATAAGAGACAAAACGCCAGTAATGTCAATGAAACCAACCATGGAAAAGTCTAGCACAATGTGTCGTAGTGGAATCTCATCGCATCGGAGAGGCGTAATGCCCTTTCTGCGCCGAGTCTTCTGAATCAGTCTCGTGCCCGCCACGTTCCAGCTACGGTCGAAGCTGCTTATATCCTGAACATTGTTACTGGCAGGCTCGAAATGAACCTTGACAGACTCAACAATGGCATTCTTGACACGTTCCGCATTAGGGAAGAGAAGGTCGTCCGTAAAGCGAACCAAGAATGCATCGGCTGGAACGTCTATGCCTCCCCGGATGGGGTGAACGGTAGGAATGGACCAGTGGTCAGTCTCTGTTTCAATGTGTGAGAGCCCAATCCATTTGGGGAAAGCCAGACGAAGAAGGGTGTATGCAACACTGAAGCCGACCGAAGTGGCGAGGCCAATTTCCGTGGTAGTGAACAGCGTTACCCAGAAACCCAACATGGAGGCAACAAAGTCAATGAATGACATTCTCCAGTACCTGTAGAAGAGACGGGGTGACGAGACAAGATGTGCCACCGCCATGATCTGCAACATGTTAGCAAGGGTAAATCATATTACCGTTCAGGAATGCGTACAATAATGGCAGACAGAGTTGCCTTGGGAATCCAGTATAGAGCGGGTGCAAGTTCATAAAGAGTCAGGAGAATCCATCCGGCCGTTAGCAAAAAGTTGACGGGACTGTGGACACCACACTCTGAGTTGACTGCAGTGCGAGACATGGCACCACCACAGGCCTGAGCGCCGAAGAAGCTGTTGACAATATTTGCAGTTCCGAGAAAGACGAGTTCCTGACTCTTGTCGATGTTATAGTTGTTGCGAAGACCAAACGCTTTGGCAACACCAAGATGCTCCACTGCCATGGCAATAAGCGGTGCAAAGCTTCGGCTCACAACCTTCTTGATGAGGCTGTTGTCGTGGGCGCGTGGACTGAGAAGACCGTGAGTGTCAACCTTTGTGACTTCCCAGGCATAATCCTCTACATCACGGCCTCTGTTGACAAGGTAAGACATGAGTGTGTAAACGAACAGGACGACCACTGCACGGCTAGTGCACAGGAACTTGAGCCACTTGTTCTTCTTACCCCATCTCTTGCCGACTTGCTCAAGAATCAAGAGGAAGGCAATTCCTGTAAGGCCAACTGTGATGGTAAGGGGTTTGACTTTGTCCAAATGGCCGATGACGTTGCGCAGAATATTGACTGTGCCAGAGCCTCCTTTGATGCCAACGAGAGATCCGAGTTGGCCAAGACCAATGACAAATGCAACAGCGGAAATCCATCCCGTGAGAACAGGGCCGGAAACAAAGTCCAATAGAAATCCGAGCTTCAAAAGGCCAATGGCTAGCGAAAAAACGCCAACCAAGAAAGCGATTGCAGATGCAATAGCAGCAGGCTCATAGCCGTCTCTCTGAATATCGTGAATAGCCTCAGCTGTAAGCAATCCTAGGATGGATGTAGGACCGGTAGACACCTCTATATTGTTACCACATGTTAGCATTGATCCGTACCGTCGGGGGTTTTTGCTGGTCACTTTACCTTTCGAGGTACCGAGGAAAAAGTAAAGTGCGGATGGAATCCAGCTCGAGTAGAGACCGTGCTCGACGGGAATGTTGGCAATCTTGGCATAGGCCAGTCCCTGTGGAATCAGCATAACACCAATGGTGATGCCGGCAATAATGTCTTGCAAAAGCCATTTATAGTTATAGTGAGGGAGCCACTGAGCCACTGGAAGTTTTTCAACAATGTATTCCGTAGTAGCAGAGGGAAGCCTCTGAGCAACGGGTTGAACCCAGCTGCGAACCCTGTTGATATTCGGGTCCGTCCGGAACGCCTCCACGACATCGGCTTTCCTCTGTGCGATCGATTTCATGGTGGAGTTTCCTCACTTCCCACAGCGGAGCAAAAGTGGCTTGTTCAAGTCGATTTGAGGTTAGAGTGGATACTCTAAGAAGGGAAGAAGCTGGGCTCCTAGATCAATGTGATGCTTGACCGAGGGAAGCTGATGGGAGGAAGAAGAGGAGGGGGAGGAAGGTGAATATCACAGCAACCTTGGGGTGTCGTCTTCTACTGTTTTAAAGACAGAAACAAGCCAAGCCGCCGCCGTAAAGGAACTAGGGAGGGGAAAAACCACTTAATTAGGTGGCAACAGTACGGGAGCCGCCATGACTGCCGGCCAACTAGCAGGTATAAGTCGGTAGTGAGGGTGGGCTGGATGATCAGACAAAAGTAACCTCTACTTAGACGCACGACGGGAGGCGTGTTTGAGAAGCATTACATACTAAATCCAGTAAGCCGGATGAGGCGCTGTCACACCTTCCAGGGTCGGTTTGGCCTCGGACGAGCCGTCAGCAAAGGAGTGTACGTGTGTTGGAAGTGTGGGATATCGGCCGTGCAGCAGAGCCCCATTGACATCAATCAAGGAAATACCGTCAAGACAATAAAGTAGAACTGATACAACAGCACTAGAGTTTTGATAATACTACACCAACGTGCTCTATTAAGAATACAGCTACGGCTCTACTACAGAATACATGCAAGAGGACTTCACGGCAATCTTGATGATACATGTTACCTTAAAAGTCCTAAGCCACACCCGCGTAAAAGAAACGCCTCTTTAAGGTTCGTAGTTACTTGTCTTTGGCCCAGAACTATTGACTGTCGTGGTCGATGTAGAGGGGCCTTTGATTCTCTAGAGAAGGATTACCGCTGGGCGTGGCAAGACCTGGGTGGGAGTGCGTGCGGCAAGAAGACGCTTAGACTGGCAGGGCCGTGCAACAGAAGAGTAAGTACATGTACATTTTGATTTTGGTTCTAGTATGGTTTGGTACATTCATTCTTTCCCACACCTCTTTGTTTAGCCCGCCTTTCCATTTCGAAGAGGCGGGGAGGCGGACTTCGCGGAGCCTGGAGGTCCATTGGTCGGCATCAAAGCCGTGGCGTGCAACCACCAGAACCACCACAGAGTTCAGGCTGCGCGAACAAGACAAGCGTAGGTAACAAGGTTGAGTTCGGAGTTATTACTAGACAAGGCTCTGGTGGCTTTCACGTACAGGTCAATAGCGGGCGCAAGGGCCTTACAAACGGCAGTCCAGGGCTAGTTAGAATTCAGAGAATACGACCTGTGAAAAGAAACAACTTGTAAATGCATGGGAGTGAGGTACCAACATGCCCGCATACGCAACCCTCCCGAGGAAAGGCGGCAGTGAGACTCCGGAAACTCCACGAGTAGGTTATTAGGATTTCAATTCGCTGAACATCTTTTGTTTTTAGTGCATATCAGTCGCACGAAACCTCCAAACTTCGAGGCCTGTGGAGATTATCGGTTGGTTACAAAGAGATACGTGCGCTGCGCGACGAAACAATATAGAGTTGCATTCGGGGATGAGGGTTGGGACTGAGGGTGTGCCGTGTTAGCCGAGTTGCAACATACATTCAGTACCTAACGCGGCGGGGGGCGGGCGTGTGATCATCTATGCGTAGGCTCTTTTCTTCGTAGAAATTGCTCCGTAAAAAAAAGAGTAAAATCTCCACAGCGTCGCACTTTGATCCTCGTAACACGTAACAGTATACTCTGTGGGAGGAAGATGGGCACGGAGTCTAGAAGTTGAAGCCTCGGCCGAGCAGTGGTAATCATGGTTACGACGCCTTTTGCACAGCGCAGCGAGGCGTAACGAGGCGCAACGAGGGGAAATACCGAGAGATCGCCGTTATTGGTTGACTGAAAGATGGCTGTAGATCAAACTTGCAAGGGATTCATGAATCAGGCTCGTCCGATAGAGCCGGCTTGATTCAATGAGGCGCCCGGAGGATGTACATAGACACGAACACATCTACCGTGTGCTACGGGCAGCAGCAGGCTGGGTGAGTAATGGGGATATGGTCGGAGCCTGGTTAGCGGAAGGCTGCCGAAGATTGGCCCACCATGGCATTGCCTTGGCGAGGGTCCCAGGTCGCCATGCTCTTGGCTTAGAGCCTAAGGTGGACGCAATACTATCTCGTAAACAAACTATAGTACTATGTAACTTGGCCGTCTCGGCACCGTGGCCACCGGCCGTGTTCGTACAGTTACTGTACTAATTATAAACGCTGCATCCCTACTGCCAAGACGCTCGGCAGGGGTGGCTCTTGTCCTCTTGCCCAGAGCCGTTAGCAGGGTTTGAGCACACCGCATGGAGGGGCCGTGGTTGCAGTCCGGCTGTCGTTTACAGCCCTAGAGGCTGCCTATACGAGTATCAGAGCGAAAAAAAAGGCCCGTCCATCATGCATGTTCCAGCCTTAACTTGGAAGGAGGCTGGACGCTATGCGGTCACTAGCTCCGTCAGAACAAGCGCTAGTTAAGAGGCTCTTGAGGGATGTTGGATGCGACCCGTGAGCCGTCTTCATCGGTCCAGGCGTGGCTAGCAGTAGTGAAGCAAGTTTTACAAGGAAGCGGCTTAAGGACTCGTGACCCGACTCCTCAATTCCTAGGGATGGCAAAATTTAGCTCAAATTGAAAACTACCGGGGATATTCTGTATGCGTGTCCGTCTATTGCTTGTAAGCCGACTAGTGCACCGCCCCGCTGTGATCTTCTGCCTCCACGCCGGGCGATCCCCAATGGTAACGGAATATCTTTTCGGCAGCTGGTATTAATATTTGCAAAGATAGCATCCAAATAGAGTACACGGCAGTTATTTGAGACCAATTGCAAGTAAAAATTGGCCACAACCGCATGTCGATCTCGGTTATATCACGAGTCCTGGCTGTGCGAGGTGCGACAGGCCGGGCGGAGCGGGGCCGTAAAGTGGCTCCGGGTATGCCGGGCATCCGTCAGCTTACAGAGCCTACAACATCATTGGAAGGTTACCACACCGGACCTTTGAAAAATGACTGTCAAGGGAGACAAGTTACAAAGATTGTGGTTTCCGAGTTTCGTCCGATGGTGGTCATCTTATGCTCGCATACGATATTACTCTGCATCTGCAAATTAATTACGAGTCATATTGTAAGTACGCTTTCAGCAGGGCTCCAATGGCCACGTTGGGTGTACATGTACTGTAGTAATAGTTGAATGATGCGAGTTTATTCCGCTACAGCCTGGTCGAAGGCGGCGTCCGCTCGGTCGATAAGCTTGTTTCTCGTGACGTAGCCTGCTTGAGGCTCTCTATGGGTTCTGAAAGACCATTGTGATGGCCAATGTCCTACACAAAACGAATCAGGCACGGTAACAAGATGTTTGAAAAGGCATTTAAAAGAGATTTTTTTTTGTTGAAAAAAGAAAAAAGGTTATGAAATCTATTGCAATGGCATATGAATATCGAGTATAGACAAATAAATGTTTACAATTTGAGAGCATAGTATCCGCTCATCTCTTCAAATCCCCCCCCAACATGCAGACAGCTCCCCTTATGTGCTAGGATCGGTAACCTCATCCTTCTTGGGATCCTTAATCTTGTCCAAAAACTTTTGTCCATTCTCCTGGTCATCCGCAAACAAGTGATCAACAACCATGCGCTGAGGCGTCTCGCCCATCCACTGGAACAGAGAAAAGTCGCGGAACTTGTCGGAGCGGAAAATCTCGAGCATCTCTAGAGGCTCGTCACCGATGTTTTCCACAAAGTGGCCCATGTTCTTGGGCACAATGCCGACGTCGCCGGGCACGTAGTTGAAGGTGCGAGCATTGCCCTCTGACGCAAAGACGGTGACGCGAGCCTTGCCGCGGATAAAGTAGGACCACTCGTCTGCAACCGGGTGCCAGTGCATCTCGCGCAGCGCACCGGGTTCAATAATGACGTGCGCGGCAGAGACGGTCTTGGAGATGGGGAAGTTTGACGTATCGGTGATGCGGACCTCGCCGCCGCTCGTGCGCTTGGGCTCCTGGTCGAGCATCTTGTGTGTAAACTCGTACTCGGACTTTTTGATCTCCTTGCCGACAGGGCGCTCCTTGTCAATGGAGCCGGGCTGCGAGCCTTGGAAGATGTACTTTTCCTTGGCGGGCAGGCTGTCAAAGACTTCGGGGGCAAGGTGGAAGTTTTTGGCAATGACAGACTTGGGCGTATGAGCCAGCCACTCGGTCAGGATAAAAGTCGACTCTTCGGAGAAGTGGCCGTCGTCAAAGATGAGGAGGAACTCGGTGCCGTTCTCGCCGAGGCCCTGGAGAGAGTGAGGGACGCCGGGCGGGAAATACCACAGGTCGCCCTTGTTGAGGTCGTCGATGAAGTTGCCGCCTTCGTAGTCGAGCGCGGTGACCCGGACGCTGCCTTCGAGGACATAGGCCCATTCGGCCTGCTGGTGCCAGTGAAGTTCGCGGATGACGCCAGAGTCGAGGCGCATGTTGACGCCAGCCAGCTCGATGCTGGTGGGAAGCTCACGGGCGGTGGTCTGTCTTGTCCAGCCGCCTTCCTATAGACGCAATTCGTCAGCAAGTCTCTCATTGTGACGGAGAATTGTTCTCCATGGAATACTACGTACCTCAATACGAGTGTGCGAGTCGGTAAAGCTCCAGCGCATGTTGGCGACGTTGCCGTGATCGGTGCTGGGAGGACGGACCAGATCCGGGCTCTGGCGCGATCTGTCGGCATTGTAGGGGCCAAGAACAGTCGCGCCCTTGCCATTGCGCCAGGGAAGAGGGTCAAGATCTTCCTTTTCGGGGTCAACGTAGCTGTCGTAGGGATCGCGGTGGCCCGGCGTATAAGGGCGGCCGTTGCCGGTCTTGGTGTACTTGGTGGGCATGTCCATGCCATTGAGGTATCGCTGCTGCGGGCTGTCCATGTGAGGAAGCGCCGCGCCGAGGCCGGACAGGCCAGCTCCGGCGACGAGGAGCTGCGTAGCAGAAAACTTCATGGTGAAGCGAGCAGAGCGTATGCGCCAACTAGGAGTGGCCCAGTGCTAAGCTTTGGTGAGAGCTGCAGCTGTAGCTATACTAGCTTGCTGGTGCAACAAACGAGTCCAATCTCGAGCTACTTCAGTGTGATACTGGAGACGGCAAACACGACTTGAGAGAGTCAGGTTTGTCAATTGAAGCTACAGATGGGACGAAATTGGGCCACAGGGTCTGTAGGAGGGTCGAATGACGATTAAATACAGTCAGTGGCGCGCCTCGGCCAAAGGCTCTAGCATTACATGGTGGTGACAATGGGCCAAAGCCGGCTGGAGCAACAAAAGGCTAAATTCGGAGGCGACAGGGAGAAGCTACAGTGGAGAGCTCCGGTACAGGCAATAGAAGGCGTCTGTTTGATGGGCAGACTGACACGCTAGAACGGAGCCCTCAAAACACCCCAAGGGCGGCCAGATTTGCGCCGGTCTTCAAAATTAGAGCCGGAACAGCGCGATTGGCCGTGGTGGTTTTCCCACGGCAATGCACATCCATGACCAAACCCGGCCACCCACCACCCGGCAGAACAGGCTGCGGCTTTTCAGGCTGTTCGGGCAACACAGTGGGTGGGGGTAGCAACAGAGCCGCCCCAACTCCCCGAACCATTTCCGGACAGGGCTAAGACATGACGCTAAGCAAGACACGTTAGCGGCACTGCTCTGCTGTAACAGCGTCGCAGCACATTTGGGGCGACCGCTGACTGACGGCTTGGCCTGGAGCATTGCCGAGTTATCCGTGTGCTTGGCGAGACGCTGACAGGACAGGGAAGCCGTCCTTTTTTGCAGCAGCAGCAGCAGCAACAGCAGCAGCGAATAGGTCAGTAGAGAGGCAAAATACTGAGCAGGACAAGAGGCAGAGACAGACCCGGAAACAAGCTTCAAAATAAGGCCGCAGGTGGTGCGGTACGCTGCTCGGCCTGTGACACACACTCTTTGGTCACCGTAACAGGCACTGTTGCGCACCATTCATGCTCCCTGTCACGTCATGACAATACCTTCTCGTTTCGTCTTTGCATAGTCGCCGCCACGTTTGTAGCGCGTCATGGGTATGTCGCTCTACTCGTGCTCCAGAACCCCATTCGGTTCCCACTAAATCGACGCTGTGGGTGCTGTAGCCGCAATACGCATGGGGCATGCCATCGTGCTGCCGTGCGCCCCAACGCAGAGCACACGCCCTCTGTGCCGTACAAGCCCCCTGTACTCGTAGTACCACCCGTACCGCACCCGCACCCACCCCACTGTGTCTCCCCAAATACCGCTGTCAAGTACTGCAGTGCCTTGCGCCCGAGCCTCGGGACTCGACTGAGGTGGGTGTCAGACCCAAGACAAGAGGTTACATCAGCCTAGCCCAGTGCATTGGAGACTACCAAGTACAAGCCAGGCTGCGTCACTGCACGCGAACTGCCCTTCTTGGAGACTACACACATCTGCAGGCCGAAAATCGGCGTCGTGCTGAAAGACGGGCTTTCGAGCGAATATTACTTTCGCCTTTTACTCAATTCTTTTCTTTTCATTCGCTTTGCTGTTCTTAACAGCCTCGCGCTGACCCTGGCATACGGGCCCAATCCGTCAACCTATCTGCGCGAGCCTCGTGGATTCGCGGCGACAGTCTGCTCGTACTGGAAATCCTGTATCAGCGCAATCAACACCAAAAAAAAAAAAAAAAAAACCATCATGGCATCATACGGCACTGCGCCGTCCAATGGCGCCCCCGGCCGCCGTGCAAACGGCTCAGATCCCGAGCAGCAGCCTCTTCTTCGCAAGCCAGCGTCGTCCGCGTCTGGCCTTGCCCGCTTCCGACGGACAATGGGAGCCGAAGTCTCGAGATCCTGGGCCGACCTGGTCCTGCTCTTCTGCTACATTGTCACGGGCCTGCTGGACAGTGCCTCGACACAAGTCTGGGGAGCCTTTGTGTCTATGCAAACAGGCAAGTTTACTTTTTCCCCGCCCCCTTCTCTCACACCGCGAGTGCTCATTGCTGACGTCTTCTGTTGTACTCCAGGAAACACCGTCTACGTCGGTCTCGGCCTCGCCTCGCTCATCTACCCCCCCACAAGCTCTCGCCTCTTCCGATCCGGCATCTCGCTACTCTCCTTTTGCGTGGGCTCATTCTTCTTTGCGCGCTTCCATCGCTACTTTTCTCCCAAGCGCCGCTGGGTGCTCTGCGTCTCGTTTGCCGCTCAGGCGCTCTTCATCGTCGCCGCCGCCCTCATCGTTACCCTGAACCCGGCGCCGACATCGCCTGACGCCGTCGACTGGACTGTTCTTGCGCCGCTGGCTCTAGTGGCCTTCCAGAGCTGCGGTCAAGCGGTTACCAGTCGTGCGCTCAAGTACAACGCGCTTACGAGCGTGGTCCTGACTAGCATCTACTGCGATCTGTTCTCTGACCAGGACTTGTTTGCGTTTCAAAACGTCGAGCGCAACCGTCGCGCTGCGGCGCCTCTGCTGCTTCTTGTTGGAGCTGTTGCTGGAGGTGTCTTTTCTCATAGCGCGTTTGGCATTCAAGGTGCGCTGTGGGCGGCTGCCGCGCTCAAGTTTGCCATGGTTGTCATGTGGTTCTTTTGGCCTGCGGAACCTACTGAAGATGAAGAGACTTCTTGAAAAGAGAAAGGGAAAGAAACAATGAAGAGAAAAGTAATACAAAAAGTCGCGTACAAGTCCCAAAACGAACTGGAATATACAATGTAATCTACCAAATATATACGTGGAAATATACCTCAAATGTTGTGCAAATGCATGGAAGAGATACAGGCCAGACAAAGTAAAAGGCTGCAATCAGGGTCCCTTGCTGCGACAGGATCGGAGCTAATTTTACTTTCCACTCGAAAGGTACACCGTACTAATATCGTTGGCTTCATTCTTGCCTTTTCCTCGGGACCTGGTTGAATCGCTTAATAGGTTGGCTCCCAAGGCCTACGTAGTATAAAAACGCCTCTTAGGACCTATCTAGTTTATATAAAGGGCCCCAGCTCTACTAACAACGTTTATCAGGGTCAAGATCAGAGGCCAGAGGATAGAGCTGGGCGGAATTGAACCGCATCTTGTCACGGACGTTACTATAAAGCGGTCTTTGTTCAAGTTCCCATAGTTTGGACTTTATGCGAAGCTTCTAGCTGGAGTTGAAGAGCCGCATCTCTGTCATGGCCGCCAGTCACCGCAGGCGGCCGCGCCATTGCAGCTGCTCCCTGCCGAAGTGCTGGTGGCTAGCAGATTCTCACTTGACTCTCCCAGAAAACCACTTGCGCAAAGAGTCCCAGCTTACATGATGCCTATGGCGTGGCTTCTACTGCTCACGGGCTCGAAAAAGGTTGACAAGCACAAAGGTTCAGGATTGGCTGAATGGCTTGTCAAATTTGGACGTCTGTCAAGCTCCTCTATCGCCACGGAGTGTGGCCACGAGACCTTGGCAGCGCCAATTTTGGCCTCACCAATGAGCAGTGGGATAGCCTGAGAGGGAATGCCTCGTCTGAGGCAACGGTTGATGTAAATATTCACAACAGCGCGGCAGTACAGTGGAACCCAAGCTACGAGAGTCGTTGTGCCTCAAACACCATCTCCACGGTACCACTGCTTGAAGCGGTGGCAGTCGCGCATGTGAGAGACGAGGTGCACTTCCTGTCGCTCCCTTTTTCTTGCAGTGGTCTTCCTGTACTGGGCAGGGTGAGTTGCAGGTTGCCATATTTTCGTTGTTGGCGAATCTGGTGGGAATCTCTCTGCTAAGCTATTGGGTTGGCGGCAGCCTGCATCGCAAGCAGCTACCGCCCACGGTTCTTCTCCAACAATAGAGCACCTAGCATAGCACAGTTTAGAATTATTAGGATGGGCTGATTTTGCTACAGAGGCCTTGATACTAAACATGCACTAAATGTGGATGTGACGAAGCCGTAGCGTATCAAACCTTTGCCGTCCAAATGCTTCCGCAAAAAAAAAAAAAAAAAAAGAGCAAATGATTGGCACGAATTGAACTAACATTGCTAGGGCCTAATAATGGTATAGTAATATTAAACAGAAGTCCTACGTACATGAGTTTCTATATGCAGTAGTCCACAAACAATAATAAAGAATATCCAAAAACGGAAAAAGAGGGGCAGTTATGGGCAGACCAATCAGTAATAGGGTAGAGTTCCAAATGTAGCAATACCGGTTCCATATTTCCACATATCCGCCTCATTCAACCATGCAAACACCTCTCTCTCTCTCTTGTTTTCTCTTAACCCACCACGGGTTTTAATTTCTCATTTATTCAAGTACATCTTGGTCAAAATACAGATCGCACGTATGGGGGTGAGCGCTGCAATAGCGCGGAACAAGAGGCGCTGCGAGAACGCCGTGGGCTTGGAGAAACTCGCGGAAGTTGAAGATTCTCTGAGACAGGTTGGTGGTTCGCTTCTGGCCATTCTTGTCACGGTTGCCGGACCAGGCGAGCTCGGCGAGAGCAGCTGCGCGGGGCCACATCTTGATGCTAATGACCGAGTCATCAATCTGCTCTGCCCACAGGGGGGCGGTAACACCCAGGATGTGCTTCTTCTGTGCCTCGGTCATGTTGCGGTCAAAGTCGTAGTCGTAGATGCGCTGCCAGGTCTTGTAGGGAGCACACCACGAGCCACCCGGACCGCCGTAGTTGAAGGAAAGCTCCTGGCCGGACGGGTCTGGGTTGCTCTGGGGAGAGTTGTAGCGGGGGTCGTTGGTGACGTAGCCGCCGTTACCGCAGTCGAGGTAGAGGAAGGACCAGCTGGAAACGATAACGTCGTAACCCTTATCAGCGAGGCGACGGATGTGGTCGGTGTCGTTATTCCAGGACTGCATAATAACATCCTTGGGGACGTCAGGGGCAGCCGAGTTATGGGATAGGACGACATCCTCCCACATCATCAGGCGCCGGTTCTTCTTACCGGTGACCTTGGGGTCGGTAAACATGTCGTAGGAGTGGTCAATCCAGTACTGGTTTAGGTCGAAGTAGGTACGCGAGCTGTCCTCGGCGAACCAGTCGCGGATCCTAGAGCTAAAGTTGAAGCAGTTGGTCTGTAGCTCGTCACCGCCGACGTGGAAGAAGTCGTCGGAAAAGCTTTGCGAAAGCTCGGAATAAACCTTTTCAACGACCTCGTACGTCTTGGGGTTCATAACGTCAAGCTGACCAGGGTTAGGCTGGACGGCGGTGTGTAGGGGCCAGTTGTCGTTGGACCACCAGCTGTTTTCGCAGGTGACAATGTCCTTGTCAACCTGCTGCCAGCCGGAGGCGGAGTGGCCCGGCATGTCAATCTCGGGGATAACGCGAATGCCACGAGCACGGGCGTAGGCAATGACATCGGCGACGTCCTTCTTGGAGTAGATCTCGCGGGCAGAGTAGGCGTCCTTGGTGAACTCGGGGTAGACGTCTAGGTAGATGGGCCAGGCCTGGTTGTCAGTGATGTGCCAGTGCAGGACGTTGAGCTTAGAGAGTCCCATGCCGTCTAATTGCTCCTTCATCTTGGGCAACGAGATAAAGTTGCGCGCTGTATCCACCATAACACCACGGTAGGGGTAGTTCGGGTGGTCCTTGATGGTGACGGGCTGCTCAATGAAGAGATTGCTATAGCCGCCTTCGGAAATGATAATCTGCTGCAGGGTGGTAAAGGCATGGAGAGCTCCCCAGGCCGTCTCGGATGTGACCTCGATGGTGGATGACTTGGGCGAGATCTCGATGGTGTAGCTCTCGTCGACGCCGTGCTGGAGGTCGGCTTCCCAGTCGGAGACCTTGACATTGATCTCGTTTAGCCAGCGGCCGTTGTTGTTGTTGTTGTTGTTGGCCTCGGCCTCAGCCTCGGCCTCGGCATCACGCTTGGACATTTCTATTTCGCCGGGAGGAGGGTGGCCTGGGAAGGGCTCGAATTCGGGCATTGGCTCCTCAATGGCAAAGGGCACCCAGCGGATCTTTTTGATGGAGGTGAAGGCGCGGTTCCAGGCATCGTTGACGAGACGGACATTGTCATGCTCGCCCCAGTTGGCATTGGTGCGAATGCCGAGCCATCCAACGGGCATACGGCCAGAGGTGCCCCAGGTGATTTCCTGGGGCGCCGGCAACGGGTTGACCTTGACGGCGGCGCCAACATCGGCGACAGCCGCCAGCCACATAAGGGTGGCGGAGAGGGACTGAGGCCGCATTGCTAGTGTGGTGATTCTGTTGCTTCAGTCGTGCGCGTCGGGCTCTGTCACTGGCAAAGGAGAATGGGTGCTCCGGGTTGGATTTGGGAGCGCTCGCAGTGTCAAGTCAAGCTAGGCCAGGCTAAGGAATGGAAGCCGTCAGGCAGATGGGACGTGGCGACGCGACGCTTTTGTAGTTGAAGCGTGATCCATTCATGGATGGTGGTGGTGGTGGTGGGACAAGCCCCCGCGTCAAGCTGTGAGACATGGTAAATAAAGAATAAGCTACCCGTCGTTCTCCGCACCATGGGCTCCGTAGTCGATGGCATCCATGCTGACTGACCGAAATACAACGTCGACAATGTGCATGGAGTTCATTTAGCACGAGAAATTGAATGGGGGCCCGGGGGGACGGGCTTGCAGCTTGGAACCCTGGGAATGTAACCATACAACCGGGCGAGGCTTGCAAGCTTGTATAAATTGGCAGGGTGCTGGGTCAGTGTGGTGGGTGGTTGGTGGTGTGGCGCACGGAAGCTGGTGGCCACTACGAGAGTAAAAGTACGCTTCCTAAATTAACTACGTAGGGCAGCTCCAGGTGCCTAGGCTAGGTATTGCGCAGTGGCATACAAACGCAGTGCGCACTAACATTTTAAGGTAGCATACATCGTAGTGGCGCAGAAATCAGAATCACGTTACTTGCAGGAACTTGGTACTTTGTTTGCGCTTGGCAGCTTAAACAACCTTGAGCCAGCTAGCACTGTAATTACGGTATTATACGAACTTTGTATCACGGACTCGGATTCGGACTCGAGACTCGTACTAAACACGGTGTGACAACAGAGCTGCTGATGCATGTCTTGCCCCAGCAAAGGAAAAGCGAACGTCTTGCACCATACGGGTACTCGTAGTGAGCCCGTCTTCAAAATCTCACCACAGTACTCCGTACTCGTACCTCTGCAGTAGTCTTAGGTAGTGACCGCACTTTTGCGAATCCCACCGAGTAACAGCCGTAGTGGTCCGAATGGTGTGAAGCCTTCCGGCAGTGAGTGGGAGAATAGATGGCTAGGGCAGGCCAGCTCCGGCCACAAGTCAAAGTGCGGTTGCATTGTCGTAGTTAATTACGGATACAAGGGGTTATAATACCCAAGCCACAGAGACACCATCCGGAACGCAGCTCTTCCGCTACCCGAGGTACAAAAGACCGGACTGTGTAGGTCCTGTTGTGTTGGTCGCCCGGCTACATGGTCGAAGACTGTATATTAATTAATGCCAGTACAACAGCACCTGCGCAACTGTGCGCTGCTGGAGCAAACCACGGGCGCCACCGGGCGTGGCGTGGTTGCACCAGCTGAGATGGGATGGCACATGGCGATGCAAGGTGTGATGTGATGATGGCTGCGGCACTCCGTAATAAACGGCCACAGGCAACTTTTACAGATTGAGCGCAATGCCGGTTCGAACTAGGCACTGCAGGTATCTTCTCCACTCCAACCCCAAACCCCGTCTTGGCCACTATTCAGCATGCCCCAGCCAAAGAAATACAAAGCGAGTAAGGATCAACAAACTGCCAACTGGTTGGTATGAGAGCTTCGGATCGATTTCACTCCACTCCGTAGTTGCGTAGTAGAATATTATTTTGTTATTTTTGTTGTAAGTGATAAACTTGAATATTGAAAGAAGAAAAAAAATCATGAAACGAATCCGCTATTCGCTATTATCCAGGTAGCGTACGACTAGTGGTATATGTCAGCTCCGAGCAGTGGGGTTGGTGGTCGGTGTGGATGAAGGTGGGCAAAGGTGGAGGAAGGTGGAGGAAAGGCTGGGCAGTCTTACAGTGCTCGTACTCCTCCGTACTTTGCCGTGCGTGTGATGCTTCCATGCTGAAGACAGTGGGTGTAAGCCACCAGACCAGGGACCCTCCAGGCCACCTCTATTAGGCAAGTAATTAAGGCACGCTGGCGTTTTTTTGGGTGTCGACAAATTTCCCCCGCACTGCTACGTTAACGTTTCCCCGCTACTCAATTCAGCCATGGGGCTGCTTGTCACCGAAGGAATGGCTTTTTTTTTTTTTTTTTTTTTGGCCCAACACCATGTCTCACAGGCTCAGCTTCTCGTTGTTGCGGATTAGAAATGACGAGTTTCGCGCAAAACATCATGTGCTACCTACGCCAGCTTTCCTGGGCATGACAACAGCTCACGTACAAGTGAGCGCCCTACTCGCCGTACTCGTAGTCCACGACGTCACATGCCAATTATATAGTTAAGTACACTCGTACTCATAATAAGCTCTACGTCGTATCCTCGCTCAACTCTTGGCAAACCGTCTTGGCCATCCAAGAAGCCTACATACTCATACTGCACCAATGCACTAATGCACCAAACACCGACGCGCCACGGAAATCGCCCAAAAAGCTACTTGGTACTAAAATCATGGCTGGAGTTGCCCACTTTCCTTCTCCTCCAGGCTCGGCCCCCAGTCCCGACAGTCTTGCCCCTTTGAGCATCTACAATTACCACAATCATGGACTGTGTCCCTGTCTTCCTTTCCCCTTTGTTAGCATCATTTCCTGTTCAGCCTGCTGCATTTCTGGCTGCCGCATCTGCCGCCGTCCTTTGCCAATCAGTGAGGTACAAGTATCCATATTCAAAAAGCGATACACTGTATCGAGGTCAGTACTATGTCCTCGTAATTGCCGAAAAAAAAAATACATACACACTAAGCCCAATAGTAAGGCCCAGAAGAAGACCATGCAGCCTCCAGTCAAGTCCAAACCCTAATGCCAGCGAGGTGGGTAGGGCGACAAGATAGTACGCCGAGATGGTAACTGGCCCACCAATTGACTGTCGGCCAGTGCCACGCAATAGCCCGTGGGCTGTTATGGCGAGTCCTTCGAGAAATGTCGTTACGGCAAGAAGCGGCAAAACTCGGGTTGTCAGGGCTGCCAGGGTCGAGTCCTCTGTGAAGATCAAGGGCAGCAGGTTCTGGAAAGACACGTAAATGACAAAGTTGATGCAGCCAGTGATGCCTGTCGCGATAACGGCCTGGCTTTGTTAGCGTCCATCTATTAGAGTGACCACACAGAGCTGAATTAGAGCGCGCGACGTACAGTCTTGGCTGCGACTTTTCCGATGTCGATGGAGCCGGCGCCGATCAAAGTGGCGACTCTCGTCGACGCAGCAATTGACATCGAAAAGGGAACCTGGAAAGAAATTGTTGCGAGAGCTGCCAATATGCTCTGCGCAGCGAGATAGTCGGCGCCAAACCGGCTAGAAGCGATTACCATGACCTCAAAGGCAAGATATTCCGCTTCCACCATAACCATGCCCGGAACTGCCAAGTATATCATTGTCCACCAACCAGAGAAGACACGGCCGCCCAAACCACCCCAGCAGGCAGAACCTTTGATAAATTTGACGTAGACGAGTAAAAGTACAGGTATAAAGGTCCTAGTAATGCCAACAGCGATAGGAGCGCCTATGAAACCCAATTCCCTAACAAGAAGCCGAAGAATCGCAGCGTGGCAAGGAGCCGCAACCAGCAAGATATAAGTGGTAGCCCGAAATAGTCCCTGGGCCTGAAGGAACCGCTTTCCAGTCTCGAAAAGTACATATCCTGGAATGGACGGTATTAGAACCTTGAGGTATAAGCTGGCCAGACGAGCCGTATCAGCGTCCTCCACAAGGTGTACTAAAATCGCTCTAGAATAGAACCATAGGATAGGATCGATACCCGGAGGAGGGGGGGGGGGGGGGGGGGTAACGATTAAGAGGAACAGATGAACGCGTTTACAGTAGGGGCCGATAAGATGTTTTCGCCCAGATACAGAGGCTTGGGCCCATAAATTGGCCAAAA